>JACEFZ010000697.1:12500-45000 GCA_014155875.1 Cepaea nemoralis
ATGTTTGTGTAGGTGGTGGGGTGTGTGGGTGGGAGATGTGTTTGGGTGGATGGCGGGTGGGTGGGAGGTGTGTTTGGGTGGATGGGGGGTGTGTGCATAGGGGATGTATGGATGGGGTATGTGTGTATAGCTTGGGAAGTGCGTGTGGGTGGGGATGTGTATGGTCGGATGTGTGGTTAAGGGATGAGTTGTTGGGGTGGGTGATATTGGGGTTTGTGGGTGGGTGGAGGATGTGCGGTTGGGTGAGTATGTGTTTGTTTTTTATGTTTGTGTGGGTGGGGAATATGTGTGTGGTTGGAGGATGTATGGGTGGGTATGGGGATGTATGTGTGTGTGTGTGTGTGGTGGGATGTGTGTGTGTGGTGGGATGTGTGTGCATGGGAGATGTGTGGGTGGTGGATGTGCCTATGGCTGGGAAGATGTGTGTATGGTTATGGATGTGGGTGTATTGGTGGGTGTGTGTGTGTGTTTGGGTGGTGATGTGTGGTTAAAATATGTGTGTTTGGGGGATGGGTGATTGAGAGATTGTTGGTGTGTGGGTGAAGGATGTGAGGGTTGATGAGTGTGTGAAGTTTGGGGGATGGATGGGGTGTGTGTGGGTGTGTGTGGGACGTGTGGATTGGTGTGTGAGGTGTTGAGGTATGAGTACGTGAGTGGGGGATATGTGAGGGATGAGTGTATATGTGATAATGTGTGTGGGTGGGAGATGTGTGTGGGTCGGTGTGTTAATGGGTGGGTGGGGGATGTGTGAGTGTGAGTTGTTGAGGGATGAGTACGTTGGATGTGTGAGGGGGATAAGTGTATATGTGGGGATGTGTGTAGGTGGGGTATGTGTGTAGGTGGGGGATGTGTGTAGGTGGGGGATGTGTGTGGGTGGGGGATGTGTGTGGGTGGGGGATGTGTGTGGGTGAGAGATGTGCGTGGTGGGAGGTGTATGTTTGTGGATACGTGATGTGTTGCTGGGTAAGGATGTGTGTAAAGGATATTTGTATGGATGGGGAGATGTGTGTGTGGGTGAGGATTATGTGTGTGGGTGGGGTGTGTGGGGGTGTGGTTAAGGGATGTGTGGTTGGGAGGAGGGGTGATTGGGGGTGGGTGGGTGGAAGATGTGTGGTTAGCTTAGTGTGTGTAAGTTGATGATAGATGGGGATGTGAGTGTGGGTGTGTGTGTGAGAGTGTTGGATGGGTAGGCGCAGATTGTGTGGGTGGGGGATGTGTTTAAGGAGGATGTGTGCAAGTGGAGGATGTATGAGTGGGAGTGGGAGTTGTGTGTGGGTAGATGCGGGATGTGTGGGTTGGCGGGATATGTATATGTGGGTAGGGGTGTGTGGTTTTGTGATTTCTATGGATGGGGCTGTGTGTGTCGCTGGGGGTGTGTGGGTGGGTCGGGGGATGTTTGGGTGGACGGTAGGGTGTGTGGGTGGGAGATGTGTGTGGATGGATGGGGGATGTGTGGGTGGGGGATGTGTGGGTGGGCGGATGTGTGTATGACTACGGAGATGTGTGTGGGTGGGGATGTGTATGTGTGGGGCGGATGTGTGGTTAAGGGATGATTTGTTGGGTGATTTGTGGTTTGGGGGTTTGGTGGGTTTAGGATGTGTGGTTGGGTGAGTGTGTGATTGTTGTTGATGTGTGTGTGTGTGGGGGTGGGTGGGTGGGTAATGTGTGTATTTTGGGATTGTGTGGGTGGGTATGGGGATGTATGTGTGTGGTGGGATGTGTGTGCGTGAAAGATGTGTCTGGATGAATGGGGGATGTGTGGGTGAGGGGATGTTCGTACGGCTGGGAAGATGTGTGTGTGTGGGTGGGGATGTGGGTGTATAGGTGGGGTGTGTGTGTGGGTGATGTTTTGGGTAATATATGTGTGGTTAGGGAATGGGTGATTGAGGGTGTGTGGGTGGGTGGAGGATGTGTGGGTAGGTGAATGTGTTTAGTTTGGGGAATGGGAAGGGTGTGTGTGAGTGTGTGCGGGATGTGTGGGTCGGTGTGTTGATGGGTGGGTGGGGAATGTGTGGGTGCGAGTTGTTGAGGGATGAGTACGTGAGTGGGGGGAGGGGGGTGTGTATGGCGATGAGTGTATATGAGGGGATGTGTATGTGTGGGTGGGGGATGTGTGTGGGTGGGAGATGTGTGTGGGTGGAGAATGTGTGTGTGGGAAGTGTGTGTTTGTGGATAGGTGATGTGTTGCTGGGTAAGAATGTGTGTAGGGGATATTTGTATGGATGGGGAGATGTGTGTGTGTGGGTGGGGGATATGTGGTTAAGGAATGTGTGGTTGGAAGGAGGGGTGATTGGGGTTGTGTGTGTGGAGGATGTGTGATTGGGTGAGTGTGTGTAGGTTGGGGATGGGTGGGGATGTGCGTGTGGGTGTGTGTGGGAGTGTGGGTTTGTAGTCGGAGATTGTGTGGGTGGGGTATATGTGTAAAGAGTATGTGTGTAAGTGGAGAATGAGTGGTTGGGAGTGGGATTTGTGTGTGGGTAGATGCGTTATGTATGGGTTGGCGGGGAGATGTATGTGTGGGTGGGGGGTTGTGGTTGGGGTGATGTGTGTGGCTGGGGGTTTGTGGGCGTTTGGTGGAGGATATGTGAATGAGTTAATATTGGTGTGTTACGGGATGGGTGGGTGATGTGTGTATGGGTGGGGCGATGTGTGTAGATGGGGGATGTGCGTTGTGTGGGGATCGGTGAGTAGGTGCATGTATGTGTGCCTGGGTATGTGTGGGTGGGTGGGGAGATGTGTGTATGTGGGGGATGTGTGTTTTGGGAACGTATGGGTGTGGATGTGTGGATGGGTGGTGGTATGTGAATGGTTGGGTGGGGGATGTGTGGGTGGATGGGGGATGTCTTCGTGGGTGGGGGGTTTGTCTCATAACATGGAATATGCATTGTTTAAGTCTGCAACATTCATTTGACATTGTTTTTTCCTATGTGAATGTATTATGCACTATTGATGAACGAAAGATGAGTGATTGGAATGGCCGAATGTAAGACAGGCCTGCGTGCCCAATTTGTTACCCTTTGAAAATAAGGTTCGTTCGTTCGCTCGTTCTTCTTCTTCTTCTTCTTCTTCTTCTTCTTCTTCTTCTTCTTCTTCTTCTTCTTCTTCTTCTTCTTCCTCTTCTTCTTCTTCTTCTTCTTTATTCTCCTACTCTTCATCCTCCTTTCTACACCCGATTCATGTTCACGTTCTTGACCCAAACTCCAGAAATAAGACCAAAGAGTGACTGAGTGCCGTGGCTAGAATATCCTAACACAGACCCGTAGTCACGGTATTAAAAATTAAACACATGTTTGGGCTACTATGAAGCGGACATAGTTTGATAGCTCCTTTGATGTCACAAAAGTTGGCCATTTGCATATTACTCTGTCCGCTGGCGGTACGGACGACTGGAGACAAGCGGAGAGGCAGACGGACAACCATGTTGTTGGTTCTTTTGTTGCGGACCGGTAAATCCAATTTGTCATACATCTAAAGATTTGATCGATCTTTTCTTGTGGTGGTATGTAACAGGTTCATAAGGGTGGTTGTCGGACTGTCTGGAGTAGTTAAGTTTAGTCGACGGATCAACATCACGGCACACGGGTGTAACCCATAAGTGCTCCGTTCTGCTCCTAATTAAAGCCTGAGTTCGGAGAATCCCAGCCCAGTGCACGAACTCCGTAGCACCGCGAGGTTCCTGACATACTTTGGGTAGATTTTTAACTCGAAATGTCGCCCAGGCCGCGGCTTTATGCTACTCTTTTTCGATTTCCAACTGCCAAGGAATTTTTTACGTGCGAAACAATACACACAGGCGTCCGATCTCACTACAATACTTTTCATTCGTCTCAGGAACCACATCTCTGTTGCTTCCAAGGTCTTTCTAATTTCTTCATTTACATTCCAAGATTCACTGTCATACAGCAAAACAGGTTCTATATAGCATTTGAGCACTCTCCTTCTTACATTCAATGATAGTAGCTTATTGCATACAATACTTTTCATTTTCGGAAATGCAGTTTATCGTGCTAATAAGGAAAGCTAATCCACACGCAAAAATCAGTCCAGTGCACTTCTCAGTATTATCAACTACAAGTAATAGTAACAAATATATAGACTACGCTCGAATTCAAAGCAAGCGAACAAAATATATATGAAAAAGAGAAAAAAACAGCAACAACACACTGAGCCAGAAACACAGAAATCTCCCAGCTGGAGAGATCTCGATATTCAAGCAGCCATGTTTGGACTGACTCAATCATTTTACCCGGAATCCTTTCGCGCCACAAAAGATGTTTCCCCAAACAAATCAAATCGAGTTTGACCTGTGACATTACAGAAGTACAGCCTCTTCCTGCCCTATCTTGCCTAGCCTGGATTTCATTTGCCTTCCCCCATTTTTATGTCTGAGAGTGTGCCCTTTTTATGCCTATGACCAGGTGTTTTTACGACATGTTAATGATATTTTGTAAATGGCATTTCTGGTCTTTTCTGGCAGCTCGTGGGTTGTTTATGAGTACGAACATGGCCGAGGTGAATGTATAGGGTCTTTTTGTCAGTGTGTTTATCTGTCCGTGTGTCTGTCTGTCTGTCTCTGTCTGTGTGTCTATTTGTGTATATTTCTTTATGTCTGTCGTTGTGTCTCCCTATGTGTCTGTCTGTCTGTGCGTATGTTTGTGTGTCGGTCTGTTTGTGTCTGTAAGTGTCTCAATCTATATGTCTGTCTGTCCATCTGTCTGGCTGTTTGATTGCACCTGTCTATATGAACATTTGTCTGTCTGTTGTTGAGGGTTGAAGTGTTACATGGAACCTGTACTTTTGTGTGGATGTGAAACATGGACAATGAGCAGACAGGCTGAAAAATATCTAATGACAGTTGAAATATTGATTCTAAATAAAATGCAAAGAATACACGGACAAACAGAAAAACCAATGAGCAAGTCCTACAAGAAACAAATGAAAACAGCAAACTGATTAGAGAAATCAGACGCAGACAGCCTAGATGGACATGTCATGAGAAGAACTAAACTAGGGAACTTGGTGACAACTTGCAAGATTGATAGGAAAATAACAAGGGGAAGGCAGAGAAGTAAATATCTAGACGGCTTGGCTACGTGGTAAGGTCAGGTCAAGACAAGGACACAGAGCTGATCCACGACTCTGGTGATCGTGTGAGATGGCGAAACATGACCGCCGACGCTTATTGTCAAGGCACATTATTATGATGATTGTACTCATAATTTCTGTCACGCACCTTATTCTGCATTCTTAAGAGCTCATCTTTGGACCCCAATTTGGGGTGGCGATACGCATTTCCGTAGTGCAATGATGATAATTTGCTTTGATTCGAGCAACATACGGGATGGAGATAGACAGAGAAAGAAGTGGAAGAACACCGCGTCCCTAATGTAAAGGAAATTGATAGCTTGGATTCAAGGAATATCATCACGAACCTGGGGAAAGAAAACACGCACAGAGCTGTGGAACCAGATACGACATGCAATAAAACGAATCTTGGCTATTTGAAGTAAAAGCCAGGGCGATTACAATGCCATATACACAGTTTCAAACAGAATACAGATCGATGGACAACAATTACATCTCAATTTATATAGGGCTTGTAAATGTGGGCGATGCATTTAGACAGGATGAAGGCAAACGGACACGCAGACAAAAAAAACATAGCAGCTAAATCATTCTGCAACAGGTCCTTCATAGGATGCTGCTCTTATCACGACCCGTCAACTAAACAAAAATACAAACTAAATACGTGGAGAAAAACAGTACGGCATTAAGAAAGATGGCTGAAAATGAAACAAAAGTAACAATGCCAGGGGGCGCACTGATTTGCAAGCCAAATGTTACCGGATTAGAAGAACAAAAGCCAAACAAGAAGGTCGACGGCAAAAATGGCCCTCTTTGTTATGGTTAATCCCATAATGTTTAGCCTTGTATGACGGCCAGATTTAATGCAAGTCAGATTTCCTCGGAGGGAGGTAAACATTGACCCAAATGTGTGCGGACGTGGGAGAGACAAAACTGGCCTGGGAATACAGCGAAATGCATGGATACATCGGCAAAATATGGACAGTGGAACTGCTCAGCTTTGCAAGAACACAATCACATGTTGTAGAATGGATGTTCGGCTAGAAAAGCTTCGTTAGCAGACGAAAACAAAAAGACGCCGATACTACAACACAACAACAATAAGACGCCGATACAACTACACAACAGCAATAAGACACCGATATAAATACACAAAAATAAAAAAAATACACCGATACAACCACACAACAAGAAAGTATACGCCGATACAACTACACAACAACAAAGGAGATTCCGATACAACTACACAAAAACAAAAATACTCCTGAACAACGACAGAAAAATAAGGCGACGATATAACTAAAGACATCAAAACGCTGATACAAATGCACAAAAACCAAAAGATGCTGATACAACTGCAGAAAAACACTACAAAAAAACCTGTATTTGCTTGCTTGTGTTCGCTGGCTGTGAACTCCAGCGTGAAGTCCTGTATGCTGGATGAAGACATCCTGTTGTCCAACATAAGTGTGATGTCATACAGGACCTGAGATTTGCGTGAGTATCCGTTGTCCCATGTCTGGCTTATTAGTGTGCAGACTTGTGGATCCTCGCCGTGCAGGCAGACACTCTCCAACTTCGGGGGAATCAACGATCCTACTGACTTTAGCCAGGACCCCAAAGGGATCTGTTGCCTAGAAGGCTCGGCGAGGACGCGTCAATAGTTCTTGGCCAGTATAGAACTCTGCCCTGGTGCCTTGGAAACACCTCTGCGTCCCCTACCTTTATTTTATTTCGTAAGTCCCGGAGACGTCTAAACCCTAGCGAACAACAAATTGCATGCCACGAGCTCAGTAGGTCAGAGCTCCGGAAGTGACACTGTGACACGCAAAGGCAACATCTCTTGGGCATCATCAGCTGTGCACATACATCGGTATCTACACATTCAAGCGGTGAGAATCACTATAGTATGTCTCATATTCAAGTCATGAATTTTAAATTTTGCACATCCGATGCATGATGTCCAAACACTACGGATCTCCGCCTCATTATCTGTTGGAATTTCTTTCTTCGTAAGACCTCAATGTTAAACAGACTCACTTACCTCAGCCTTTTTTAAATCTGATTCTCTCACCTCGGCCATATGCCATTTATCCATTACCACTACCCCATTCAACCTCAGAAGAGAAGTTATATTTAGGACCCATCATAGCCTCTTTTAATAATCTTGTGACCACATCAGCCACATTGTGGAAATAAATTTGAAAGGGATTGTTATCCATAGGAGGTTATGGCAAACTTACCTCTCCATCTTCTCAATTTACTTACCCTCAATTTGTGTTGCCCCATGCCATCCCACTCATACCTTCCCTATAGAGATCGACATTTCTCCCAAACAACACTTTGCAGAATGTCTCTCTTTACGGCCCGCCTAACACATTCTGATCCTTTGCCAATTACCCGCCAAATGCATTTTCATACCTGAGGCGACTTAAATGTCCCTGTCCTTCTTCGTGCTGGTCCACCGCCGCCTCCTCTACCAGGAAACAGGTCAACCTTCGCTGTTCGTTCCAATCCTCTGTGACGTTTCAAATTAATGCTCGGAAGAATAGGTAGCCCAGTCTTTTCCTCTGTTAGCAGGCGACGAAGGCAGATATTCAAAGTATGCGACACTTTGATCGTCTTCATTATTGATTGCAATCAACTACTTGATCATACGTACAGTCGCGTTCAGCCGGTGTAATCAACGGGAAACTCCGAACATGTTCATAGATTAGTTATGAGTCACGGTTTTAACTTCACAGCAACGGGTCACCCATAATTGCTCCGTTCCCTGCCAGCGAAAACCATACAAAATGTTCCTCATTGTCCCGCGTGAATGGTAAAACAGACAAGTCTCGACATAGTTGCACCAGTCTACTTGCTACATATCCATCAACCTGCAACAGCTAACTATACCAGGTCGGTGTGGAATTCTGAACCTTCTCGTCCACTTAGTTTATTGCTCTTTTCTATCAACACCCATTTTCAATCCAGCAGTTCACACTGTAGCTGTTGATGTTGTTGATTCATTTAAACCCCATCATCATCATCATCATCATCATCATCATCATCATCATCATCATCATCATCATCATCATCATTATCATCATCATCACGTGTCATGCCGATACATGTGAGCGGCCATGTTTCGCCATCTTACATTCATGTTTCGCCATCTTACATTTATGTTTCGCCATCTTACATTTATGTTTCACCATCTTACATTTATGTTTCGCCATCTTACATTTATGTTTCGCCATCTTACATTTATGTTTCGCCATCTTACATTTATGTTTCGCCATCTTACATTTATGTTTCGCCATCTTACATTTATGTTTCGCCATCTTACATGATTCACTAAAGTTGTGATAAGCTCTGTGTTCTTGTTTCGACCATACCACATGGCCAGGCCATCCAGATAGTTACTTCTCTAACTCCCATTTGTTCTTTTCGCCTCAATATTGCCAGTTGTCATGTGTTCTCTACTGGCTTTTCTTTTCTTCTTCTCACAACGTGTCCAAAAATGTTGTCTGTCTGCGTCTAATTTATCCAATCAGTTTACGGTTCTCATTTGCTACTTGTAGATAAAAGTATTTGCTGTGGCCAAATTCTCAATGGCTGCTCATAATGTGGGTTCGATTTATTTGTTGATCTTCTGGTGTAGTGGCAGCCGCATCCAGACCACCTGCCCTGCTCCCGACCCATCCTCCTCCTCCTCTCCTTCTTCTTCTCTTATCCTTCTTTTTCTCTTATCCTTCTTCTTCTCTTCCTTCATTCACCAAAGTGACATGCTGGGGGAAGGGGAGGGGGAAGAAGATGTAAAGATGGTTTCTGCTCTCTCTCTTTCCAGTGTGCCATGTGAGTTGGTCTTCATTTCATTAAGGTTGTTACTGACGTCATCACTACGGCGAGTATACGACACATAATGTATGCAAGGTCTTTGGTACCTTTGGGATCTGCCTTGGTGTTTCGTAATCCAGTTGCAACTAGAAACGCTCTCTGCACGGATTCTGTTGAATCCGATCAATTTGTCAATCAATAGGTCAGTTTGCCAATAAATTATAGAATTATTCAATAGGCAGTCAACGTATGAATCAAATAGTTGATAGATGAATCGATCAAT
This sequence comes from Cepaea nemoralis, assembly GCA_014155875.1. Classification (NCBI taxonomy): domain Eukaryota; kingdom Metazoa; phylum Mollusca; class Gastropoda; order Stylommatophora; family Helicidae; genus Cepaea; species Cepaea nemoralis. The sequence goes on from JACEFZ010000697.1 coordinate 21,691, forward strand.
AAATCAGTCAATTCACGTATCAGTCAATGGGCAATTTATCAATCAGTCAGTCAATCAGTTATTTAATCAATCAGACAGTCAGTCAGTCAGTCATTAGGTCAGCCCATCAGTCAATCAGTCTTTCGGTCAGTTAGTCAGACAGTCATTCAGTCAGTCATTCGGTCAGTCAATCAGTCTGCCAGTCAGTCAGTTAGTCAGTCAGTCAATCAGTCAGTCAATCACTCAGTCAATCTGCCAAACAATTAACACATCATTAAAACCCAGACACCCAGTCAGTCACTCAGTAAAGAAATATATCTGTAAATAAGCACATGAATCAATCAGTCAACCAGCTACTGAATCCATCAATACTCAGTCCGCCAGTAAATCAATAAACCAATCATGCTTTGACTGACTTGACTCAACCAGTGTTGCTTCTGAGAAGAAGGTGGGTCCGCATTCATCAACATTTGCAGCTGGTAGCGCCACAGACCGACCACCAGAACACCTCATCTACTAAATATCGGACACAACACCACCCCCGACTGTTCCCATTACGTCGAGTTTCAGAATAATCCAACTTCATCACATCATCTGTTTCTCCCCACTTGTCTCCTCCGCAATGTCCGCGCACTTCATTTACATCGTCAGTACTTCATGCATCGAATGTTTTAATTAATTTTCCGCACTAAGCCACACACTTCCACACACGCCCACTCACACACGCCCACTCACACACTTCCCCACAAGCCCACTCACACACTCCCACACGAACCCATTCACACACTCACAGACGCGCCCATTCACACACTCAACCACACGCACTCAATCTTTCATTGAGTCTGTCCTCACAGTTTTGCATCAATAATATATTTAATGGAACATAATAACAGCGGTGTATCACTTTTTGTTATGATCAAACTGACACATATAACAGGGCAACGGCGATATTGAGTTGGGGCTCTAATCGCTCCCCGAATGATTCTTGTTTCAGAGGCGTCACTTTGGCGATGTAGAGGAAACATGCCACTGCAAGTGAAACCATCAACTGGGGTCACAAAAGGACGATTGTCTGTGGATCAATGTTTACTGGTTAATGAAAATTTCACATCACAGAGCTTCGGAAATGAAATCTGACATATGCAATCGAGAAATAATATCATGGCACGCAGGGCTTTCCCCACAAATGCGCCTTTTCCTTCTTCAGTAGCCAGAGAAGAGATCCCGTGTCAAAGGTATCAGTGGCAGCCTGGCTGAACGCCCGCCTGCGTATATCTTTACGGATTGGGTGGTGCCGCTAAGGCCTTCTGCTCTCTCCCCGCGGAAAGAAATATTAAATCTAGAATCTATCTTATACAACATTGCACAGAGCTCCGGACAAATATGTAGGTACTCCATTTTGCTCAGCAAATGTTGCAAGGTGAAAAGTGCATTTTACACTGCGTATTGAGTGCCTTCCAGACATCTTACACCCCGCTGATTGAAAAGAAATATAGAGTACGAAATTAAGACTCAACATTACACAGATCCCCAGGCCCACCTGTAAATGCTTCATCTTGCACAGCAAATGTCGTAAGGCGAAGACACGGCCGAGTGCCCTCCAGATCCTCTGACTACACCCGACTGAATTAAATGCAATATAAAATATGAAATTAAGAATCAAAACCATTAACCACAGACGCCTTATATAAAATATTGCACGATTGGCGCAATATTGTATGTATGGCGTCAGTGTTTACATTCACCAAAGTAATACATTGTTTTGAATTTCAACAACATTCTGCTGAGCTCCGGACAAATGTGTAGGTGCTAAATCTTGCTTAGCAAATGTCACGAGGTGAAAATATATTATTCTCTACGTAAAGCTTCGCCCCGACGCTGTGCTTACTGCCAGCTGAATGAAATGAAATATGAAATACAAAACTGCGCGGAGCTCCGGACAAACCTGTGGATGCCTCAACTCCCACAGCAAATGTGTCACTGTGAAGATGCTCACTGTCCCAGGGATACGTTGGCTAAGAAGCTTATCCTTGACGTCTCTTGGAGGCATCCTAGTAGAACACGCAATACCAGGCGATCAGTCAATCAATCAATCAGGTGCCGTCTCCACAGCAAACGTTGGCTGCAATGGATCTCGAACACTGTCTGTCTCTCGTCCTGACTGTACATTATGTCAGATTGATGTTAGTCCATCTCTTGATGTTGCCCTCAACCTTGCCCACCAGTATGTTTTTTTTTTTTGTTTTTTTTTAAATAAGAGTGTTATGTCTTTTAACGTGGCCGAAATACTTCACTTGCCTCATTTTATTTCTTTCATTAACTCTCTTTTCATTCCCAGTTTTTCTAGAATTTATTAATTTGACTGTATTGTTTCAATGAAATACGACATATACTTCTGTCTATCCACATCTCCAGGGCCTCTCTTCGACTTTCTAATTGCTCGTTCAATGTCCAGGCTTCTGCGCCATATAGTAATGTTGAATATACATAGCATTTGACATTTCTCATTTTTAATGCAGTTGTAATCTCTGCCCATCTCGATCAAGGTCTTCTTCCTAAGAGTCAATTTGGCTTCAGAAAAGAACGGGGAACTGTTGACATGATTTTCGCTGCAAGAGAAATGTCAGGAACAGAACTGCGAAATGTTCTCCACTTTCATCGACCTTACCACAGTCTTTGATACAGTCAGCAGAGAAGGGCTGTGGAAGATTTATGGCAAAATATGGCTGTCCACGAAAGTTTGTCCAAATAGTGCGGCTATTTCATGATGGCATGCAGGCAAGAGTACAGGAAAATGGTGAACTGTCTGAACCCTTTCCTGTCACCAATGGAGTGAAGCAAGGATGTGTCCTGGCACCAACACTGCTCAGCCTCATGTTTTCAGCCATGTTGATGAATGCCTTCGAGAACGACGACATTGGAACAGACATCAACTACCGTACGGATGGAAAGTTATTCAATCTCAGAAGGCTGAAAGCTAAACCAAAATTAACAGCGACACCGTCAGAGAGCTCTTGTTTGCTGATGATTGCGCTCTATGCGCCAACTCAGAGGCGGACATGCAACATAATGTTTCAGTTTCTCACATGCCTGTGCCAACTTTGGGCTTAATATCAACTTGGAGAAGATTGTAGTTATGCACCAGCCAGCTCCAGGGAATAATCACATCGTGCCGAATATCAAAGTGAATGATCATAGACTAAGTGTTGTGGACAAATTCACCTATCTTGGCAGCATTGTGTCACAAGCTGCCACAATTGATGACGAAGTGAATGCAAGAATCTCCAAGGCCAGAGCGGCCTTTGGCAGACTGTACAAGAATGTATGGGACAGAAATGGAATAAGCCTGCAAACAAAGCTGAAAGTCTGCAAAGCAGTTGTATTATCCACACTGCTATATGCTTGTGAAACCTGGACTGTTTATCAGCGACACGCTAGGAAATTAAACCACTTCCACACAGTCTGCCTTAGGAAACTACTGAAGATTAAATGGCAAGACAAGATCCCAGACATGAAGTCCTAGAAAGAGCGTCCATGCCCAGTATCCACACTCTACTAATGAAGAATCAGATTCGCTGGGCTGGTCACTTAACTCGCATGCCAGATCACAGGCTCCTTAAACGAATTTTGTACGGCGAGTTGCGATGTGGTAAACGCTCCCAAGGTGGCCAGAGGAAACGCTTTAAAGACACTCTGAAAATCTCACTGAATGCTTTTGGAATTCATCATGACACCTGGGAGACTGCAGCCAGAGACCGAAATTCGTGGCGTGCATCATTATGCAAGGGTGCAGTCACGTGTGAGGCAACCAGGACTGCAAGAGCTGTGAAGAAAAGGCAGAACAGAAAAATCACTGCAGGAAATCCTCCTCCAGAAACGTCAAGCATTCTTTGTCCACATTGTCAAAGGCGATTTCGAGCCAAAATAGGCCTATCAGCCATCTTAGAACTCACGGCTCCATACTTTCAACACCACTGGATGAAATGAATGGTCATCATCATTCTTTATGGACAAACAACATATGTTAATACTGATTTCATAATGTCGAAAGCATTTTTGGCCATTCCTATTTTATTTTTGATTTATGTTTTACTACTGCCATCATCTGTTACTACATGTCGAAGATAGGAGAAACTTGTTACTTGTTCTAGTATCTCCCCGTTTACTGTGAAGTCCATTGATGACCCTTCCTTTCCACTGCTAATTATCATAGTTTTCGTTTTTTTTATGTTAATATCTAAGACACATTCTGCACTGTGCCTGTTTACTTGCTCCACCAGGTTTTGTAACTCTTGCTCTCATTCTGCTTGTAACACTGTATCGTCAGCATACCTTACATTGTTTATGATTCTTCCATTGACGCTAAGTCCAGACTTTTCGGCTTGTTTAAAAATTCTTTCTATGTAGAGGTTGAAGAGGTTGGACAACACGCATCCATGCCGTACTCCTTTTTTTCATGTCTATGGGCGACAAATAATTATTTTCGTATCTAATTGACGCCACTTGTTCCCAGTACCAGTTATTAATACGTCTGATATCCTTTCCGTCTACTCCTATGTCTTGAAGGTAAGTAATTAATCGTTCATGTTGTACTCTATAAAAGCTTTCTTGTAGTCTAAAATAAACACATATATATTTTCTGAATTTCTGTATATTTTTCAATTAACATCCTCAAGCAGATTATTGCTTCTCTGGGTCGCTGTTTATGAGGAACCCAATTTGTTCATCAGCTACTTCCACGCCTATTTTATTTTGAATTCTTTCTTGGATTACCGTGAGGAGTATCTTAAAGTATATGGCCCATTAAGCTAATCGTTCTGTAATCCTCACAATCAACAGGCTTCTTGAGTAGTGTAATGAAAATTGATGTTTTCATACCCTTTATGATGTACCCAGAATTATATATATATATATATGTATCATTACATAATTCTGTGATAGTATCAATGCCAAAGCTGGATAAGGATTTTATCTTCTCTGTTGTTATCTCGTCAGGACCTGCAGCCTTTCTTTCTTTGATATTTTTAATAACCTTTTCTACTTCAGCCTTTAAAATGTGCGGTCCATCTTGAGTAGTATACAATGTTGGTTTATTGACCCTGTTGTACCAGAATAAATCGTCCATGTATTATGTTCATCTTTTTATTATATTGGTATTATCATAAAACGTAGTTAAGTATCCTTGAGTGTTAATATGGTTCCAGCTAGCAAAGACGTAGTGGGGCACAGCATTAGCTAGCAGGGACGTAGTGGGACACAGCTCCAGCTAGGAGGGACGCAGTGGGGCACAGCTCCAGCTAGCAGGGACGTAGTGGGAAACAGCTCCAGCTAGCAGGAACGTATTAGGGCACAGCTCTAGCTAGCAAGGACGTAGTAGGGCACAGCTCCAACTAGCAGAGACGTAGGAGGAGAAGGAGGAAGAGGAGGAGTAGCGTAGTGGGGAACAGCTCCAGCTAGCAGGAAAGTAGTAAGGCACAGCTCCAGCTAGCAAGGACGTAGTAGGGCACACCTCCAGCTAGCAAGGACGTAGTAAGGGACGAATGTAAAACGGGCCTGCGTGCCCAATGTGTTACCCTTCGAAAATAAAGTTCGTTCGTAGTAGGACACAGCTCCAGCTAGCAGGGACGTAGTAGGACACAGCTCCAGCTAGCAGTGACGTAGTAGGGCACAGCTCCAGCTAGCAGGGACGTAGTAGGGCACAGCTATAGCTAGCAGGGACGTAGGGGGTCACGGTTCCATTTATCAGGACGTAGTGGGGCACGGTTGCAGGGTGTTTACAAAAAGTGTGTTGCAGGGAAGATTAGCACCTACATGGTAGGATATTTTCTGTGGGAGTCGGGCCTTGACTGGGTTTGTCTCAAGTGCCATGAGACGGATTACTCGTGATCGATAACGAATGAGCGTGTAAACACTTTGGACAGACAGGGAAGTTGAGGCGGGTAAAGGAATAAGAACATAGATAAACAGACAGACGGACAGTGAAAGAGATAAACCAGCTTGTAACAAAACAACCATCCATTCAGCCACACGTTCAACCAAACATCCCAACAATCAACTATACAATCAACCAGCCAAACAACGAACCACCATCCAACCAATTAACCACCCAACCTACCATCCAAACAATCAACTAATCATCTATCCAACCAAACAATCAATCATCCAACCAATCAACTAACCATCCATCCACCCATCCATTCAATCGAACAATCAACTATCCAGTCAGTCAACCAACCACTCAACCAATCATCCAACCAAATCAGTACCACCGAATCAATCATCCAATCATTTAACCACACAACCAACCATCTAATCAATCAACTAATCATCCATCCAACCAAACAATCAGCCATCCAACCAAACAAACAACCATCCAACCAGGTAACTAACCATCTATCCATCCAACCGAACAACCAACTATTCAGTGAGTCAACCATTCACTCAATCAATCATCCAACCAATCTAACAACCCACCAACATAACAGCTAAGCAATCCACACACACAAAACATCAAACCAATCAACCAACCAGCCAACACACCAATTGTCCAATAAACCAGCGAAACAGCCAACCAATCACCCAGCCAATAAGCTGACCATACAGCCAACAAACCATTATATCAACCAATAGCCAACCATCCAGCCAACCAACCATCCAGGCAACCAACCAACCAGCCAACCAACCATCCAAGCAGCCAACAAAACATCTAATCAACCAGCTGTCCAATCAACCAGATAACCAACCATCTAATCAACCAACCAGCCAACCTTTCATCCAATAATCCACCCAACCAGCCAACCAACCATCCAGACAACCAACTAACCATACAACCAGCCAAAAAACTATCAAACGAACCATCCAGCCAACCATCCAATCAACTATCTATCCAATCAACCAGCCAACCAACCAGCCAGCCAACCATCCAATCAACCAACCATCCAATCAACCAACTATCCAGTCAACCAACCAGTCAACCATCTAATTAATCAATCAACCAGCCAACAATCAACCACCCAACTAGCCAACCAACAACCCAATCAACCAGTCGACCAACCATCCAAAACACCAGTCAACCAATAAACCAACCAGCCAACCAACCACCCAACTATTTAACCAACCATCCAATCAGCCAATTAATCACGCAACCAACCACACAACCAACCATTCAACCAACCACCCAACCAACCACTCAACCAACCCTCCAACCAACACAATGACGTACTCTAGCGAGTAACACCATCTCTTATTCCGCCGCTGATCTGGGCTCATAGAAGATGAATTAAATGAGAGGACGTACTTGATCAACAAAATGTAATTGTTAACTTATTAACAACGCCGAACCATTGATAATTACAGATACCTGGGACATCAAGGGCCCCACCTGTCACACTCCATTGATCAGCCAGGCCGTGACGTCGGTCGTGCTATTCGTAAAACGTTTCATTTTTAAACCATCACACGCCTGGCCTGACATCAAAGTAGTACCACGTGATGCACACATATTGCATTCTTGTCTACTTCAGCTCATTGTCGTCATCAGTGTATTTGTCCTTGTCGTCATCATTACTGTCATTGTTACTGAAGCCGTTACTATATTTGTTACAGTTGTTACTTTCACCACTGCCTTCTTCTTGTTCTTCCTTTTCTTTTCTTCGTAATCTTCACATTGTTATTATTAGTTAGTTAGTTAGTTAGTCGACATATCATCCTCATTGCACAACGAACCATTCAGTCTATAAGTGCACGGATCCCCTTCTCAGTAAATCCCGCAGCTTGTAGCAACTGACGACACCAGTTCTGTGTTGGTTTATTAATCTTCTTTGGCTTCCCGCGTAGTGTTCTTGTTTGGACACCATCCATTCATCATGTGCCATGCCGATAAGCGTGGGCGGTCATGTTTTGCCATCTCACTCGATCACCAGAGTCGTGGATCAGCTCCGTGTTTCTGTCTCGACCATGCCACGTGGCCAAGGCATCCAGGGATTTACTTCTCGGTCTTCTCCAAGTCATTTCTTCTCATAACATGCCCAAAACATTTTGACTGTCTACATCTAATGTCACTAATCAGTTTAAGATCTTCATTTGTTTCTTGAAGTACTTGTTCATTGCTTTTTCTGTCTGTCCGAAGCAATCCTTGAGTGAATTTTGGCAGCGTGTGTGGTTTCTGTGTATTTCTGTGTATTCGGTTTTTCAACATGGCGGAACAACGTGTGTTCTCCAGAATGGTTGCTGCCTCTGGAGCGGTCTCGGCTGACAAAGATTAGTTTCATCTTCGTGCCAGGGCATGCGGGAGTCCAAGGAAATGAGCGGGCTGACAAGCTCGCAGGTGAGGTTACTGTGGAGGGCGGACGCGCCATGGACCAAGCTGACATTCTGAATGCTCTACGAGAAGTAAGACTCTTGCATGATCCAAGTGATGACTGTGAATCTACAACAATGGCCAGACTGCGAAAATAGCAAATTAAAAGAGGGGTGGCCAAACAAGAACACTACGCAGGAAGCTAAAGAAGATTGATAAACCAACACAGAACTGGCGTCGTTAGCCGTTACACGCTGCGGGATTTGCTGAGGAGGGGATCCGAGCACTTATGGACTGAATGGTTCGATGTGCAATGAGGATGATCTGTCGACTAACTAATTAACTAACTAACTAACTTTTTCTGTCTGTCCATGGTATTCTTTGCATTTTCCTCAGAAACCACACTTACACAGTCATCAGATGTTTTTCAGCTTGACTGCTCGTTGTCCACGCTTCACATCCATACAAAAGTACAGGTTCTATGTAGCACTTCAACACTCTTTTTCTCGTTTCAATTGATATCTTTTTATTGGTCAGTATGTTTGCAAAAGGCTACCTCCGCAATGTCAATTCTTATTCTAATCTCTTCAAGGCATCTCCCACCAGATGTTATGACTGCTCCGAGATAACTGTACCGATTAACTTGCTTAAGAATATTCCCATTTACTCGTATATCACATAGCGGTATTACCTTCTTCCCAGTGACGACCATAATCTGTCTTCTTACTATTAAATTCTAACCCTAGTTGCTCACTCTTATCCTGGTGTGAGGAAATGCCACCTAAAGACTAAATGTCATGGCAGGTAGACCAGGCCCTAAGCTTTGGTTGGTAAAGGGTCTAGGATCGAAGCTCCGACAGGCGGACAGTTAGAGCATTGCTTTGCTGATTCGGCAGCTTCTGCAGTTTGTCTTGTTCCAGGCGTATTGGTGTCACCTTTCCTCTGGAGTAGACACGCATAGAGAGGGATCATGCTGCATGGGCAACACATGGTCTCTATATTCAGCCCAGGCTTTGTGTTATGGAGAGACAACCCCATTTTACTAACTATCGTCTGTCAAGACGGCAAGGTGTCAGTCAGTCAGTTGCTCACTGTGGGTAACAACTGCATCTACTAAATATCGCAGTTCCTGCTCGTTGTCTGCAATCAAGACTATACCATCTGCATATTTAATGTTATTGATGTATCGTCCCCCAATGTTGATTCCTTCCATATCTTCTATATTTTTGAAAATATTTTCACTCATCTCATCTCATCTCATCATGTTCCTCTTGTACCTTGCGGTGTCGAAGTGAAGTATAAACAGCGGGAGAGTGCCCGCTTATGGGCTTCATGTATCGATATTCCCATGGATTCTGTTATTCCCTGCGTCCATCGTTTACGTGGTCGGCCTCGTCCTCTGTTTCCCTCTGGTCTGTACATCATTGATTGTTGTGGTATACTGTTAGTTACTTTCTAATATAATCTAGTGCAGCTGTAACCCCCACTTTAGTCCTGATTTCTTCATTTCTGATCTTATCTCTTCTTGATAAATTGAGTATTCTTCTCAGGAATCTCATTTCTGTTGTTGTGATTTTTCTTTTCTCTTTTTATGTCATTGTCCAGGTTTGGCATTGGTAACATAGAGTTGGTAGGAAGATTGTGTTGTAAAGTGCTTTCTTAGTAGTTATTGATACATGTTTGTTCTTTAGTATTGGTGCCATTTGTCCAATGAGTTGGTTTGCCTTATTGCATCTATTTTCGATCTCGTCTTCTGATTTGCCATTTGATGATATTATACTTCCTAGGTACTTGAAATTCTTTACTTGTTTCAAGGGAAGTTCGTTTAGGTAAATCGTTGCTGCTTTTTCTTCTTTAGTTATAGTCAGTACCTCTGTTTTACTTGTGCTAATTTTCATGTTATGTTCCCTACACATTTCGTTTAGACTATTCATGTGGTCTTGTAATTCAGCTTCTGATTTTGCTATTAGTGCTTGGTCGTCCGCAAACAGGAGTTCTCTAATGGTTAGATTTGCAGATGGTTCTTCTTCTGTGTTCTCGTCATGCGGTGTTCTTGCGGTCTCTGTTTGGCTGGTTTCTTTACATATGTTGTCTATATATGTTATAAACAAGAGAGGGGACAGGACACAACCTTGTCGTACTCCGGATCTTATGGTGAAGGGTTCTGAGTGTCCTCCAGTTGCTCTCACTATGCATTCACTGTTGTTGTATAAGCTTCTACATAGGTTCATTAGATGTGTACTCACTCCATATTGTTTAAGGATTTTCCACAGCTTGTTTCTATCTACTCTATCAAATGCCTTTTCTTGGTCGACACAGGCTAAGTAGAGTGTTTCATTGAATTCGATTGATTTTTCTATAAGTTGTCTAAGAGAAAAAATGGCATCTGTGCATCCTTTGTTTTTCCTAAATCCAAGTTGTGTTTCTCTTAGCTGGGGTTCTATAATAGTTCTTAATCTTTTTTCAAGAATTTTGCAAAATATTTTCCCAGTATGACTCAACAGTGAAATGCCTCTGTATTGTGTGCAGTCTCTTTTGCTGCCTTTGTTTTTCCAAATTGGGATAATTATGGCGTTTCTCCAGTCTCGTGGTGTCTGTTGTTCTACCCAAACGTGGTTGAATAGTCTATGTAGCCATGCTGTTCCTACTTCTCTTGCTGCTTTAATTAGTTCATTTGGTATTTCATCTTGTCTTGGTGATTTGTTCAATGGGGCTAATCTAACGGCTTCTATAACTTCTTCTTTCAGTATGTCTGGCTCCTAGTTCTTCGGTGGCATCTGTGTCAGTTTCTTGAATTCCTGTGACATATGATGGGATGTTGAGAAGTTGTTCGAAGTACTGTTTCCATCTTATTAGGATTTGCTTTTGTTCACTTACTGGTTCTCCATTTTCGTTGTTAATTATTTCCGTTGGGTCAAAGGGTTCTCCTCTGGTTTTAATTGCAATTATCTTTTTATAGAAGTTTCTAGTTGCCTCCATGTAGTTTTTATTTAGAGTTTCTCCATACTCCTCCCAGTCTTTTTGTTTTTCTCTCTTTACTATTCTATATCTTCTAGCTATTCTATATTATATGTAATCGCATTTCTGTTTGCCCTTCGACCACTTTTTATATTTTCCCTTTTTGTCTTTTACAGCTTTCTTTACTTCTCTGTTCCACCAGCTTGTTATTTTCTTTATACGTGTTTTGCATTTTTTCATGGTTCCACACGTTATCTTTGCAGTATTTAAAATGCTTGATTTGAACATCTTCCATTCTTCTTCCACTGCCTTTCTTTCTATAGGTAATTTTACAATGATTTCAGTTAGCTCTTTTTCATAATTTTCCCTCGTCTTTAAGGTTTTTTTTTTTTTTTTTAAAGTTTACTGATTCGCATGGCATGAATTTTCCTGGTCTTTGCTTACTTCTACTGATGATTCTTATTGTGGCAACGACTGCTTTGTGGTCTGTGTTTATGCCTAAGTTGGGCACTGCCCTTGCATCTAATATATTTCTCTTTCTGTTATTTCTTGATAATGTAAAATCAAATCAATTTGGCTTTTAGTATCTAAATCATTCCATTTATACCATGTGTATATTTGTGAGTCTTTGTGTTTATAGAAATGTATTTGTTATATAGAAGTTGTGTTGGCTGCACAGCTCTATCAGTCTACTTCCGTTATCATTTCTTTCATTATGTTGGTCTCCTAATGCTCCAAGATGTTTTCCTATGCCCGATCTGTTATGTCCTAGTCTTGCATTGAAGTCTCCCATAACTATGATGTTGTCCTGCTTATATATTTTATTTAGCACGTCATGGATTTCTTCGTAGAAGTCCTCGCTTTCTTGCTCATTATTGTTTGTATTACATGGTGCGTATATTTGTACATATGTTGTAATTATTTGATCTTTTATTCTCGCTGTTATGATTCTTTCTGATATATATTTTATGTCTAGTATTCCTATTGCTAGCCGTGGTTCAATAACTATTCCCACACCGTGTCTTGCCCTTTCTTGTTGTTCCACTCCAGAGTAGACAAACGTGTAACTGCGGTGGATCTCCTTGCATCCTTCCCCTTTATTCTGGTGTCCGCTATTCCCATCCTCTCTTCCAATGTTTCTATAAGTTCTTCTTCTTTACTATTAAACTCGCAGACGTTCATTGTGCCTATTTTTTGAAACGCTGATCTATCTCGTAGTCCATTAACATTGCCGGATACTGACATTAGGGTCAGTCCGTTTATACTTCTTGTTTTTCTACGAGCAGTATGAAGATCCCCTGCCGGCTTGCTAGGCCAGTCACAGGTTTAGGATAAAAATCTGACCATAGGGAGTCCATCTCATACGGCGAGCCATATCCCCGTTAGCCCATGACCTCGCGGTCTTGGTTTCCCAGTCTGCACCACATGGAGGTGGGGTTGATATTGTGTAGTCTGCGGGTCATCGGCAGGCTACTAATTTTCACTTTTCACCCCTCCTAGGAGAGGCTAGCAGATCCTAACCCTGCTGTCTGCAGGGCCAGGCGCAGTCCACACCTTGCAATATTTTCACTGTACAGGAAAAAAAAGATCTGGAGTACATTACGCATCCCTGTCTCACACCTCTTCTAATAGGCTGATATTGACCTACATCGTTATCAATTCTGAAGACATAAAGACGGAAACATCTTAACAGCTGACCATTTTGTGACTCATTCGCACAAGATAACAATGTCGAAATTAGCCCAGAGAAACAACAAGAGATTCGAGAGAAATGGCAACATACAGTAGAGAATGAAACAGTACACGTGGTTCTGGAGGCACCTATCACAATCAGCGAACTGGAGCTAGCCATATCACAACTGAAAATTTGAAAGTCACCAGGAGCTGATGGTATCTCTGAAACTGGTATCTATGAAATGATCAGGAACCTAGGAACAGAGGCCAAAGCAAAGCTGTTGCAGATCTTCAATAACAGCTGGACCTTAGGCAGTGTTCCACAAGCCTGGAGAGAAGCAATCATGATACTCCTCCTAAAATCAGGGAAAGATAGTTCTATTGCCTCCAGTTACAGACCAATTAGCCTTACCAGCTGTCTCTGCAAAACAATGGAGCGCATCATCAATCACAGACTGCAGTGGTACATTGAAAGTGAAAACATCCTTGTGCCACTGCAGGCTGGCTTTAGGCAGTGCTACTCTACGGAATATCAGACAACCTACCTCTCTCAAGAAATTTAGGATGCATTCCAAGAGAAGAAGCTGGTGCTTGCGGCATGGATAGATCTGAAGAAAGCCTTTGACAAAGTCTGGAAATAAGGTCTGATAAAGAAACTGAAAAACTATGAAGTGAATGGAAGAATGTACAAATGAGTGAAAGCATACTTGCACAGCAGAAGAGCCCGAGTACAGATAGATGGACTCAAGAGCAAGAAAGTACTACTGCGTCATGGTGTTCCCCAGGGCGGAGTCTTGTCCCCCACACTTTTTCTAATCTTCATCAATGATCTTGTTGCTAATCTACCGCATGGAATTAAAGCGAGCAATGTACGCTGATGACCTGGTTCTATGGAGCACAAATTAACATGCATCAGTGGCCACCAGATCGCTACAAAGAGCTGTAGATGCATTTGTTGCATGGGCAAATAGATCATGTGTCAACATAAACACTGACAAGTGCAGCACCACCCTATTTACCCTCTCTCCAAAACAAAAGGCAGGGATCATCCAGATAAATGAAATACCCCTTAGAGAAGATAAAGAACCAACATACCTTGGAGTAACATTTGATGGCAGGCTGACATGGAGAAAGCACATCAACAAAGCAGTAGCAAAAGCCAGAAGGAAAATAGCCATCCTGAGAAAACTAAGTGGAACCACATGGGAAGCCAGTGGGGAAAATACTTAGCAAAGTTTATCAACAGAGCATACGACCACACCTGGAATACGGGCCAACTGAGTGGTTTTCAGCGTCAAAAACCACACTAGCAGAGCTGGACAAGGTGCAAAACCAAGCACTTAGAGTCACCACAGGAGGGATGAGATCAACCCCTATACTGTAGATGAAGAAGATGGGGAGGACACAAGCACTGAGAGAACGCAGAGATACGAAAACGCTAATACAAGCAGAAAAGTTCCTCAGCTTGCCAGGCCACCCTATGAAGAACAGATTTGAAAACTTAGCTATGGGGCGGTTGAAAAGAAGCAGCTGTATCCACCAGGCCAAACGACTCTGCAGAGAAACCACCGATCTGCCCACAGTTGGTATCCCCCTGAAAACTATTCCAGAGCAAACTCCGTTGAAAGATGAACATAGACTATCACTACAAATGCAGACAAAAGTGAGAGGAATATTTGACAAGGAAGAACAGAACAGTGTACAGCGCACAACAGCCACTCTCAGCTTCCTTGATGAAGAATACCCACAAGACCTCTTGATCCGAGTCTACACAGATGGGTCAGCACAAAATGCTGTTCGAAATGGAGGAGCGGGAGTGTACATAGAATACCCAAATAATACTAGGGACACGGCCAGAGTACCAACAAGAAAGTACTGCCATAAATATGGTGATGAAATTGAGGCAATCAAGATAGCAACAGAGAAATTACTAAACACTAGCCATGGTACACAACCTGTGGTGCTATTGACAGATGCAAAATCAGTACTCGAGGCGCTCCTGTCTGGGAAACTTGCCAGTACTAAGGACACTACTTTCTGAACTTAGCAGTCAGCATAAGGTCACCATACAGTAGATATCATCCCACTGTGGAATACCCGGAAACGACAGAGCTGATCGATTGGCTTAGGAGGAGCAAAAGAAGAAAAGCCTGATGTGTCCGTTACATACCACCAAAAGAAAAGAATGATCAAATCAGTCAGAAAGCCACCAAAACCTACTCAAGATGACTACCACGTTATGGATAGACCAGAACAAGTCCTTATTCTGCGCCTCAGAACAGGACACAATAGATTACGCAACCACATGTATACAAAAATCAAGATTGGTTTATTGGCCTCGCAAGACTGCCCAAAATACAACATATCTAGGCAAACCTTCTGGCCTAGAGAGACAACAGTGGGAGATAAACTCTATGGACCGCTGCGTGAACTAAAAAAAGACAGTTAAATTCATACAAGAGACAACATTGCAGTTATATACATATTTCAAGGGAACGATTGAAGAAGAAGAATATTGAACGCCATCTTTGCAGACAATTGCACAGACTATGGATTTAATATTGAACGCTATGTTTATAGGCAAGTGCATATACTATGAATTTCATACTGGACGCCATCTTTACAGACAATTGCACAAACTATGAATTTCATGTTGGATGCCATCTGTACAGACAATTGCACAGGCTATGAATTTCATACTGAACGCTATCTTTACCGACAAGTTAATACATATTAAATTTGTCCCGATGTAGTTTCCTGGTTTTGATCAGTGACCTGATAGCGCCATCACATTCTGTAGGTCTTCGGTCAGTGACCTGATAGCGCCATCACATTCTGTAGGTCTTCGGTCAGTGACCTGATAGCGCCATCACATTCTGTTGGTCTTTGGTAAGTGACCTAATAGCGCCATCACATTCTGTAGGTCTTCGGTCAGTGACCTGATAGCGCCATCACATTCTGTTGGTCTTTGGTAAGTGACCTAATAGCGCCATCACATTCTGTAGGTCTTCGGTCAGTGACCTGATAGCGCCATCACATTCTGTAGGTCTTCGGTCAGTGACCTGATAGCGTCATCACATTCTGTAGGTCTTTGGTGAGTGACCTAATAGCGACATCACATTATGTAAGTCTTTGATCAGTGACCTGATAGCGCCATCACATTCTGTAGGTCTTTGGTCAGTGACCTGGTAGCGCCATCACATTCTGTAGGTCTTTGGTCAGTGACCTGGTAGCGCCATCACATTATGTAGGTCTTTGGTCAGTGACCTGATAGCGCCATAACACTCTGTAGGTCTTTGAGCAAAAAGGAATGGGTAGCCAATCTGTCCTTCACTTTGAAAAGAGACGAGCCTAGCATCGAATCCACCTATAGACAATATAAAGTGATCTGAATTTCAGGAAACATTTTTTCATCCCTTAGAATGGAACGTGTTTTTGCCTAAATGTTTGTAGTTTAAGTGTTTTTCGAGGTAGAATGGAGTTCGGACCGTGCAGCGGAGTTCGTGCACGCGCGCCCGGACTCCCTTCGGCATATAATTGGCGCCCGGTGGCGATACTTAAACCTAACACGACGACCAGACGACGACCCGCAATGACACAGCGTGGAAAAAGAGCAGGCGCAAACAGAACGCGGTTAAAATGTGACAGATTGGGCATCGGACATGTTCGAGTACTGTACTGGAACTGTGCATCATTTAGTCAACGCCGTCCCATTCTTGAAAAACTACTCTACGGGAAACGATATTGTGGTCTTACAAGAAACACAGCTCGGCGACGGAACAGTCAATGTCGCAGGGATTCAGGGCTTCTTTAACAGGCGGAACCTCGGACAGGCCATTCTGGTCCGCGACAACATACTGGTGTATGAGATCGATATGTCCGCATAGAACTGTGATGCCCTGCTTGTGCAGGCATTAAGAATAATGACGCCAGTGCAGCTTGTAATCGTGAACGTTTATGGGTGTAATGGGAAGGTTGACGTGCGACAATGGCAGAGTTTGTTCGATATGGATGAAAGGCATATCATCTACTGTGGATACTTCAATGCCAGAGGCAGTCAATAGGGGAATAGCATCACCAACAGACAGGGAGAAGCTCTGGAGGACGCCCTGGCATCTGCTGCCCTAGTCTGTCTGAATGATGGGAAGATCACTAGAATGGCCACTCGACCAGGTGATTCTGACAGCACCATTGACTTGACCCTGGTATCGCCCACCATCGCACCAAGGTGCCGGTCGGGCAAACTGGGATACCACGATAGTGACCACTACCCTTGTATCATCCTGATCAAGAAAGGCAGGTCCTGTAGTCAAGGAAGCAAAACAAATGCCTTCCCATATGACAACACTGGTCAAGACGCCATGAGCAAGATCAGGAGAAGAAAACAGACTTCCTCCCGCAGGAGACAAGAAAGATGGCTGCAGCCACCATGGTGGAATGGAGAGGTCGAGAAGGCATGGCTGGGAAAGAGACAGGCTGTCAAAGACTCACAAAAAGACAGAAAGGCTAACATGCCACTGGGTGAGCTGGCGACCCTGAAGACTGAGGTCCTTAGGACGATGACTTTATTCAAATCCTGCGCCAAACAGGCCAAGGTCGAGAAATGGGATGAGTTCTGCATGAAGGTGTGCTCCGAGCAATCTCTTACGACATTCTGGCACCTCCATAAGAACATGAACGGTGCTGCACAACGTAGGGGTATTTCAGACTTTCAAGGCACAGACCTCACATGGAAAAAGTCGGATGCGGATAAAGGTAAGGCCCTTCTTGCACGCTACATAGAACAGACTGACCAGAAAGACGAGCCCGCCAGACAGAGGACCACAACGACACTCTCTCAGTTATGGGAGAGGGTCGGGACAGACAATGAATGCATAATCACAGCTGAGACAATACGTGCGATGCTCAAAAAATCACCTAACACCCCCCCCCCCTTTTTTTTTCAGGCCCAAATGGCATCCGATATGGTAACCTACTGGTGATGTCAGATGGTAACATGGCAGAACTGGCCAGAGAATTCAACACCAGTATCCAGAGGGGTCAGATCAAAGAGGAATGGCTACACAGCTACTTGCTGCCGCTGCCAAAACCGAACAAAGACCATTCCAAGATAAGCGGCTACAGAATCATTACGATGCAGAACACTGCTGGCAAGCTACTAGAGAATATTGTAGCACACAGACTTGCTTGTGCCTTGGAACAACTCGGCTGCTTCTCGCCCACACTTGGAGGATAAAGACGTAACAAAGAGTCATGGCTGAATGCGGCAGTCTTTGCTCAAGATGTTTACGTCAGAGAAGAGACATGTGCGGCCGCCATAGACTTAGAGGACGCATATAACAGAGTATCCTTCGAGCATTTGATGCAAACCCTCCTCAGACTGAAAGTGTCCCTTCACCTTGTACGATGGATAGCTGCAGTTCTGCTCCAAAGGAAGGTGGTGCTAAGATGTGGGAATAGGTCTTCTGAGCCGATAACGATATGTCCAGGATTGCCGCGGCGTACACCACTGTCACTAGTACTATTCAACATGTATACGGTGCCGATCACTGAACAACAGGTGGACGGGAGGGGTAGGACTCTGTCATTTGCTGACGACATTCTCTTGTATCGACAGGGTCGAGATAGACAGGCGGTTGCCAATGATATGCAGGGCGAACTAGATCGAATTTCCTCATGGTGTGCTGATGTCGATGCCCTTGTCAATCTTGCAAAGGCATCGGTTACATGGTTCTCCCTAAACAACCATATTGTGAACACAGACCTGCCGGCAGTAAGAACGGATGGGAGCATCTTGAGTAGAATCCAGTCGATGACTATATTGGCTTGAGGCTTGATCGTAGCCTGTCTTTCAGAGATCATGTCGATTATGTCATAACGAAGGCTCGAAAAGGTTTGTCAGCAATGAGAGTCATGGCGACTGCCAATATCGAGCAATGAATGCTAATACTTCTGTTCTAAGAACTGGTGTTTTCACCCATCGAGTATGCCCTGGCCATCCTCACTGTCAGCCCTACACAGATTGGAAGACTTGAAAAGGTACAAAACGAAGCCATGCGCATCATTTTGGGCTGCACGAGAGACACCAGCTGTGAAGCAATGAGATACCTCCTTGACTTAACGACAATGAACCACAGGATCATGATCTGGAGAGCTCGTCCATACTTGAAAATAAGTGCAGGTGAGCGGCAACCTCTGCATGAAGCTATATTCAGAGAAAAGGGTGACAGGCTAAAGAGGGGCACATCATGGATGGGTCGGGTGGAAGATGTCGTCAGACAGGTCTGCAGTCTTACCAGTATCAACCCCTGCAAGGAATGGGTGCCGGTGCCTCCAGCTTTTAAGTGCACTTTCTCCTGCATTATCACACTCGACAGACGGTGCAAAGAGCAGAACCCTCTCAGATAGTTCGGAAGTGCTCATCTATATTGATGGATCTGTTGTAAAGCAGCAGAGACGTGCATGGGCATTTACAGCCCGTTCAGCGGGCAGAACGTTCAAGAATCCAGTGGTGCCCACTCTATGACCACGAGCAGCATGACGATGGAGGTGATGGCAGTAACGCATGCTTTCATATGGCTAGAATCACAGTTTCATACCAGCGTGTGTGTAGTAAGTGATTCAATTAGCATGATTCGGAAGCTCGAAGCTAGATCTGTTCGTAGACAGTGGACTGAGTCGCTGCGGAAGTCTGTAGTCCGTAAAATCACTTTCATCTTCGTCCCGGGACATGCGGTAGTCGAGGGAAATGAACGAGCTGATAAACTGGCTGGCTCTGTACCCACCTGTAGATGGCCAGCCCATGAATCGTGCCGATGTTATTAACGTCCTTAAAGATATGGCGAGAACAGAGGACTTTGACTTCAGTGAATCCACATCGCTGTCCAGGATGAAAGACTTGGGAGTAAGAATTGGTACGGCCAGACACGAGAGGTACATAAGGGAAAACGAGGTGCCTCGTTAACCAACACAGAACTGGCACTATTAGCCACCGGACGCTGGTGCATATGCTGGGGAGAAGATCTGAGCACCTATGGATCTGTCCGGAGTGCAGTGAAGATACCCCAACTGATAAATGATAACTAATAACTGATAACTGAATTTCATCCTGGAATTCATGTTTACAGACGGTCGTTCATCAGGCTGTCTTAATTTTATTGACGCTGTAAAATAGCCTAACCTACTAGAGACAGACAGACAGACAGACAGACAGACAGACAGACAGACAGACGGGCGGGCCGGCGGGCGGGCGGGCGAGCGGGCGGACAGACGGACGGACAGACAGACAGACAGACAGACAGAACGAAGGTCTTTATTTTCAAAGGGTTAAGAATTGGGCACGCAGACCCGTCTGACATTCTGCCCTTCTTCTCTATTTCTTCTCATACATTCTTTCATTCAACATCACTTATGAAGCAAATTTTGACAACAAAAGAACAATAGCATTAAAACGCATGAAAAATAATCAATAACAAATGACTCACTGAGGCAATGTTTAACATGGGCATTATAAATACCTACGGAGGGTGTAACGTGCCATACTTATGGGAATGTTTTTTGGCTAGTTGTCGTTTGAGATAAGTTACCATTATTATTGTCTTTTTGTGTTTTTGTTTATGGGGGTAAGTAGTCTGTACTGAGGTAGTGTTCAAACAGGTTGCGAATGTATGTATAATGATTGGTGGTGTCTTTGATTTCTTGTGGAAGATTGTTCCACAACTGAGCGGCAGAGTATGCTAAGCTTGTTTTATATAAGTCTATCCTAGGTTTAGGGACATGAAGTATATTTAGTCGTTCGCTATGTCTTGCGTTATATTTAAACAATGGCCAAAGGTAGCTTGGAGCATTTTGAAATAGGATTTTGTGAATTAGTTTGGCCTTATTAAAAAGTAGGCGTTTGTGGAGTGGCAGTAACCGAAGACGTTTATGTAGGTTAGAATTGTCGGTAAGCTTTTCACCATTAATTAAACGCACTGCCCTTTTCTGGAGTGAATATAGGCGTTTTGTTATTGATTTGGAGCATCCATCCCAGATTGTGGAGCAGTAATCAATATGTGTTTGTATATGGGAAGTATAGAATATCTTTCTTGTGTTTTCGTCAAGGAAATTTTTAATTTTGGCAAGTTGGTATACTTTTTTGGCTATTTGTTTAACGAGAGCATAAACATGTGAGTTAAAGGTTAGATTTGGATCTATGATAAGACCCAGTGCCTTGTGCTCGGCTACACTTTCTATAGGCATGCTACCAATGTGCAGCTGTAGAGTTCTCTGCGAGTTTAGCGTGTGAAGTCTTTGCCTGGTTCCTATTAACATAGACTTTGTTTTAGAAATGTTAATTTGCATGCGGTTTGCATGACTCCAGTTAACTACACTATTTATTTCCTGTTGCAAGGATAATTCTAGCACTATTACGATCAATAGCGTTTGTATATACTGTGCAGTCATCTGCAAATAGATCGCAGGACGACGACAGATATAAGGGAAGATCATTTATATAAATGGCAAATAACAGAAGGCCAAGAATAGACCCCTGAGGTACTCCAATATTAATGGTAATGGCTTTAGATAAAGATTTATTGTGTGATATTACTTGCTTTCTGTCTAATAAAAATGATTTTATTAATGTCACTATATTAAAGCTTACTTTCATTGTTCTAGATTTTTAATTAGAATAGTATGATCTATCATATCGAATGCTTTTCTAAAGTCTATAAACACAGCTCCACATAGCGTATTGTTGTTAATATTTTGATGCCAGTTTTCTATCATATTTGTTAGGACCGTATGACAAGAATATTTTGGCCGAAGTCCTGACTGACTGTCAACTATTAGTTTGTGGGGAACTAAGTGCTCTAGTGTTGTTTTGCGGATGTTCTTTTCTAGCGGTTTGGATAGTGATGATAATATGGAAATTGGCCTATAATTACTCATGAGACAATCGTCTAGAGATCCAGCTTTTAAATGAGGATACACTTTAGCGATTTTAAAGGCTGATGGGAAGTGACCTTTAGTGAGACATTGATTATATATATATATATATCATTGATTATATATAACCGTTTGACTCGTGCTCCGAAGGTTGTGGGTTCGATTCCGGGCTGCGTCCTTCGGTTTACGAGTTAAATTTTTCGGAGACTCATGTGGGTCGTCGCTAAAAGCTGCGGAGTTCGTGCTTTGTGCGACGCTTTCCGTGCTACGGAAAGAGACCGAGCCGTATGGGATAAAACCCGGTGCAATGAAGTCGACCCTGTCGACTTTTAAACGACTTTTTTTGTTGTTGATTATATATGAAAGTTAGTGACTCGCAGATCGCCGGTGCAGCTTGGCGAAGGATCCGATTACTGATTCCATCTAGTCCTGATGAGTTATTGTTTTTAGGTTACTGAGATTAGTAAATACTTCAGTGGTCGTCATTAGCGGTATGTTGGAGGGAATGTCTCCGTAGCATATGTTCTCACAGAATGATGATAATAAATATATGTCATGAGGCACATCTGGTATTGCAGCCTTCAGTTGGTTTATGTCGGACTGAAAGAATCTACTGAATTGATCACATGTAACCTGATTTGATGGTAATGATTGTGATGATTTGTGTTTGTTTGTCAATGTATTAATTGCTTTCCATATATCTTTAGTGTTGGTTTGATCTATTATTTAGTTCTTAAAATAGTTCTTTTTCTTTCGAATTTTGAATTTTTTTCGAAATTTTCTTTTGCTTTCGAATAACATATTGAACTTTGTTTTTAAGACTACGGTACATAGATCTCTATTTTTATGTGCACTATCCCGGTCTCTCATAATTTCAACTACCTCCTGTGTGATCCACGGGGGTTTAGTGTGATGTTTAACAAGAACTTCCTTAAATGGAACATGCTTATCAAATATACTTAGAAAAGTCTTCAACCAGTGGTCCAGAGCATCATCTGGGCCAGGAAGTTGGTAAACATAGTCCAGAGATGAGTTTAGCAAGTCTTGTAAGAAAAGACGTCTTGATTGAAATTTTAGTAATTTCTATATTTTATACTTATATGTTTGTGTTTTGGAGTTTTGGTGCCTCTTTTCGACTACGTGCAACATACTGGGTAGTGATCGCTCATTGCATTAATGGGTACAGTACATTCTGTGATGTCAGCACACGTATTATAAATATGATCTATAAGTGTTGCAGATGATTCTGTTACTCTAGTGGCTTGCTTGACTAACTGTTGGAAGTTATATGACTCTATTATATTTCCCATGTTTTGTTTTATTTGTTTGTGTCTATGTTGAAGTCCCCTAGCAGTATTATTTCTCTCGCATTATTAAAGACTACATCCATCATAGCGGTGAAGACAGACAGACAGACAGACAGACAGACAGACAGACAGACAGACAGACAGACAGACAGACAGACAGACAGA
>JACEFZ010000697.1:47500-76086 GCA_014155875.1 Cepaea nemoralis
AAGTATAATGAGTGATAACAACTCCGCCGTGGAGCAAGCAGGGGCAGCGGTCCGGTCCTGTCACGACTCCAGGTGTCTTTCCCCTGCCTTGGGGACATTCGGTCAGTTTTGTTGTCCTTGTTGTTGCGATTGTACCTTTGCTGTTAATATGTCCACTCTCAAGCTATCCCCTCCCTCAGGGAGGCGAGTCTGTGCAGTCTGTGATTGCCCCTTAGCACCTGTGGTCGTGGGGAGCCTGCTGCTTCCCCGGCCACGGCCTTCATCACCTCCAAACCATTTGGATACCGGTCACGTGATTGCTTTTCACAATGAGTTTTGTGAGCTGGTTAGCACACAACATGGACAAATGTCAAGGACTGCAGAAGCCACTGCTTTCCATACAGAAAAGTCAATTTTGTGCAAACAAAACAACATGATAGTCAGTTTAGAATTACCGCGGTGGACAATTTAAATTACTGTGGGAATACGTGTGTTCAATATTTCAGCTTGAAGGATGTATCTTACTGTGTTCTTCTTCTGTTTAATTTCCATACCATGTGACGTTGATGATCATGTCTGTTCACAGCCTTCTGTCTTTTGTGCTGCCAATCATTTCTGATTCCCACGTTCACCCATGTTATTATGTCAAATTGTCCAGCATTTTCTCTCTTGGTTTCCCCCTGCCTCACCGCACCCCCCCCCCCCCTCCTAGCCTTCCCGTTGTTAGAACTCCAGCCTTCCACTTCTCATAACATGTCCAAAGAGTATGGACAGTCTTCTGGTGCGAGTGACCAGTCGTCTTTGTAAGTTAACCTCTTTCAAGATATATTCATTGCTCTCTCTCTCTCTCTCTCTCTCTCTCTCTCTCTCGTCTCTCTCTCTCTCTCTCTCTCTCTCTCTCTCTCTCTCCTCTCTCTCTCTCTCTCTCTCTCTCTCTCTCTCTCTCTCTCTACATGTTAAGTTATGTGTATGTTTGAATTTTCTCACTTTTTAAAAATTGTCTTTCCAGTTCTGAAATCATCTACTATCGCATGCCCAAGATCAATGGGAATTGTACAGTCAGCAAATGATACACCACACAGCACAAACATTTACTCAACCTCGCTAGAATATTAAGTACTCTCCCGTGACAGCAAACACACATTTAGATGCACATGTTTGAAAAAGTCACCTTTTAAAACAACCACAGGCCGCCCAACAAAGAAATGAACAATTGAAATCACTTGGTTGTGGGCGATATCAATGCTTGGGTATCGATCTTGTTAAGGGGCGACAGCGACAACTATTCACGAGATCGATATCGTCAGGTATTGATAAACGGTGTCTTTTGAGGCAAATGTTATCGACCAGCTAGTGGGCAATTAAATACCCATGTGTCTTGGCGTTGAGTAATTCACTTAAGGAACCCATAACAAGAGAATGCTTGTTTCTATTCTGGTCTGACCTGGCAGAGAACTTACCAACCCGGGGTACACGCCCGCGTAGAATCAGACAAAAATACCTTTGCGGAGACTGAATTTGGCTAGGAAATTGATATTCTTATATTAATTTGAAAATTAGTTAGTTAAGCCAGGCAGTTAAATACGAGTAGTTGTCAGTAAATAATGTTTTTGAGAATCATCACGAGTGATGTAGTAATAAATGTTTTTTTTTTTTTTGCGTCCGCTCGTTTTAACTCAAGCATAGTCCATACATGTGCTACAACTGTCAGTGCACTGGGCTAATTTTAACTCAAGCATAGTTCATACATGTGCTACAACTGTCAGTGCACTGGGCTAATTTTAACTCAAGCATAGTTCATACATGTGCTACAACTGTCAGTGCACTGGGCTAATTTTAACTCAAGCATAGTTCATACATGTGCTACAACTGTCAGTGCACTGGGCTAATTTTAACTCAAGCATAGTTCATACATGTGCTACAACTGTTAGTGCACTGGGCTAATTTTAACTCAAGCATAGTTCATACATGTGCTACAACTGTCAGTGCACTGGGCTAATTTTAACTCAAGCATAGTTCATACATGTGCTACAACTGTCAGTGCACTGGGCTAATTTTAACTCAAGCATAGTTCATACATGTGCTACAACTGTTAGTACACTGGGCTAATTTTAACTCAAGCATAGTTCATACATGTGCTACAACTGTCAGTGCACTGGGCTAATTTTAACTCAAGCATAGTTCATACATGTGCTACAACTGTTAGTGCACTGGGCTAATTTTAACTCAAGCATAGTCCATACATGTGCTACAACTGTCAGTGCACTGGGCTAATTTTAACTCAAGCATAGTTCATACATGTGCTACAACTGTCAGTGCACTGGGCTAATTTTAACTCAAGCATAGTTCATACATGTGCTACAACTGTTAGTGCACTGGGCTAATTTTAACTCAAGCATAGTCCATACATGTGCTACAACTGTCAGTGCACTGGGCTAATTTTTCCGCGTGTATTAGCTCTTACTGTTACCAGCATCTCTCGCTATCAGGCAAACCCACTCCGACTTCTCAGATATTTGTAATTTATGTCTCCAAGTAAAGGATGAGAAGTCAACAATTTAGTTCAACGGGCAGGTGAAGAGGTTTAACCCGCTATCTCGGCATCAGCAACCCGGAAGTTTAAGACCTGTCACCTCCAAATGACGATAGCGCCTTTTTTTTTTTTTTTTTTTTTGGTCTGATTCTATGTGGGCGTGCACCCCGGGTGAGTAATTCCGTCTGTCAGGTCAGACCAGAATAGAAACAAGAATTCTCTCCTTGTGGGTTCCTTAAGTGAATTACTCGACGCCAAGACACATTGGTATTTAATTGCCCACTAGCTGGTCGATACCATTTGCCTCAAAAGACACCGTTTATCAATACCTGACGATATCGATCTCTTGAATAGTTGTCGCTGTAACCCCTTAGCAAGATCGATACCGAAGCATTGATATCGCCCACAACCAAGTGATTTCAATTGTTCATTTCTTTGTTGGGCGACGTGTGGTTGTTTTAAGAGATGACTTTTTCAAACATGTGCATCTTAATGTGTGTTTGCTGTCATGAGGGGAGTACTTAATATTCTAGGGAGGTTGAGCAAATGTTTGTGCTGTGTGATTTATCATTTGCTGACTGTACAATTCCCATTGATCTTGAGCATGCGGTAGCAGGTGATTTTAGAACTGGAAATGGGGGTAATTACAATGAGAGTGAGAAAATTCGAACATTCACATAACATAAACAAAACGCAATGAGAATTATGAGAACACCTTGGACAGGTAGAGAGAACAATGAAGATACATTGAAAGAAGGTATCTCACAAAGACAACTGGTTGATTGCACCATAATAATACAGTCCATATTCTTTAGACATGAGAAGGGGGAAAACTGGAGTTTGTCGCCACAGCGGGAAGGGTTGAAAGGGAAGAGAGGCATAGGAAAACCAAGAGATAAGATGCTCGACAGTTTGACATTATGACAAGGAGGAATTATGCCAAAGAGGAAGGTCAGTATCAGATATGACTGACAGCACGAGAGACAGAAGGTTGTGTACAGACATGATCACTAGCGCCACGAGGTATAGATTATAAACAGATGAAGAACTCAGTAAGAAAAATTCTTCAGGCTTAAATATACAACACACGTATTCCTACAGTAATTTAAATTGTCCACAGCGGTAATTTTAAACAGACTATCATGTCGTTTTGTTTGCACAAAGATGTCTTTTCTATATGAATAGCATTGGCTTCTGCCATGTTGACATTCGTCCATTTTGTGTGTACATAGCACACGAAGCACATTGTCGGTATCAGAAATTATTGGAAGCACTACAGACAGAAGGCCGTGAACAGACATGATCACCAACGCTAAATGAGTAAATGTTTCTCGTATGTGTTTTATCGTTCGTTGACTGCGATTTTCATTGATCTCAAGCACGAAGTCAGTGGTTGTTGTCTCTGGAGCGGCCACAGCTGGCAATGATTAGTTTCATTTTCGTGCCAGGGCATGCGGATGTCCAAGGACATTAGAAGGCTGACAGGCTTGCAGGTAAGGGTACTGTAGAGGCCGGACGAGCTATGGACCAGGCTGGTATGCTGAATGTTCTACGAGAAGTATGTCGTTTGCGCGAACCAAGTGATGACTGTGAATATACACCCATTGTCAGACTGCGAGAACAGCAAGTTAAAAGATGTGTCGCCAAACAAAAACACTATGCAGGAAGCCGAAAAGGATTTAATAAACCAATACAGAACTGGTGTCGTGAGCCGCTACACGCTGCGGGATTTACTGAAGAGGGGATCCGAGCACTTATGGACTGAATGTTTCGATGTGCAATGAGGGTGATCTGTCGACTAACTAACTAACTAACTAACTAACTAACTAACTAACTAACTAACTAACTAACTAACTAAATTAACTAACTAACTTAACTATAGTGTGGGTTTTTTTTTGTTGCCTCAATATGAAATTCAATATCTCAGTAACCAATTGAGGGAAAATGATGAGATTTAGTATATAACCTTATAATTATGTCCACTCAACAAAACAATTTTTGTTCTGGAGATTGTACAGCAGATTTCAATGTTTGGTTATATGCGGTATATATGTTTTTGCCCCCCCCCCCCCCCCCCCCCCCCACTCATTCCATCATTTTAAGAGTATTACCGTTTCAACAAGACACACCCCCAAATTTTTGAAATTTGTCTGCGCGGTTTTGCTTTTGGCAGACTGAGGGAATTAATCTATCTATCTATCTATCTATCTATCTATCTATCTATCTATCTATCTATCTATCTATCTATCTATCTATCTATCTATCTATCTATCTATCTATCTATCTATCTATCTATCTATCTATCTGTCTATCTATCTATCTATCTATCTATCTATCTATCTTTATATCTATCTATCTATCTATCTATCTAATCTATCTACCTGCCTACCTGCCGGCGGCCGGCCGGCCGACCAACCGACCGACCCACCGACCCACCGACCCACCGACCCACCGACTCACCCACCCACCCATCCAGTCAGCCAGCCAGCCAGCCATCCACCCACCCACCTACCTTTCTGCCTACCTACCTACCTATCTACCTATCTACCTTTCTGTCTGTCTGTCTGTCTGTCTGTCTGTCTGTCTGTCTGTCCGCGCTATTAAATATTGATAAAAGTTACTGGAAAAAACGTCAGGACCATGTGTAGAATGAGGAAGAGGATTATTGGAGAAAGGATGGATTGAATTTTATGCAACCGAGAGCAATCATCAACCTACTGGAATCGTCCGAATACAGATTAAGGTCTGAGCAGAGTATGCCCTGGCCATCCTCACTGTCAGCCCTACACAGATTGGAAGACTTGAAAAGGTACAAAACAAAGCCATGCGCATCATTTTGGGCTGCACGAAAGACACCAGCTGTGTATCAATGAGATACCTACTTGACTTCCCGACAATGGAACACAGGATCAAGATCTGGAGAGCTCGTGCATTACTTAAAAATAAGTGCAGATGAGCAGCATCCTCTGCATGACGCTATATTCAGAGAAAAGGGTGACAGGCTAAAGAGAGGCAAATCATGGATGGGTCGGGCGGAAGTTGTCGTCAGACAGGTCTGCAGTCTTACCAGTATCAACCCCGGCAAGGAATGGGTGCCGGTGCCTCCAGCTTTTAAGTGCACTTTCTCCTGCATTATCACACTTCGACAGACGGTGCAGAGAGCAGAACCCTGTCGCTGTCAATGCAGAAGTCAACGCGCTCATCTATGAACACTCATATAGCCCCGAAAGTGCTCATCTATACAGATGGATCTGTTGTAAAGCAGCAGAGAAGTGCGTGGGCATTTACAGCCCAGTTCAGCGGGCCGAACCGTTCAAGAATCCAGTGGTGCCCACTCTATGACCATCGAGCAGCATGACGATGGAGGTGATGGCAGTTACACAGGCTTTTATATGGCTGGAATCACAGCATTATACCAACGTGTGTGTACTAAGTGACTCAATGAGCATGATTCAGAAGATCGAAGCTGGATCTGTACGTAGACAGGTGGACTGAGTCGCTGCGGAAGTCTGTTGTTCGTAAAGTCACCTTCATCTTCGTCCCGGGACATGCGGGAGTCGAGGGAAATGAACGAGCTGATAAACTGGCTGGCTCTGCACCCTCTGTAGATGGCCAGCCCATGGATCGTGCCGATGTTATTAACGTCCTTAAAGATATGGCGAGAACAGAGGACTTTGACGTCAGTGAATCCACATCGCTGTCCAGGATGAAAGACTTGGGAGTAAGAATTCGGCACGGCCAGATGCGAGAGGTACATCGGGAAAACAAGGCGCCTCGTCAACCAACACAGAACTGGCACTATTAGCCACCGGACGCTGATGCATATGCTGGGGGAGGATCTGAGCACCTATGGACATGTCCGGAGTGCAATGAAGATACCCCAACTGATAACTGATAACTGAAGAAACAAGAAGGAAATGAAAAATAAGGTAAGAAATATATCCCTTCTACTTTCCTGTTAATTTACAAATTATTTACCCCGTGCCTCTGTAAATTCTCTGTCTTTACTAATATTACACATTGCACCCCTCTCGGGGTTCTCCGTGGTGAAGTGGTCAAGCCGTCTGACTCGGGCTCCGAAGGTTGTATGTTCGATTCCGGGCCGCGTCCTTCATTTCACGAGTGCATTTTTTCGGAGACTCCCGAGGGTCGTCACTGGAGCTACGGAGTTCGTGCTTTGTGCGACGCTTTCCGCGCTGCGGAAAGAAACTGAGCCATATGGGATACACACCCGGTGCAATGCAGCCGACCCTGTCGATTTTAAGCTAATTCTTTCATTGCACCTACTCTCATACGAATCCGGATACGCCTTTGTGTGTCAACAGAATTGACATGTCTCACATTACCGCAAAAATAACTTCGTTGGCGAGAAATCACTAGTTGTTCAGCAAAAGATCAAAGGAATGTCGCCGCTTTCAATGATTTAAGTTGTTTTTGGACCTTTCAAAGACATATTCCTTGGGTGGGGGTAAATATAAGACGGCTGGAAAAATGTCATAACGATGCAACAGACAGTTTTCAAAATAATTGATCGTGAATGACGGCATTAATTTCCGGACAGACTATAACTAACTAACTAACTAACTAACTAACTAGCTAGTAATTTAGGGCTAGTAACTTGACTACTGACCGTGGTAGCATAGGGTTAGTAACTCGACAACTGGGCCGTGGTAGTGTAGGGCTAGTAACTCGACTACTGGCCGCGGTAGTGTAGGGCTAGTAACTTGACTACTGGCCGCGGTAGTGTAGGTCTAGTAACTTGACTACTGGCCTCGGTAGTGTAGGTCTAGTAACTTGACTACTGGCCTCGGTAGTGTAGGGCTAGTAGCTTGACTACTGGGCCGCGGTAGTGTAGGGCTAGTAACTTGACTACTGGCCTCGGTAGTGTAGGGCTAGTAACTTGACTACTGGCCTCGGTAGTGTAGGGCTAGTAACTTGACTACTGGGCCGCGGTAGTGTAGGGCTAGTAACTTGACTACTGGCCTCGGTAGTGTAGGGCTAGTAACTTGACTACTGGGCCGCGGTAGTGTAGCGCTAGTAACTTGACTACTGGCCTCGGTAGTGTAGGTCTAGTAATTTGACTACTGGCCTCGGTAGTGTAGGGCTAGTAACTTGACTACTGGGCCGCGGTAGTGTAGGGCTAGTAACTTGACTACTGGGCCGCGGTAGTGTAGGGCTAGTAACTTGACTACTGGCCTCGGTAGTGTAGGTCTAGTAATTTG
Source organism: Cepaea nemoralis (assembly GCA_014155875.1). Lineage (NCBI taxonomy): Eukaryota > Metazoa > Mollusca > Gastropoda > Stylommatophora > Helicidae > Cepaea > Cepaea nemoralis. The sequence continues at coordinate 55,235 of JACEFZ010000697.1, forward strand.
ACTACTGGCCTCGGTAGTGTAGGGCTAGTAACTTGACTACTGGGCCGCGGTAGTGTAGGGCTAGTAACTTGACTACTGGGCCGCGGTAGTGTAGGGCTAGTAACTTGACTACTGGGCCGCGGTAGTGTAGGGCTAGTAACTTGACTACTGGCCTCGGTAGTGTAGGGCTAGTAACTTGACTACTGGGCCGCGGTAGTGTAGGGCTAGTAACTTGACTACTGGGCCGCGGTAGTGTAGGGCTAGTAACTTGACTACTGGGCCGCGGTAGTGTAGGGCTAGTAACTTGACTACTGGGCCGCGGTAGTGTAGGGCTAGTAACTTGACTACTGGGCCGCGGTAGTGTAGGGCTAGTAACTTGACTACTGGGCCGCGGTAGTGTAGGGCTAGTAACTTGACTACTGGCCTCGGTAGTGTAGGGCTAGTAACTTGACTACTGGGCCGCGGTAGTGTAGGGCTAGTAACTTGACTACTGGCCTCGGTAGTGTAGGTCTAGTAATTTGACTACTGGCCTCGGTAGTGTAGGGCTAGTAACTTGACTACTGGGCCGCGGTAGTGTAGGGCTAGTAACTTGACTACTGGGCCGCGGTAGTGTAGGGCTAGTAACTTGACTACTGGGCCGCGGTAGTGTAGGGCTAGTAACTTGACTACTGGCCTCGGTAGTGTAGGGCTAGTAACTTGACTACTGGCCGCGGTAGTGTAGGTCTAGTAACTTGACTACTGGCCGCGCTAGTGTAGGGCTAGTAACTTGACTACTGGGCCGCGGTAGTGTAGGTCTAGTAACTTGACTACTGGCCGCGCTAGTGTAGGGCTAGTAACTTGACTACTGGGCCGCGGTAGTGTAGGGCTAGTAACTTGACTACTGGCTGCGCTAGTGTAGGGCTAGTAACTCGACTACTGATCCGGTCGTCGTGGGTTCCATCCCCAGCGGAGCGGATTTGGAGTATTAAATGCCATGTTCAGTAACGGCGACCTTGGTTCTACTGACAACTTCAGCCAGTGAATGCTGCTTGGTCTATATAAACATGGGTCTAGCACCATATGTCCATTGCTCTCTAAGGCGTGTCTTACAGGTCCGTTACTTTTACTCTTAAAGCCATGAAATAAATTCTTCATGCTGAAATATACAACACACATATCCCCTCAGTAATTTACATTGTTTACCTCTCAGAAGTCGCTTAAAAGTCGCTTAAAATTTGACAGGGTCGACTTCATTGCACCGGGTTTTTATTTCATGTGGCTCAGTCTCTTTCCGCAGCGCGGAAAGTGTCGCACACAGCACGACCAGTAGTCAAGATTGAGGGTTAAAGAGCAAGGGGAAGGCAGAGAAGTACATATCTAGATAGCTTGGCCAAGTTTGGAGAGGGCAGTTGTGGTCATTCCAGCTGCTAACAATGTATGTCAATGTTGATGCAGGTGAGACGGAGAATGTCCGTTTCTTACCGCTGCCTTCCTTGAGGGCCTACAGAATGTACTCGACGGGCCTAGTGAGTGGGGTGGGGCTCCACCTGTAGGTGGACAAGCGAAGACAGCGTCGCTACATCAAGGCTGTATAATGCCCTACAAAACTACCCAGAGAAGGCTAACTCGGTCAACAGTTGCCAGGAAAAAGTCCGAAAGGGGGACAAATATCGCAGTTCTGCTGTTAACAAGCACAACGCAATTAACGTCCAAAAGAAACCAAAAATTGGGCAAAGAAAGCAGAAGTTGCGAAATGTTTCGATGCAGATCCACAAGAGGGAGATAATCACTGTGAAAAAATCGCTAGTGCCTGCCTTTCAAAGAGAATAATTACACAGCGGAAATGGCCACTGCCGAGGGCAGATGTCTCTAGTATGCTCAGCCCAAATGTAAAAAAGTTAAGAGAACACATTGCTTGATGGATGGGATTCACAGAGAAGCACCAATAACGTGTCGCACTTTGGAGCTGAAAGATTTAATATCTAAAAAGGTGGACAAAACCTTAAAGATGAGAATAATTAATTGTTATATACACATACCCAATGTTACATGTGGGTACCGGATTGGTGTCTGTTGAGATTAAAGGAGTTCAAACGTGAAAGGATCGAATTCAGTGCACCGAATTTTAATCCATATGTCTCGGTCTCTTTCCACATGACGGCCTGCCGAAAGTTTCGCACAAAGCACGAAAACAGATAGTAAAATGGTTCGGATACATAACTAGGCTATCTACTGACAGTATGTCACAACAAGCAATGATGTACACACCAAATGGAACCAGAAGAAGAGGCTGATCATGTAAACGATGGACAGAGGGAATAACAGAATCCATGGGAATATCGGTACATGATGCCCATATGACACCGCAAGGTATAAGATAAGATAAGATGATAAAATTATAAGATAAGATAAGATAAGATATTATAAGATAAGATAAGATATGATAAGATAAGATAAGATAAGATGCCATGGGAATTCAAGGCGACCTACATAATATTGGACACTTCACCCATGTCGAGCCGACGACTAGCTTATTACAAGTATGGGGCCTAAGACTGTATAGACAAATGGCCTGAAAGTAGGGAAATAGTCCCTCCACTTCAGTGCCACTAACAATTATCTTAACAAATTAATCAAACTGGAGGACAAAGACACAGACAGCCGGACAAAAGATCAGAACTGATATAGTTGTGAAGATGACAATAGGTCAACAGTGATATAATTGTGAAGATAACAGTAGATCAGCAGTGTTATAATTGTGAAGGTAACATTAAAACTAGGGCAGACAGCCGTATACCCATTTGCACATCATATCACGAAGAAGGAGTTGGGTGGGGGGGGGGGGGGGGTCAATCTTAATTATGGAGACGGCACTTGATCCATTAATACTGTCAACACAAGAAGCACATTAAAGGAATAACTTCACTGTAAGAAAACACAGAAAATAAAGCTTATTATTTCACGAGTGGCTTTTGCAATGGATCATAGCTCATTAAGCAGAAGTGAAAATAAATAGATAGAAGAAGTCAGCGAGAGGAAATTATCGACAGTCTTGTGTCATGGCGCGGAAGGGAGTCAACACATGAACTGATTCATGACGTCAGAGATCGCAAGATGGGGAGAAACCTGATAGCCCACGCTGGTCGGCAGGCACTGCATGCTAATGATTATGAAGATTTTTATTTTTTTCCCGCTCTCTCGCTTTGAAATCAAGCGTAGACCATACGCACTATTTATAGTCGTGATGTACTGAAGTTTGCGTGTGGGTTAGCTTTCCCTATTAACAGAGTCCTTCGCCATCAGGAGAACAAACTTCGACTTCAGAGGTACTATGATGATGATGAAAATAAAGTAAACATTAATATCATCAACAGAACTGTAGGATTAAATACTCAGTGTGCAAGAATCTGGCGAGAGTACAGCGAGGTCATGAATGAAAACACGGTATCTGGAGAAACTTATAAAGCCAAGAAATGTCGATGCACACAAAATTATAACTAGCATAGAATAATGCCGCTGTATAAACATTCTATCGATTGCCAATGTTATGAAATCCGGAGGCTTACGGGCATTTGACATGGTGTTGAAATGCATGTAAATAGATAAACATGTCTGGCTTTCTGTTTGACCGTCTATACAACTACCTACCCACCTAGCTATCTAATAAAAATAGCTATTTACGCACCTATCTATCTATCTATCTATCCATCCATCCATCCATCCATCCATTCATCCATCCATCTATATATCCATCTATCTATCTATCTATCTATCTATCTATCTATCTATCTATTCGTTCATCCATCCGTCCGTCCGTACGTCCGTCCGTCTGTCTGTCTGTCTGTCTGTCTGTCTGTCTGTCTGTCTATTGTTTTATATAGTAACGTATTAGATTGTTCGTAACTATAAACATTGACTCGTATTGACGTCACATAAATTGATACTTAGTTGTATATCTTTCATAATACTTTTTATTGTGTTTATACTGTGTGTGAGGGGGTCTTCACTACTCATCCTTACAGATCTGTATACGTATTTTTTAATTATTTTTTTTTTATATTGACAAAGATATTACTATTTCTCTGTACTTTAGAGTGTGAATTGTTATAAGGGACGTAAGTTGTATTCATTTTGTGTTTTTAAAACATCTATGATTACGCATTGTTAAAATGTCTAATAAGTACGAACAATGGCTCAGTAATAAGGGGCTCAAAATCGGGCATTTAAACATCTGTCATCTATTAGGGAAGCTGCCCGAACTATCACTTATACTTAATCAAAATTTTCACATGTTCGGCGTTAGCGAAAGTCGATTAAATGGTAACATCTCAGATGATGACATCGCTATCAGATGTTTTAAAACGATTAGAAGAGATCAATATCAGAAACAAGAGACGGGTAGTGCTGTTTATATCTCTAACTCGCTTAACGCACACCGCAGGCTAGATTTTGAAACCTGTGAGATTGAGTGTGTATGGCTTGAGGTTAAACTTCAAAATCGCATACCCCTAGTAGTTGGCTACCTTTATCGAAACCCCAGTGCAGGAAATATCTGGTATGAAAAATCCACCACTATTACGGATGTAGTCTTTAGTAATGTGAGAGAAATAATACTGCTAGGTGACTTCAAAATAGACACTAACAAATCAAACAAAACATGGGAAAACATAATAGAGTCATATAACTTCCAAAAGTTAGTCAAACAAGCCACTAGAATAACAAAATCATCTGCAACACTTATAGATCATATTTATACTACGTGTGCTGACAACATCACAGAATGTACTGTACCTATTAATGCAATGAGCAATCACTACCCAGTGTGTTGCACGTGGTCAGAAAGAGGTACCAAAACTCCAAAACACAAACATATAAGTATAAAATATAGAAATTACAAAAATTTCAATCAAGACGTCTTTGTTTTTACAAGACTTGCTCAACTCATCTCTGGACTATGTTTACCAACTTCCCGACCAAGACGATGCTATGGACAAACGGCGGAAGACCTTTCTAAGTATATTTGATAAGCATGTTCCATTTAAGGAAGTTCGTGTTAAACATCACACTAATCCCCCGTGGATCACACAGGGGGAAGTTGAACTTATGAGAGACCGGGACAGGGCACTTAAAACTAGAGATGTAACTACTATGTACCGTAGTCTGAGTGTCAACAACTCAACTGACAGGCATCATCGGGTACTTCTGGCACACCATACAAGAAAACTTGCAAGTCGTGTGCGAGGAAATTAAATGGTACATTTATTGCCGTTGGCTCGCTACAAGCAGTGAACAGTCGCTATTGAAACACACAACATACAGCCACAGTATTATCTATCACGAGCTGCTACCCCTATGCTAACTTTCTACACAAATAAACACAAATACCCCTATCGCTACGCTAACGAGGTGTACACTACAAGTCCAGTCCGGCCGTCTGCCAATCTTTCATTCCTTCGTCACACACCGCGGGGATTGACCTTCACCTTGGTGCGTGTTGCCTCACATGGCACGCTGATGGCAGACGTGGTACGTTGAGTGTATACTCAACTTCTCTGTGGCTACCACGAGGCGTGATGTTATCGTGATTAGAGTGCTAACTCTCTGAACACCGCCTGCGTGTCTCATGAGGGAATGGTCACCCAACTCTTATTACCTCATCTCCCATGCCCTCCCCTCGGGCACCGTATCACCTCCTGGTCTCTTCAAGATTGACTGCTCTTCCTGGCGAAGGGGATGCGGTCGAGTCTTTGACACACACCCACCCCTCCTGTGTTGCGTCATCAACTTTCACTCATTGGTTGTGATGCAAGAGGTTTATAAAAAATTAGTGTCTCTAATTTTTGTCAAAGACTCTAGGTAACCTGGTTTTGGGTAAAGTAATAGACTTCTACTGACTATTGTCACAATGTAGCAAAACTTTACGTGGTTACTGGCAATCGCCACAAACTTGTCTGGTTGGCGTGAGCCCTCTTCTCACATGCTATATTATATTTATTAGAGGTATGTCTGAACCGGACCGTTGTCTTATAAGACCTGCCCTCACATAGTAAATTAACTTACTACCCATACAAAGTTGACTTTCTTAGGGTCAACACATGAATTGCTTCATGTCCCCCATATAATATTTAACACCCATTATACAAGAGTGTGTGCGACAGGCTTTACCTACATCGCTTCCGCGTGTAAAGTTCTATTGCACTGTTAAGATAGTTCTTCGTTGTCTATTATGTCCCCTGACCCGAAGTTATCTCCCTTTGATCTACAAAAAGTGTATGTAATTTATATGGTTGTTTTTCTGGTTGTTTGCGTGTTTGGATGTAATTAATGTACTGATCTAACTTCTAAACTATGTTTCTAAGTCCTATGTGTATGTATGTTAGTTTTTTAAGTGTCATAATTTGGTTAAATGCGGCCACAAACAGGTGCATAACACTAATTCGTGACTACATTCCCTTGTTATGAAACTGAAAATACTGTAATCTAAGTTCTAAACTATATTGCAGACACACATTCATACTAGCACATTTTCACTAACGAAAACCAACACTAACACAGACAAATATTAAAATTCGAGCCAGGCAGCAGAAGAATTCGCTGACCAACCTCACTCTCTTCTGTCTATTTTCCATTCGCTCTCACTTTCACACTTCTGTCACACTGCTTTCACCCTTACTTCTGTCACACATCTATTATCCTTCCACCATAATTCTTCTGATTATTTAAAAACCTTGGAGTGACACTGTACAGATTTGGCTCAGTTTGAGATTGTTGAGCCTCATGACGGTGCGAAAGTTGTTGCACGAGTCATGTATTTACAATATATTTACCTGGATGAGAAAGGGTTGATGGTTTGTCCCCTTGGTCTCATCATCCACTATATTACACTAACCTAGCACTCTACATTCTAACTTACTAATAATACTTCTATAAATAAATATATAATGTGTTAACTAAATTTTTGTCATGTTAATTATATGATATGTTTATGTTAATCGTTATGTTTATCTAATCTAAGGGAAGTAATTTCACTATTTAAATGTAATGGATGTGATGTGAGTTATGTACCTTAATTACAAATTATGTAATTTTCTAAATACTATGCTAAATAATGTTTTTACATGTATGAGTGATGTTCTTAATCTAAATGGTGTAAATGATGTATGTTCACTTATCTACTCTTTTTAACATATGCTGATGTAAAATGATGATACTAATAAATGGTAATGTTTAATAGATGGTATGGTTTCATGAAGATGGAATAAACTAAAATAAACTGAAGGTAAATGAAATGTAATAATCTAAATGGTACTATTCTTAGCATAATTTTATTTTAGCTTGTAATTAACTATTGTCATATCTCAACTAATATTTTAAGTTACAATCACTGTAATAGCTATTCTATTAAAATAAATGAGAAGTATTATATTTCCCTAACCTATATCTACTTTGTCATTATCTTAAAATATTATATTACATATCACATTAAGTTTATATACATGTTATTCAGTTTCCACAGGTTAGTAGTTGCCTTCATGTTTGTACATTGCTTGTATAGGCATAATATATCTACACACTTTGCCTGGGTATCTGAAATACTTTGCACAGTCATCATAATGTTCTATCGGTAGTGCACGTGTAGAGTTCGCTGGTGTCGTAGCTCAGCCTTTTCGTGTCTGTAATTAAGCACTGTTCTGACACTGTTTTCTGCGTTTCACACCAATGGTACACCGGAATGGAGCTTAGTTGGAAACGATCTGTCCTTGTTCACACGGTGATATTTACGTTCTGCAGCACAGTTCTTGCCTTAATGTCTACGGACACATGATAGTTCACTGTTCTTGGTACATGATTAAGCATATACTGTCGATGTATATGTAACCTATTTTACATAGATTATTATAATGTATTCATGTACTAACTATCACTCTACATTTATATGTGGGATTTCAGGTAATTCTACCCCAGATGGTAAAATTAGTGACCACCTGTATATCCGGTCATTTTGATGCACACCACTCGGTATGACCGTGATCGGGGAGTTGTCGGTCTGGACAATGCAGTGAACATCCGTCAGAACTCGATGGAGCTTTCTCACCGCATAGATGACGCTTAGGGTTGCAACTGTGATATGGAATCTCTGGACTCAGCAGGTGTGATCTTACGGCTCACGTAACAACTCGGGTGGAAGATGCCCCTCAAAAAATTTGGCCTAGTACTGCTGGCATCTGTCCTAGAATAATAAACGAGCCTAGGATTAGGCAAGCGGAGGATTGGAATATAAAAAAAAATTTCATTTTTGAAAATGCAGAGAATTAATAATGCATCTTTCACATTTCATTTTACAAATGCTTTTACAACATTGGAATCTAGAATTATAATTTCTGAGTAATTTACTAATCCAAAAGGCTTCTGACCTGTTTCTTTCTTTAGACATGGTCAGATTCATAATTTTGGTACTAATTTTCAGGTCAGTCTTTAGTTGATCTTGAGAAATGACATGACCCAAAAATGAATTTCTTTTAGGCCTAATTTGACTTTGCTCGGTTGACAGTGAGACCGAAGAGTCGCACTCTGTCAAAGGCATGTCTCAGTTTCAGTAGTGTATTGTCCAGTCATCAGTATTCTGATATCTTCATGTGTATTCTGTCAGTTCACTAAATGTATGCCCCTCGTCGGATTTGCCAGTCTCGCTAACTAGTGTAGTTGCGCTCTGTATGTCTGTCGTCTGATCACTAGGTGTTGGTGCACTCTGTTCGTCTGTCACTACTTCTGTCTCTTGTCTTGAAAAGTGAGGTTTTCGCATGTTGACATGGAATATCTCTAAGTGTCTGTTTATCGATATTTCATCGTCAACATGTACCATGGTTATGTACCACCTTGAATGGTCCTTGCCATTTCGTTTGTATGGAAGTAGCCTAAATCTGTCTTGATCCAGTTCAAGATCACTTGTTTTCGCACCTTTGTTTGTGTGCTTGTGGTAGAACTGACCCTTCCTCTATCAAATGGCTTGGGTGCCAGTGTAGAGGGTTGTACTTCAGCTGTAGGATGTCCACCCTTAAACTTCGTACTAATTGTTGACAGACATTACAAGGAAATACATTATGACAAAATAATTTTATATTATTGAAAAAACCTGGCCTGTTATTGTTGTATGCAAGATGACCAGCACACGGTGTTTTATGTGCATTCTTTAGCACAGTTAAACGGTGTTGTTCAGGTAACACCTGTTCATGGTTACCTGTAGTATAACATCTGGTTGAAATGCCAATCTTCAGTCTAGAGAACACTGATGTATGTTTGGCGATTTTGGCTCTTTGTTTCATTAAATTTAAATATGGAGACACATTAAGATCAGATTTCTGCTGGTGTATAAATTTCTGTGTGTTTGTGTCATCTGTGCTGGCTGGAAAAAGCATCAGTAGTGTCTCATCTTGTAATGGGTCATGATGTTTTGAAGTGTCAACTCTGGTTGTTGCCTTAGCTGCATTTAATTTCTCCCATGCAACTATTTCATCACTAGTACATTGTTTCAGTTGGGGTAAACACCTAAAAATTAAATCAGTACAAGGGTTGTCAAGTATTGCACAAGTAAAGGTACCCGAAAGAAAAGGAGTATTAATGTGGGCTTTTGCCAAAGGGTAGATCTCAACGTTACACGAAAAGGTTCGGCATTTCACAGTGTCACCTGTGTAATCACCCGGACTCACCAGTTCTTTTCGAAGACCAATAAGAGTGCTGCCACTATCCAGCAAACATTGGCATGGTACATTATTGACCATTGCATTGTGGAACAACAAATTGCCTCTGGAGGCTAGTGCTGCGTTTACATTCTCAGATGAGAACGGTACTGTATGTCCACACTCTAGTTTTGCGTCTGCATGGAACTGGTGACATCGTTCACAACTGTCAAAGCTTAACACATCGTTCACGCAACATACATCTACAGACTCTCTGAAAGGTAAGTCAACCTCAGTTTTATTTTCACTCTCACACTCATACTCACTACCACTATCTGAAGAGGTGTCAATCAAAATAGCATTGTTAGCTTTCATACGTTGGCGGCCAAGGCACTTATTAGAATAATGGCCATAGCAGGAACAAAAAAAAACATTTGATTGCCCGCCTGTATGCCGATCTTTTATTTTGCTGCTTCCTGATAACATTTTCAAGATGCGCCGGATAGTTCGGCGATTTGTCGCACATAGAATAAGTGTCATGCATCTGTTGACAATAAATACATTTTGACACTTTTCTGTCTTTCTTGTCATATTTCTGAAAAGGTTTTCTGTTGCTCTGATAGTTTTTGGGTTGGTCTTTCACAAAGGAAACTATTTCAGAGTCACTTGAGGTCTTAAAAATCTCTGTGTTAGAAGAAAAATATGCTGAGCCTTTTTTTCGAACTGCTCGATGTTCTCAATGTCTGACTGCTGCAAAAACTTAGCAAAAGGAGAAGGTATAGTAGATATAACCTTGTCCATAGCTATTAGGTTTTTTAATCTATCAAAGTCTTTACCTATGTTAGCTGCCTTAAGCCACCTGTTTAGTACACTCTGCACATTTGAAACATAATCTATAAAGTTTCACTAGGTTTAGGTTTTAAATTTGAGAACTGAACCTGATACCCAGGGGCATCAAGTAAAAAGTGCTGCATAATCCTATCATGGATGTATTGATAGCTAGATCTAAGCTCAATAGGGATAGATTCTATTACTTTAAGGGGCTCACCACTTAGATTCTTCATGTAGATAGGAGCCCACATATCTAAAGGAACTTGGTGATATTTAAATTGATACTCTACATTCTCTGTCCAGGCTGATATGGAATCTTCTTTGCAATATGGTTTGATAATATTTTTGTATTTGTTGAACTTATTTTCCTCTTGTTGACTTTTTAGTTTAGTGGCAGAGATCTCTGCGTGTGAGTCTACATCCATACCTTTCATCTTCAATTGTGTCTCTGATTCTACTTGAATTTGTTTTTTCCTTTAGTTTCTCTTTCTTGCTCTAGTTGCCTTTGCTTTAGTTCTAATTCCTTTTGTTTTAATTCTTTCTCTTGATCTAATTGCTTTGTTTCATCTCCTTATCATGTTCTAACTGTTGTTGTTTAACTGTCTTATCATGTTCTAACTGTTGTTGTTTAATTTCTAATTCTTTTTGCTTAATCTGTTTGTCATCTTCTAGCTGTATTTGTTTTGTTATCTCAGCTCGTTCTGCAATCTCCTTCTCTTGTTGTAACTGTTGTTGCTTAACTGTCTTATCATGTTCCAACTGTTGTTGTTTAACCTCTAGTTCTTTTTGCTTATTTATTTCAGCTAGTTCTTTCTGATGTTGTCTTTCTTGTTCCCTTTCTCGTGCACGTTCGTCCCTCTCTGCATCCTTTGCTTCCTTAAATTTCCTATCAGCATATTCCTCTAAGTCGTTTCCTGTATATTGTAAATCTATACCTGCTTTTATAAAGTCAGATAAGGTCGCCATGCTGTTAAGTAATTAGCTAGTGTTGACTTGCCCTGCTTTGTTTATTTACCTATTTATCTGCAATGTTATCTATTTGTTCCTCGTTAAGGAATATTAATTTTATTTCCAGTTTATGTGTTGCACAAAATTCTATGTTGGAATATCAGAGCACAAAAATTATGATACTGTATCACAAGCTGAAAAAGAGATGCACTATTAATCACAATGCATGCCAAAAATATAGGTATACTCAACTTAATGTTCCCGAGAATCAGGGAACGTAAGCTCCGTTGACACCGGTCACCTTGTTTGGTACACAAGGACACTATATTTGGCACACCGGCGTAAGTACTCAGCTGTTGTTCGCCCTGTGATATGCAGGGCAGCAGTAAACACGCCTACTGCACGATATGATTTACTCGACAACTAAGGACAATGACTTAGACAATGACAGACTCACGAACAACTACAATATGTATTAATTAAATTTAATGTCAATGTCCTGTCTTTGTTCTAACCGTAATTGCCTCTCGTTACTAACCTAGTTAATTTCTGTAAGCGTTGTGCAGCCAAGTCATCTGCTCGGCAGAAAATAGTTCCTTCGTGACGGTAAACACAGAGAAAGTAGAACCAAAAATATGAATAACTGCTTTTAAATGAATAAAAATAATATAATAATGTTTAAATAAATAAATATATTCATTTAGTAATTCAAATAAATAAATAATAACCGATATAAAGCACAGATTCAGGCGGGCAGCCGTTAAGCGATCTTGTACACACTCGATTGCTCTATGCTAATGACGCAGACCAACTGTTTGTCAATCACTCCACGTCACAGCGCTATTTACAGCACAGTGCTATTTTTAGTTTCCAAAAATCGATATTGTCGGCTGGCGGTGTATCACTCCGCCTTGAATCATGTTTGGTGCTTATTCAGGAATAAATTGGTAAATATATAAATAAATATAAGAAAGCAAGAATATTAATACTTACAGCTTTGCAGAATACATGATTTTACTAAATAAACACAATTAAACACTATATTTCGTCACGATAGGCATATTTCTAGCCCGCAAATTGCACTCGTTTGCACAAATTACCGTCACTACAAAAATTAAACCCTAGTCCAGAGCCCGTGGATGAGTGGATTAGCTTGAACTTACGTTCAAGCTTCACTTCTGACACCACAATTACCCTTGCCTGTCAACAACTCAACTGACAGGCATCATCGGGTACTTCTGGCACACCATACAAGAAAACTTGCAAGTCGTGTGCGAGGAAATTAAATGGTACATTTATTGCCGTTGGCTCGCTACAAGCAGTGAACAGTCGCTATTGAAACACACAAAATACAGCCACAGTATTATCTATCACGAGCTGCTACCCCTATGCTAACTTTCTACACAAATAAACACAAATACCCCTATCGCTACGCTAACGAGGTGTACACTACAAGTCCCGTCCGGCCGTCTGCCAATCTTTCATTCCTTCGTCACACACCACGGGGATTGACCTTCACCTTGGTGCGTGTTGCCTCACATGGCACGCTGATGGCAGACGTGGTACGTTGAGTGTATACTCAACTTCTCTGTGGCTACCACGAGGCGTGATGTTATCGTGATTAGAGTGCTAACTCTCTGAACACCGCCTGCGTGTCTCATGAGGGAATGGTCACCCAACTCTTATTACCTCATCTCCCATGCCCTCCCCTCGGGCACCGTATCCCCTCCTGGTCTCTTCAAGATTGACTGCTCTTCCTGGCGAAGGGGATGCGGTCGAGTCTTTGACACTGAGAAACAAAGTTCAATATGTTATTCGAAAGAAAAAGAACAACTATTTTAAGAACTTAATAATAGAATAAACCAACACTAAAGATATATGGAAAGCAATTAATACCTTGACAAACAAATACAAATCATCACAATCATTACCATCAAATAAGGTTACATGTGATCAATTCAATAGATTCTTAAAGTCCGGCATAAACCAACTGCAAGCTGCAATACCAGATGCGCCTCATGACATATCTTTATTATCATCATTCTATGAGAACAAATGCTATGGAGACATTCCCTCGAATATACCGCTAATGACGACCACTGAAGTATTTACTCATCTCAGTAACTTAAAAAACAATAACTCATCAGGACTAGATGTAATCAGTAATCGGATCCTTCACCATGCTGCACCGGCGATCTGCGAGTCACTAACTTTTATATATAATCAATGTTTCACCAAAGGTCACTCCCCATCAGCCTTTAAAATCGCTAAAATTTATCCTCATTTAAAAGCTAGTTCTCTAGACGATCGTCTCATGAGTAATTATAGACCAATTTCCATACTATCCTCACTATCCAAACCGCTAGAAAAGCACATCCACAAAACATCACTAAGCACTTAGTTCGCCAGAAACTAATAGTTGGCAGTCAGTCAGGATTTCGGCCAAAATACACTTGCCATACGGCCCTAACAAATATGATAGAAAACTGGCATCAAAATATTACCAACAATACTCTATGTGGAGCGGTGTTTATAGACTTTAGAAAAAGCATTCGATATGATAGATCATACTATTCTAATTAAAAAACTAGAAACAATGAAAGTAGCTTTAATATAGTGACATTAATAAAAATCATTTTTATTAGACAGAAAACAAGTAGTATGTATGGCATGTTACACCTTCCTTAGGTATTTATAATGCCCATATTAAACATTGCCTGAGTGAGTGATTTGTTATTGATTATTTTTCATGCGTTTTAATGCTTATTTTCTTTTGTTATCAACAATTTGCTTCATAAGTGATGTTGAATGAAAGAATGTATGAGAGGAAGTAGAGAAGAAGGGCAGAATGTCAGACGGGCCTGCGTGCCCAATTCTTAACCCTTTAAAAATAAATAGTTTCGTTCGTATACAGATTTTCTATCTCTATCCATCCATCCATCGATCAACCCATCCATCCATCCATCCATCCATCCATCCATCCATCCATCCATCCACCCACCCACCAACCCACCCACCTACCTATCTATCTATCTATCTATTTATCTGTCTGTCTGTCTGTCTGTCTGTCTGTCTCTCTGTCTGTCTCTCTGTCTCTCTGTCCTTCCGTCCATTCGTCGATTCGTCCGCTCGGCCGTCTATCTGTCTGTCTGTCTGATTGCTGGTCTGTGTGCCTGCCTGTCTATCTGCCAGTCTGTCTACCTTCCCGCCTATCTGTATGTCTGTCTGCCTGGCAGCCTGTCTGTCTGTCTCTTTGTCTGTCTGTCTCTTTGTCTGTCTGTCTTCTGTCTGTCTGCCTGTCTGCTTGTCTGTCTGTCTGTCTGTCTGTCTGTCTGTCTATCTGTCTGTCTGTCTCCGACTTTAGGGTTATTATGATGATGATGAAAATAAAGAAAACATTAATATCATCAACAGAACTGTACGGATTAAATACTTAGTGCACAAGAATAGGGGATCTGGCGTGAGTACAGCATGTTGAAAACACGGTATCTGGAGAGATATTTCGACTTATTAAGCCAAGAAATGTCGATTCACACAGAATCATAACTAGCATAGACTAATGCCGCTGTATAAACATTACTAATGCCGCTGTATAAACATTCTATCGATTGCCAATGTTAGGAAATCCAGAGGCTTACGGGAATTTGACATGGTGTTGAAATGCATGTGAATAGATAAACATGTCTGGCTTTCTGTTTGACCTACGTACCAACCTAGCTGTCTAAAAAATAGCTATTTACGCATTTATCTATCTATCTGTCTGGCTCCCTGTCTGTCTGTCTGTCTGGCTCCCTGTCTGTCTGTCTGTCTGGCTCCCTGTCTGTCTGTCTGTCTGGCTCCCTGTCTGTCTGTCTGCCTGGCTCCCTGTCTGTCTGCCTGCCTGCTTGTCTGTCTGTTTGTCTGTCTGTCTGCCAGTCTGGCTGTAAATTTACCAGATTGTGCTATTGTGCCGAATGCAATATTACGTTCTCAGCCGTCTGGCCCAGTGGTTAGAACTCCAGTTTCCCATTCTGGGACCCGGGTTCGAATCCTTGGATAGGTGGTATATTATTTTTCTGTCGTGTGAAAAAAAAAGAAAACCCTCACCTTGACAGTTCGCGGTGACTGCACTAGCCAGACGGCCTTAATACCTCAGGCTCAATACTCCCCCCTCCCCCTCCCCCAAATCCCACACCCCCGTCCTATATCGTAAGGTACTACCATAAGGAGTAATGACATAATGGCATTGAATATATTTCTCATGATATGTCCATGATCTCATCAATGCCCAGGCTATTGAAATGTCTCTCATTCTTCCTCTATCGCCGGGTATCCCTCTTTATGACATATGCCCTCAATAAACTCACTCTAGTCCCTCCTATGCTTAGCTATCCCATGCAACTCCGTACGTGTTCTCACCATAGTATTCATTTATGTTTATTGTGCTTTTCTTTACATGTTTTAAACAATTCGCGACCAGGTGATGTAATCATCTACACGGACGGCTTTGTGCTAAGAAGAGGTGAAAGAAGTGATTGAGGGTTCGTGGCGAAGGTTGATGGACGGTGTTTGGTGCAGGAGAGCCTGGCATATAATATCACTACATTTAGTCTGACAATGGGGGAGGGAGAAGTCACGGCGGCGTCCCGCTGGTTGGAGGACAAACAGCGCGCGTATCGTGATTGTAACGGACTCACACAATGATGAGAAATATGAATACCGGCATATTTCATACAGACGCTTCCATTCAACAATCAAAAATGGAGAGCATCTGTTGGATGTTTTCCCCCGGACATGCTGGTGTTATGGGAAACGAGAAGGAGGACGGATTGGCTGGGTCTGCACCTCTGGGTGGGGTATTGGTGTATGGTAGGATGTGGTCGGGGCCCTTTGAGATCGTGTGTATAGTGCAGAAGACAGGATACCATCACAGCCTGGAGAGAACGCTGCTGCGAGGAGTGACCTGAGGACCTCAAGGAAAGCCAGATAGACAAAGTAGAAAGATTGTTACTGGTACCTTTAATATTGGGAATCTTCGCTGACTGTTAAAGAAGAGGAAGGGGCAAATATGGGAATCTGCCGAGTGCTATGATGTCGATTTATGACAACTCAATTCAACTCATCTTAAGTCAATTCAACTCATCTCAATTCAGCTCAATTCAATTCAATTTAATTCAATTCAACTCCTCAACTTAATTCAATTCAACTTAACTCAAATTAATTAATTTCAACTGAACTCAACTTAATTCAATTCAACTCAGCTGAGTTTAATTCAATTCAGTTCAACTCAAATTAAGTCAATTCAACTCACCTCAACTTAATTCACCTCACTTCGAATCACCTTTAATTCAGTTCAATTCAACTTAATTAAACTCATCTCAACGCAACTCCATGTGTTTTACAATGACAGTAAACGTCTCTTTCCCACAACTGTAGACGCAGTCAGCACATGTTGCTAGATCTGTATGTTTATGCACCAGTCTGCACCAGTCTGAAGCACTTGGCTAATGGACGCAGTATCACACCGGCTACGTTTATTTGCCAACATATTTCATGGTAACCATTCTAGAATGACCCCAGGTCAATTTTAACCAATAGAATACAGCCCATTGAGGATAAAACCCCTGGTCACATGAACAACAGGCCAGTATCTAACCACTCTGCCATCGCCGATCTCTGTGTTTGAGGTCTCCCTATCTTTCGTTCTCTGTTGAGTGAAACATAACATCTGATGTGGGTGGGTGCCTTTAAGAGATTAGAACAAGAATCGCCACGGCGAAGGTAGCCTTTTGCAAGATGGAAAACATACTGACCAATAAAACAGATGTCAATTGCAATGGGAAAAAGAGGTTTGGTGTGTTACATATAACTTGTACTTTTGTATGGATGTGGGACGTGGACAATGAGCAGACGAGCTGATAAAGATCTTATGGCGATGGAGATGTGGTTTCTGGGGGAAAATGCAAACAATATCAAGGGCAGACAGAAAAACCAAGAAGCAAGTGAAAACCGTAAACTGGTTAGCGAAATTGGACGTAGACATTCAGAATTTATCGACAAGTTATATATGAAGAAATAAGTTAGAGAACTTGCTGACAACTGGCAAGACTAAAGCAAACGAACAAGGGGAAGACAGAAACGTAAATATCTAGATGGGTTACAGACAATAGATTGTGTAGTTGTACGGCCGATGCAGAGCCGGCGTCGTTCCTTTACCTCTTGATTCACTGGTAGTTGTTGAGTTCTCTATACTGTCTCCACAATGGGCATTCTGTCAAACCATTTAATGCTTTCCCACATTCTGTGTTATATATGAGGGGGATTGCTTTGACACCCTTTTGTGTGTGTGTGTGTGTGTGTGTGTGTGTGTGCGTGTGTGTATGTGTGTGTGTGTGTGCGCGCGCGCGCGCGCGTGTGTGTGTGTGAATATATTCGGAAAAAGTAAAGATTAAATGTATCGTTTGTTCGATATAGACATCACTGCATTCAATGCAAGTCCTCCAGCGCCGATATGGTGCTTGGATTCCTGTAGAAAACAATGCTCGTGGTCGCGTGTGTGTAACTTCTCATGTACGAACTGCTGTCCCATATGGCTCGGTCTCTTTCCGCAGGGCAACCCACCGAGAGCGCCCCTACAAAGCACGAACTCCATAGCTCCAGCGACAACTCCGAGGAAGTCTCCTGAAAAATGCACTCGTGAACCGAAAAAGGCAAACCAGCCAATTTAGCAACAGCCGGCCGCCATCGTTCCGAACATGCAGTTCACGCTACAAACAACCACGGAGAGATGTAAAAGCATTCCACAGCGAAATTCACAGCTCATGGTGTCGCGCCACGTCACTCACTCAGTAGCAGGGCGACGGAACCATGCACTACCAGTCCAACATGAGGAAAATGCGAATGCAAACCGTAGCCACAAGAGTAAAAACTCCAGAGGCCTAAACGGTTTAAATGCCTTATCCACCATGTTGGGGACCGGAAGTCCTAATAGACTGTAGACTAAGTCTCAGCCCAACGCCTCCTTAGTCGCCTCTTACGGCACATGCATGGAAGGCAAAAGTGTTACTATTCTTAGCTTCTCTTATGGGCCCCGGCAACACACGTTTATATTTGTGTGTGTGTGTGTGTGTGTGTGTGTGTGTGTGTGCGCGCGTGTGTGTGTGTGTGTGTGTGTGTGTGTGTGTGTGTTTCCCAAATATAACTCTTTTATTCTTCTTCTGCTTCTTCTGCGTTCATCCGGAGTTTTTTTTTTTTTCGGACGTGATTGCGTTGTGCCTGTTTACAGCAAAGCTGCGTTCTTGCGCCGTTAGGGCGACACATCCGACTTCTGCGGGCATTTGTTGACCGGGTTAACCTTCCCGCGGACTCTTTTATTCTACACATTAAATGACGATTGACACAACTCCACAGCTGATTATTATAACACAACACTGGTACTGTTTTCGTAATTGTTATACAATCGCGTCCATAGCATTTCACATAATCTTACGGTCACATATTTAAGCTATCATATTTCTAAAGCTTCTATGTAACAATAATAAAAACTAAGACTAATGGTGGACACTATGGAAGGCCATTGCCATCATCAAAACATGACCAGGTCCACTCTCGACCACGATCCAACGCAGAGTGTACTTCAAGGAGACGCTTCGTTTTTCCAGGGAGCGACTCACGGCGTGTTACACGCTCTGTGACCAATGCTCAAAGGCGAATCATTTGTCACGGTCTAGTGTATAACTAGACTTTCACTCTGAACTATGCCATGACTTATGATACTGTTAAATTGGGTCATGACACGGGCTTCCAATCTTTACGCCACTCCACCCTCTGCATCAAATTTTTACTATTTCTTTTCACTGTCATCTGTCATCTCCTGCCTATAATACCTTGAAGGTGTAGGGCACGAGGGCAAAGCCTGAGAAATTAATCCGCCTGGCTAGTGCTGTCACCGTGAACTGTGCAGGTAGGATTTTCATTTTGCCCCCTAAAGAAAGAAATCCAGACCTTAAAGAGGATTCGAACTAGGGTCACCCGAAGGAGCGCCCAGCATTCTAGCCTTTCTGCCAGTCCTGCAAACTCGAGCAAGGGCGATAATTACGTGAATGTCTTTTGTCAGGGCATCATTACTAAACGACCATTGATTCTTCTGTTGTCAGGGCAACATCACTAATCAACCATTGGTTCTTCTGTTGTCTGGGAATCATTACTTAGCTTCTGTTGTCAGGGCATCATCACTAATCAACCAATGGTTCTTCTGTTGTCTGGGAATCATTACTTAGCTTCTGTTGTCAGGGCATCATCACTAATCAACCATTGGTTCTTCTGTTGTCAGGGCATCATCACTAATCAACCATTGGTTCTTCTGTTGTCTGGACATCATTACTAAGCAACCATTCGTTCTTATGCTGTATATGCTCTTGCGTGTATTGTCTCCTTAATCGCATTTTCTATCTATTATCCATCCCAGATAGGCGATAACTCTTAAAATATTGTTTAATCTTGTCTAAATTGCCATTAGAGTAACGGGACGATGGCGGCTTGGACAATGAAGCAAATGTGTCTGCCGGAATCTGATGAGATTGTCTGGGTGTGGGATGCCCATGCTGACATGTCTACGACATTCCACTTGTATTGCGGGTTGATGTGACCTTATATGAATTGTTTTTGTTCTTTGCTTGCTCGCTTTGAACTCAAGAGTAGTCCATATACGTGATATTACTTCTAGTGCAGCTGGCACTTATTTGTGTGTGTGTGGATTAGCTTGACCTATTCGCCGTCAGGCGAACCCACTCAGACTTCTGAAGTACTTGTAACGTACATCCCCAAGTCAAGGACGGTTAGTCAGTATTTTATTTAACCTGAGCGGTGTAGGGGTTGAACACGCTAAATCGACATCAGCACACCGGTTGTTTAAGAACGAGAGCTCGTATCCATTCGGCCATGCAGACCTCATTTGTTGTTTAATGGGTAAGATTTAAGTAAACCGGCTCTGTGGTGAAGGGGCTACGAATGCATTTCGTAATCCCACATACCCCGTTCGAAACACAGCTGCCAGCGATTTGGAAGCAGACCGTCTTGTGTTGATTTTCATACAATGGTATGCGTGCTGTTCGTTCAGAAAGCATTGTGAAACTACTGAACGTAAACATGGCAAGAAATCACAATCAGCCAACAACAACAAAACGCCGGGGTTGAATGACATGTGCTGTAAAGGATATCCATCTAACTTTTCAATAGTAATTATGTATTATATTCTCGTATGTACATGAGGACAAGAAGACCAGAGACTATGTGAAAGATACATATATTTGGTTTTATAGGAAAATGATAAGATCATTGATTAATAACAAACATAATAGAGATATCGCAAAAGAAGTTAACTAACTAACCAAGAGAATTATTTATTCGAATCAAAAGACATTCTTTGGGTAGATCATGAAAAGGGGAAAGCTGGAGTAC
>JACEFZ010000698.1:0-40000 GCA_014155875.1 Cepaea nemoralis
GGGCATGTATTTTTTCTCCCCCTTGTGAGTCTGAGTATGTAGTATTAACATAGATGTGTCTTCAATGCATGTACTGGTTACTCTATGCGATTATGCTGTAGATTGTCACTCTGTTACTGTTCAGAAGAAAATAAATATATGTTTGAGTTGCCTTTTATTTCGACTTGTCAGTCTGAGATTATGTAGATTAGAATAGTTTAGAGACGGTGTGAGGCTGTACATCTCTCCTATAACCTGATAACATACACCACGAGACATTGATGGTGCAATAGTACAATTAACTATTGTTCTCACGCGGAGACACGAACCTACATCTGTCGTATCCCTCACTCTCATCCCCCACTTTTCTCCTTCTCTCTCTCTTCATCTTTCTTTACTATCAAAGATAGTGCGTTGTAGGCAGAGTTCGACTGAGGAACGAACTTTTAGGCTTCACACTATTTATATCATTTCCCTCATCATTCCTTTCTTTCTCTTCTCTCTCTCCTCCCTCCCTCCTCTCTCTTCTTCCTCTTCTTTTCTAGCTGTCACAGAAGATTGACGTCATATGCCTTTAGAAGAGTAAGAATCATTGTCGTATATATGTATACGTGATGAGTAACAGAAATATCAACGCTCAGAAAGTTCCTTGAGAACATATGTATGTTGATACCTTAACATAAAACATCGTTTACATACTATTTCAACTTGCATGCTAATTACTGTCATATTTTTGTTTCCTCAGCCACCCCGAATACACATTTGTAGTAAGTCAGTATCTAACGTTATAACACTCATCCCTCAAAGCCCGCCGTTCCTTATTCAAAGCAATATGGTCTCCTATTTTGGCCACCGTTGTTCATTAGTCCTAAAGTCTGGACGCGACCCCGTGATTTTAACATTTCACTTCAGGTAAACGTTAATGCATATCATCAAATAATATTGTGTTCTCTCAGAGTGTCCATGGATGTGTGTTAGTTTTACGCGCATATATTTATCTGGTGGCACGATGGTAGTGAGTGTAGGCGTGTAACTTGAATGTAATACAGGTGGTAACCATACGTTTATAACATTTACTCCATCAACAAAATTATGGTAGATGATACGACGAATGAACTAAGACAAACTGACATCGACAGTTAAAAGAGTGTTTGTTCCCGACGGAGACACATCGCATACATACTCATAACAGGTGGAATCAAATACAGATAACAGTTATCATATGCCTGTCAATAAAACCCCAATGTGGGCAGGGTATGTAGTGACCTTCACGTACTTTCATATAGCCCGATATGTGATCTATTTTCTTCACGATCTATTCTCTCTTTGTAAATACATGGTGCAGCCTAGCAAGTTAATTAGCAATGCAATGTATAATGAAGTTCTACTCATTCTTTGTGTTCAGCTGCTGATGATCGCTGATCTTCACTCACTTCACTTACTGGAACTCTCCAATCGCCCAAACTGGTTCGAATTTATCACTAAATACTGGTATCATGTCAATCAAATTTTTGTATAGTTTTGAAATCGGGTGATAGTATGGTTTTGAATAGGATGTACATCGTTGAAGAAATATCGCTGTTCTAATGTTTATGTGATGTTTGCCCTGAATGCGTCTACCGTCCACCCTATCTCAAAGCTGCCTAATGCATCGATGGGGGACTATACGTCATCTATTCAGTACGTTAACATCGATCGTAAGTTTCCCGATGGGCATCTCTGATGTATGTCACTAGTGTCAAGTCGGCAAATTGACTAGGTTTATATGTGTCTGGTCATTTATGTATTGACCCCTGACATACGGGTATGCTTGTCTGATAAGGGAGGATATTATGGAGTTATTGAGTATATAATGTATCGTGTGTCTATACACAAACCATCACCTTGGGCAGAAGTGTACCTCAGTTATAGTCATTCGAATATTTTACATAATGTAAGTCAGATGCCCTGCCTCTGTGCTGTCGTTATTGTATATTACCGATCACATCTTGAATCCATCTGGTTTGTGATATTCATCCTATTCACTTCTTCAGTATCCCCCTATATTACTATCGTTTCCATACAGTCATGCATATTTCACTTTCGGCAATATTGTTGTCTTAACAACATCTCCAATATACATTTCTTGTTTGATGCATCTGTTTCTTCTCATTTAATTTCCAACTAAATTGTAATTCTCCATTTAAATATCGTATATGTGAATAATACATCACACATGAACATAATAATCTCTGGTGAAACGTTCAACAATAATTTCAGCTAAGATTGTGTGACATACTGTACAACCATCAACAATTTGCCGAACTTTATAAAATAAATAACCACCTTGATACAGCATAGTATTTCTGATGAAACTGGAGAAAGTGTAGGCGTTGAGCGGAGAACTTGGATTGGTTGAATTTACGTGACCACGCAAGTCGTCAAGACAGAAAATGGCGGAACTTTTCAGCTCAGTCGGGTTAAGCTTGCGAGGTGACAAGAATACTTACGGTAGGAGGTGAGGTGACCAGTGTTCTGGCTATACTCATGATGAGTTCACACACCAGAAGTCCTTAACTGACGTTCCTAACCAGAAAGGTAACGCAGTGTTTATGTATAATGGTGAAATCATGTTATTTATGCTTCATAAAAATGTCACTGTTCAAGAGATTAAATCCTGTATGGCGCCATGCTTGTTTCCTTACTCCAATCTACTAGGTTATAAACGTCTCCTAAGAATGCAAAGTCTCTATATGTAAAAGCATGCTATTCCGTCTTAATTGAATTTAGATGACTTTCCCTCAATGCACTCACAATGCGCATTTCAAATGAAAAGTCGATGCATTGATGATTCTACAAGAGTAAATGATTCTATGAGTAAACCTCTTAAACTTACTACGCAAAGACCCACATAATTCTTAGTATATCATATGACTCCTTTGTATCTCTCTTTCGTGAGAATGCTGTGTAAAATTGCCATGTTCTTTGCATGAAAATTAATGCTCAATGATTAATGAAAATAGACGCACTTGTACCCAAATGTTGTTAGAAATTGCTCCCAATGTCAGCATCAACCACATTATGGCTGATGACTAATTTAATGTTACGTTCTGTATCTGCCAAATTGCGTTCAGATAAAGGGTCATACAGCAGCAGACTTAAACTGACAGGTGTGTACGATACTAACTTACGACAATGGATGAGTTAAATACCATCGTCATTTGACCTTTTGCTCAAGAGAGAACAGCTGTGAGAGACACATGTCATTGTATTTAAAGTACTGAATATATTAAACGCATATTTATGTTATGACTTTTGCATTATTCATGAAAGATATTATGTGTTTTCATTGTTAGAGTTTTATATGTGATGTTAGTTCATACCTGTTCCCTTTTCTGATGGGGGAGTTTGTTGAATCACCCCCCCCCCCCCGGCCAGTCATGAAAGCACCTTAACTAATAATGATGATGGTGATGGTGATGAAAGGTGAGAACGACGCTTGAGGGTCAAGTCTAACTCCTGAGAAATAAAGGCGAGATCTTATCTGACAGAAGTAGGGTGCTGAAATGTTGTAGAGAGGGCCATGCATCATGTGTTGTCTTAATATACAAACATTTCATCATGCTTTCCTTTGCCCTGCACATGTCAGCCACTGAAATCATCTTAATATGCTGAATTCCAACGCGCAGTGTTCTAACATATATCTGTCATAACATGATTTGTTCTACATATCTTTATCGGACCATTCGTTTCTTCAACTGGACTTTGAGCTCATCTGGATGAATTTTCCTTATCTTGATATCATTGTATCATTCTGAGTTTATCTCATTAGGAAACTAAATCATTACTGGGGAAAAATGTTACCTTATCAACAAATATTGGCTTTGCTCCAACATATGTGTTAATATCTTACATCCAATGAGAGGGGAGTAGTGATATCAACTGTGAGTGGAACCACCTCTCAGCCTTCTCCAAATACCAACCCCCGCCTCTTGTTTTTCATTCCATGTATGCTTTATAGATAATGCTTGCATGTTTGTGAATATTGACTGTATGTATGAGATGCCTAGACAGGTCGGTTTTGTTTGCATTATTCCAGAAGGATATGTGTTGGTCGGTGGAAAGAAGCTGATCTCTCACACATTATGGTGAAGGTGAATTCTGTCCGTGCAGAGATACCAGCCCTCAGCCTAAATGATGGCATACTCTTACCTGTTGTAAAAGCCTGTTTGGTATCAAGGATAATGATATCACTTTGTTATGATCCCGGGGAACGTCCTGGTCCCTCTAAACTCCAGCAGAAATTAATACCTACCAGCCTAGACCTCAGTATCATACACTTGGGTATTCTGGACAGAAGCAGTAACAAAAGGAAACTGGAGTTCCTACCAGTAAACTAATCCTCAGCATTAATAACACTCTCAGAGGCTAATGCAGAAGCAATGGCAAACTACTGAAGGTAAAACTTGCCTAGTACATTAACAGCAGCTGAAAATGTTGGTGCTGACTGCAACGTCCCATAAGGGATCCGCAAAAAAAGGCTAATCCTCAACATGAACATTATTAACAGTGACAATGTTTTACCTCCACAGCCTCTCATAGTATAAGATATTATTATATCTGTGTATGTGGGTGCCATCGAGATTTTGTTAATATAATGGATCACTTGTTGTATTTGATCATGTCATGTGATTGTTGAAGGACTGATTTGCAATACCACCTTTCATGCACTTTTGCCTTGTAGCAGTGCCGTTTTGTTGTAGTAACTTTAATAAATACCAAAAACTTAGGTAATTCTTTGTTTACACCTTCTTCTGTGACACTCATGTTTGTTAAATACTTAAAGTGTGCATTGTTACGTGACGAATCTGGTTGTTGTGTATACACAGTAGTCCCTGTTGTGTGATAACATTGTTGGTTATGTACCTACAGTGGTTGTTCAATAATGTCCATGTGTGTCTTGTCAGTCCTTAGATTCTGGTACATAAATAATACATTGAGAGACAGTGAGGATTATTTGTGAGGGAGGTGACCTACATATTGTCCTAAATGTATCAATGTTGGAAAGGGTAATTCATTCCCTGAGGCCAGTAGTAAAGTTCCTTGATCCCAACGCCTTCCTAGGAAACCTACATTCACTATCTTTATTATTATTGTCGTGAAGGGTACTTGCTTTGTAGTAGGGAACCTCACGTGGGGGGTGGGGGCAACGAGCCATTTCCAGGCTACCTACAGAAGGCATATACGGATGATAACCCTTCCCAACTGGGATTTCATTGGGTATCTCCTCGTCTAATAATTTCACACCTCACAGATTGGAAGAAACATGTACATATAGATGGATGACCCAATTCCAATACAGAGATCTTGGTTTAATTCTCTATTTGTCCTGATTGAGGACTTGGTGGCATTCTTACATTTACCTGCCACATGCCTAGATGAGAATTTTTATTTTACCCGTACATGGCTAGTTTTGAAACAAAAGTTAATTGTATATCTGATAAAGGACGTCGCAGTCAATCCCATAATTTTGTTTGCTGTTTATAGGTTTCTTGGCAAGTTTATGTTCAGTAGTTTGCCATTGCATTATGTAAGACCGGCACTCATTCTATTTTATGAAATACCAGAACAAGGCGGTCTGCTTCCAAATAGATCTCAATTGTGTTTCAAAAGCTGTATGCGGGATTGCGAATTGCCTTCATAAACCCGTCACCACAGCGCAGGTATTAGTGGTATTACAGGTACAGCTCTAGGTGACATTCGTACTTTTACCTGGTGCAGCACTAGGTGACATTCGTACTTTTACCTGGTACAGCACTAGGTGACATTCTTACCTTTACCTGGTACAGCACTATGTGACATTCTTACTTTTACCTGGTACAGCACTATGTAACATTCTTACTTTTACCTGGTACAGCACTATGTGACATTCTTTCCTTTACCTGGTACAGCACTATGTAACATTCTTACTTTTACCTGGTACAGCACTATGTGACATTCTTTCCTTTACCTGGTATAGCACTAGATGACATTCTTTCCTTTACCTGGTATAGCACTAGATGACATTCTTTCCTTTACCTGGTATAGCACTAGATGACATTCTTTCCTTTACCTGGTATAGCACTAGATGACATTCTTTCCTTTACCTGGTATAGCACTAGATGACATTCTTTCCTTTACCTGGTATAGCACTAGATGACATTCTTACTTTTACCTGGTACAGCACAACGTGACATTCTTACTTTTACCTGATACAGCACTAGGTGACATTCTTACTTTTACCTGGTATAGCACTAGATGACATTCTTTCCTTTACCTGGTATAGCACTAGATGACATTCTTTCCTTTACCTGGTACAGCATTAGGTGACATTCTTACTTTTACCTGTTGCAGAACTAGGTGACATTTTTACTTTTACATGGTACAGCACTATGTGACATTCTTACTTCTACCTGGTACAGCACTATGTGACATTCTTACTTTTACCTGATACAGCACTAGGTGACATTTTTACTTTTACCTGTTGCAGCACTAGGTGACATTTTTACTTTAACATGGTACAGCACTAGGTGACATTCTTACTTCTACCTGGTACATCACTACGTGACATTCTTACTTTTACCTGATACAGCACTACGTGACATTCTTACTTTTACCTGATACAGCACTAGGTGACATTCTTACTTTTACTTGGTACAGCACTAGATGACATTCTTTAACTTTACCTGGTACAGCACTAGATGACATTCTTTATTTAAAACCTGGTACAACACTAGGTGACATTCCTACTTTTACCTGTTGCAGCACTAGGTGACATTCTTTCCTTTACCTGGTATAGCACTAGATGACATTCTTTCCTTTACCTGGTATAGCACTAGATGACATTCTTTCCTTTACCTGGTACAGCACTAGGTGACATTCTTACTTTTACCTGTTGCAGCACTAGGTGACATTTTTACTTTTACATGGTACAGCACTAGGTGACATTCTTACTTTTACCTGGTACAGCACTAGATGACATTCTTTCCTTTACCTGGTATAGCACTAGATGACATTCTTTCCTTTACCTGGTACAGCACTAGGTGACATTCTTACTTTTACCTGGTATAGCACTAGATGACATTCTTTCCTTTACCTGGTACAGCACTGGGTGACATTCTTACTTTTACCTGTTGCAGCACTAGGTGACATTTTTACTTTTACATGGTACAGCACTAGGTGACATTCTTACTTTTACCTGTTGCAGCACTAGGTGACATTTTTACTTTTACATGGTACAGCACTAGGTGACATTCTTACTTCTACCTGGTACATCACTAGGTGACATTCTTACTTTTACCTGTTGCAGCACTAGGTGACATTTTTACTTTTACCTGGTACAGCACTATGTGACATTCTCACTTTTACCTGTTGCAGCACTAGGTGACATTCTTACTGTTACTTGGTACAGCACTAGATGACATTCTTTCCTTTACCTGGTACAGCACTAGGTGACATTCTTACTTTTACCTGTTGCAGCACTAGGTGACATTTTTACTTTTACATGGTACAGCACTAGGTGACATTCTTACTTCTACCTGGTACATCACTAGGTGACATTCTTACTTTTACCTGTTGCAGCACTAGGTGACATTTTTACTTTTACCTGGTACAGCACTAGGTAACATTCTTACTGTTACTTGGTACAGCACTAGGTGACATTCTTTCCTTTACCTGGTACAGCACTAGGTGACATTCTTACTTTTACCTGTTACAGCACTAGGTGACATTCTTTCCTTTACCTGGTACAGCACTAGGTGACATTCTTTCCTTTACCTGGTATAGCACTAGATGACATTCTTTCCTTTACCTGGTACAGCACTAGGTGACATTCTTACTTTTACCTGTTACAGCACTAGGTGACATTCTTACTTTTACCTGGTATAGCACTAGATGACATTCTTTCCTTTACCTGGTACAGCACTAGGTGACATTCTTACTTTTACCTGATACAGCACTAGGTGACATTCTTACTTTTACCTGATACAGCACTAGGTGACATTCTTACTTTTACCTGGTACAGCACTATGTGACATTCTTACTTTTACCTGGTACATCACTAGGTGACATTCTTACTTTTACCTGATACAGCACTACGTGACATTCTTACTTTTACCTGATACAGCACTAGGTGACATTCTTACTTTTACCTGGTACAGCACTATGTGACATTCTTACTTTTACCTGGTACAGCACTATGTGACATTCTTACTTTTACGTGGTACATCACTAGGTGACATTCTTACTTTTACCTGATACAGCACTACGTGACATTCTTACTTTTACCTGATACAGCACTAGATGACATTCTTACTTTTACTTGGTACAGCACTAGATGACATTCTTTCCTTTACCTGGTACAGCACTAGGTGACATTCTTACTTTTACCTGTTGCAGCACTAGGTGACATTTTTACTTTTACCTGGTACAGCACTAGGTGACATTCTTACTTTTACCTGGTACAGCACTAGGTGACATTCTTACTTTTACTTGGTACAGCACTAGATGACATTCTTTCCTTTACCTGGTACAGCACTAGGTGACATTCTTACTTTTACCTGTTGCAGCACTAGGTGACATTTTTACTTTTACCTGGTACAACACTATGTGACATTCTTACTTTTACCTGGTACAGCACTGGTGACATACTTACTTTTACTTGGCACAAGCGTTGTGGCATTCTTTCTTTTACCTAGTACCTGATTAGGTATTATTCTCACGTTTACCTCACGCAGGCTTGATGACATTCTCACTGTTAAGAGATTCGAGGTTTGATGGCGGTCTTATTTGTACCTATTATGTGCTTGGCTGGCATTCACACTTTTACTTCACAGAAGGCAGACTCACTTTTACATGTCACTGGGCTTGGTGGAATTGTCTCGTTTACCTAACAATTGGCGTGGTGGCAATCACAGTTTTACCTGACACCAGCGTTAATGGCATTTGTAATTGTACTTAATATAGTGTTTAGTGACATTCAGACTTTCCACTGACACAAGGCTTGAGGACATTCTAGAACAGTGTTTCCCAACCTTTTTTGTGCCATGCCCCACTTAAGCCTTTCTAAAATTCATTTTGCCCCCCTCCCCCGCCCCACGCCCCCCCCCCTCAACATATACATTATTTTTAATATTCAAAAATTGAAATGTTCACTAAAGAAACTTGAATGATA
Source organism: Cepaea nemoralis (assembly GCA_014155875.1). Taxonomy (NCBI): domain Eukaryota; kingdom Metazoa; phylum Mollusca; class Gastropoda; order Stylommatophora; family Helicidae; genus Cepaea; species Cepaea nemoralis. The sequence goes on from JACEFZ010000698.1 coordinate 9,170, forward strand.
GGTTTTAGGAAGAAATCACTAGGTAATTATTGAGCAAACACAGTAAGTACATTTTCAAAACATATAATGGAGAACTGAAATTCAAGTACAAAATAATTTTAATGAAAGATTGTTCTATATTATTTTAATTATTAGTAATTATTTATTATTTAAATTTAGTGAGATCCTTGCGCTTGATGCTTGCTGCAAAGAGATCTTATGTCAGGTTCCAATTTAGTTAACTTCAGTCTCAAGTCTCCCCGTTTTGTTATATTCAGCCGATTTCTTCCATTTTCGAATTGCCCCCCTTATCAGTCGAATTGCCCCCCTGTGGGGCGTGGGTCCCACGTTGGGAACCACTGTTCTAGAATGTACCGTAAACACGACTGAGCGGCATTATTACATTTACCTAAGTATTTATTTCTCGTATTATTTCATTGGCTTGAGTTTCCCTAATCAATTTATATTTCTGTGCCTTGCTTATACCACAATGGAAAACATAAATCTTCTTTGAAGTGTCCTAATATACTAGCAACAACATTATTGGATGATTGCACCGATCTAGAAGGCCAAGTAAAATATATTTGCCCTCTTCAATGGATATTTTGAAAACTAAACTACCGGGAAGGCAAGCTAGCGAGACACTCACTGCGTCACCATGGCTTCCTTTTTGTACCTTATATATATACAGCTACTGGACATTGTATTAAGGAAATTACATGAAGAATAGACCAAAGAAAGGTATAATTTCACAAGATGAAGAATACTATCAGCACTTTACCTTTGCCATTAGAAGGGAGGAGATTCGTTCTTAAAAGCTGTATTGAAATAATTATGATATACGCATGCGCATCCTTGACACTTATCAGTCTTGTGATGAATTATGTTGAAGATGTGGAGTGTGATTTTATAGAGGAGTGGTGAGAACACCATGGATGGACAGAACGATTAATAAAGATATCGTAAAAGAAGTGAACTCACGAAGTCCAAGAGAGCTGGTTACTCGCATCAGAAGACGACAGTCCACATTCTGTAGTCATGTCAAGAGATGAGAAAGTGCGGAATACCTCATCACAACGGAAAAGTTGAATGGGAAGAGAGGCAGGGGGATTCCAAGAGAGATGACGCTGGACAGGTTGACATCATGGCATGTATGATCTTCAGTATTAGAGATTAGTGGACGCACAAGAGACAGTAGGCTGTGGACGGACATGATAAACGCAACACCACATGGACAGTAATATCACACACACACACACTCACACACACACACACACATCATTATCATTATAATGAGCAGCATACAGTGCCTTGCCCCTGGAGTGATTGATTATAATATCTCTAGAAATTACCATTTTTGACGGCATGGATCAGTTCGTATGTTGACTCCCTTCCGTAACATGACAAATGACTGTCCATAATTTTATTCCGCTCTCTTCCTTATCTCTCACTCAACAAATCTTTCCGGTTGTCATAATATATTGCAGTTTGTGTCTTCTAATAATATGGCCAAAAACTTGCAACTGCTTCTCTCTGCTATTTGTAATACGCTGTCTTTCTGACTTAGCTTCCCTCAAAATGTCCCGAATGCTCATTTTGGCTATCCAATAAATGTTCAGCATTCTTATATAAAACTGCATCTCCAAGGCTTGAAATGAATTGTTCACGTGTTTACTAATTGTCCAATATTCGCAGCTGTATGTTAGCATTAGTCCTTTGTAACACGCAAGAACACTTGTTCCAACTTTCAAGAACAAGGACATATATTACACAATGCTCTTCATTTAATATAATGCAATTTTTGCTGTCCTATTACGTTCAGTATCTCTGTGATGTATCTTCTTCTTCTTCTTCTTCTTCTTCTTCTTCTTCTTCTTCTTCTTCTTCTTCTTCTTCTTCTTCTTCTTCTTCTTCTTCTTCTTCTTCTTCTTCTTCTTCTTCTTCTTCTTCTTCTGTGTCACCTTTGTCTCATCTTACACATGTTCTTTTTGCTGCTGCTCCTCATCTTTCTTCTTTTCTTTCTCAACCATCATCATTGTTAAAACCACTTCATCTTTTCTAGAGCAATTACATCCTTAATAATTCAATACATTGTAAGACACTAACGGTGTATGACTTGTTATTAGAATGTTAAACAACGGTAAGCATAACACTGAACGAAGTGATGTTGTTTCAAGATGCAAATTAGACTTCAGAATACGTTCATTTATTCTCCTCTTTCTGAAGTGCGAGAGCACATGTGAGCTGCACTAGTTATATTAATTACCTACTATTGTTGTGAACTATAAATCGGAATGATCTCATTTCTTTTTCTTTCAGGAGATTCAATATAACAGGAAGTCACAACTGTTCTGATGATTACCTATGTCTTCACGGAGTGAAATTTTGCGGTTCTGGGATGAAAGGTGGTCAGGTTTCTTTCATACTTCCAGAAAACCAGCAAACCACTCTTTTCTTTTTGAATGAAAAGGCTCTAGGATCATACTGATTTTGAAGTGAGTCCTGTACAAAAGCTGCATGTGTTAGTGTATCTCTGATGTGAGTAGCTGGAGATATTGATCAGGCTTTAATATATTAAAAGCAAACATATATAATAATAATACCCCTCCCCCCCCCCCCCCCCCCCTCAGCCACCCAACATTACAAGACGAGACTCGAGATTTGATATATAATTACAGGTCGCATTACTTTTCAACAAAGTTAGCAACGAAGACACGTAATAGTCAAATGCGACTGAACAAAGGTATACCAGTAGACGTTACTACTTGCTCTCTGTTGGCGTCGAATGGCTGGTGGCGATCACTATAAACCCGTAATCCCACACTGCGCCACACTTCGGGCGGAATGGCGCAATTGAAAGAGTACACGCCTCACCCTTGTTCGAGGACATGGAACCTAAAGACTATAGTATGTCCAGAAATGAATGCCGTCATTCACGATCAATTATTTTGAAAACTGTCTGTTGCATCGTTATGAAATTTCTCCTGCCGTCTTATATTTACCCCCACCCAAGGAATATGTCTTTGATAGGTCGAAAAGCAACTTAAATCCTCGAAAGCGACAACATTTTTTTGATGTTTTGGGAAAAAATGTAGTGAATTCACGCTAACAAACTAGTCTTACAGTAAACCACGTTATTTCTGGAAGGACACAAGTACAAAGCGTAGCCTGATTCGTATGGGAGTGGGTGCAATAAAAAAGTAGCTTAAAAGTCGACAGGGTCCACTGCATTGCACCGGGTTTTTAACCCATATGGCTCAGTCTCTTCCCGCAGGGCGGAAAGCGTCGCACAAAGCACGAACTCCGTAGCTCCAGCGACGACCCTCGGGAGTCTCCGAGAAAATGCACTCGTGAAATGAAGGAATCGAACATACAACCTTCGGAGCCCAAGTCAGACGGCTTGATCACTTCACCTCGGAGACTCCCGAGAGGGGTGCAATGTGTAATATTAGTAAAGACAGAGAATTTACAGAGGTATGGTGTAAATAATGTGTAAATTGACAGGAAAGTAGAAGGAATTTATTTCTTACCTTATTTTTCGTTTCCTTCTTATTTCTTCAGCTGCTGCTTAATAATTGTGCACAAATATTCATGTTACTGGGATGCATTTAGCTTTTTTATATTGGGTTCGTGAAAGCTTCCAAATATATGTGCGGATGGAATTGTCACCAACTGGCTTGAGGTAGCTCCCGGTTGGGCAACCACTCAGCCAAAATCATTTTCTTCTACTGGTGGTTAGTTCTGGATACAGTTTGAGATCCCCTAACTCTGTCAGAAGGGACTAATTACCACTGACTAATCACAGAGAGAAAACGTGGAACAAATGTCTGTTATGCTGATTTAAGACACTGTCCCTGATACTCAAGAAAACAGCCAAGAAATGGCTCGTTGAAGATAGAATATATCTCTATAGATTTGGCTGTACTTGGTATCACCAGAAGTGAGAAAGGAGGAGTTAAGACATGCAACGTAATCTGGTTACTTATGACTGCATAGGCAAGATACCTCCCGGACATAGATTCCCACTTCTGGACAATATGTGTGAACCCCCACTAAATGATACAATAATGTGTGTACTTGATACGCTACACAAACATTTATAAACATTTAGAATTATACGGACAAATTGAGTTTTAAAATACAACAACTGTGTTTATTATTGCTATTGATGATCATATGATGATGATGATTATATTATGGTATACGTAACTTAAGAGGTCACATAGGTCATGCTTCCCCCAGTGAGACGCAGTTCACTGTCAGATTGAAGGAGTCCAAAGTGGTCCCTCACAAGGCTAAGTCACTTCCTGATATGGGTTGTTGACTGTCCATTGCTCCTAAGAGATCTGGAATGAAACGAACGGAGATGGGTAGTATCTACGTCTACACATCTCAAAACACATATGTCTATACATTCCTATAAACATACATTCAAGTCATAATATATGATGGTATGATGATATATATGATGGCATGTTACATAAACATATATCAGTTCTAAATAAATAAATATATATGTATATATTCATAAAACTATTTAGAACATCTATAGCTCAAAACATTCATATTCATATACATTTGTGTAATGGAGTGTTTCCCATATAAGTTCACCTCACTTACACTCTCCCTTTCTGATTCATTCATACTGTCTTGTCGGAAGGACTGGTCGCACAGTCCTGTCGAACATTAAATGCCTTCCCTGAATCTGTCTGGGATATTGAATGTCCTAAGTCATGTCTGTCCTCATGCAGACATCATGCAGACAAGGTGAACTGGTGCCATTCCTCAAACCAAGTGGTTTCACCATAATCTTGGTAGGCACTCAAAGTGTTGGTCCAAATAATCAATGTTAATTGGACGCTATCAAGAGACTGGTAGCTCTCAGGAATTTCTCCTAAGTAGTCAGTCTCCCCAATGTTTAACATCATACAGGATGAATCTAAATGTATTTCCTGTACATGCATAAGCCACACGCTCATGTAGCTTGGATAATGGATTTTTCCAAATTATCACATACAACAAATCAGACAACCAAGTGGTGAATGAAAGAAGAAAATAGTTCTCAGTGAAATCGCAAAGCTAGAACTGGAACATTAAGTACAAAGAAAATCCACGAGTGTAAAGTTTGGGAGAATATGTAGAAACAGGAAACTACACAAGCCTTCAGACTAGCAGACAAACTAATCAGAGTAATTGTATTACCTGGGTTATAGCTAGGAAATCCTGTCATACGACTTCGTACAGAAGTCCAACAGAACAAAATGTTAATATTTCTCCAGTAGGTATCCTAAGAATGCTATTGTAAATTTGCGTCTGAAGTCTTGCTGGCCATGCATGTAGTTTTATTCTCTCCGTTCCTGGCTAGTTTCCAGGTTAGCTAATTACTCTGTCCAAGTTCCTGTTAGCTCCACCTATTTTTCATGTTGGACGATTTACCTAGATGGGTTAAGTGCCAAATTCTTTTCACCCCTCCTCCTTTCCTGTGGACTGTAGTTTCATTTGTCAATCAAATTGACCGATGCCCCACCACGGCCTGAAACAATAAAACATGCTTCGCTAGCGATGCAATAGACGGTGCGTCATAACTACATACCAATCGGTTGTTAACACAAGCCTTCCCGGTTGCTGGCAGGAATGTGTCAGCCACGTGTTCCTACTTTGCCGCCGTATTGCAGTGAGGTGTTAGGCATCTGGTCCTAATTGCCGTCTTTGGATCACACATTTCAGACGGGTCTGGCTGACCCTCTTATCTCCCATTCTGCCGTGGCTGGTTTACACGTTAGGTCATGTTAACCGTAAGGTGTTAGGTATCAGTCCCTATTCCAACCGCAGGATTCTAAACTAACACGTCAATCTCAACTGACTGGCTCCACGATGTATCAACTGAAAACAGTGAGTTGTCAACCTTTGATAGCACCCGCCGACTGGTGCCGTGATGTCTGGGTTTTACGTTTGATCTGGACATCAAAGCTTTCTCAGACCTAGCATTACAGAAATGATGGGGCGTGCGTGGTCAAAATGTAATTTTCTCTTGTTTTCAATCTCTGTTAGGTTTTCCTTATTCCTTGGTTGGGGACTAGATTATTTTCTGGTGGACAATTATTCTTTTACTTAGAGAATGATAGAATAATTCTTGTGGGCTCTTTAATTCCTTTCAAACTTGTGTAATTCGGATGCTGCCGGGGCTGTCCCGTCACAGGAGTGACCAGAAATGATACCGCAATTTAGTCATCATGTGTCCATTTTTTAAGGATCTGTTCAGCTGTCTGTGTAGTTTGTTCACACGTACACATGGGTGACAGACCCGCTTTGAGTCTTCGTGAAAGATTGTCTACTCTCCTGTTTACTGTTCAGAGACGGAACATGATTACCTTTTTTGCACTATGAAAATAGTTGTCAGTGTATCTGTAGTGGGCTTTCTTCTTAACGACCAAGATGCTCGTCCTCTTTTCATTGTAGTTTATAGATAGATTCGTATGCACGTGTGTTATCCCCTAATTTGACAACGTGTTTGCTCTCACGTTTCTTGTTATGCAACAATATGTCAGTTTCCACCTCAATATTACTCTTCTGTTGGTATTCAATGCTCTTAGTGTGTGTGTGTGCTTTTTTTTTTTTTCAATACCAGTTGTTTGTAACCGCTGAGGGCTTGCGGAATTGATCATTCATCACTGTGGAATACAAACTGTTGCCATTGACATTGTGTTGGTGATGTAATGTTTAGGGCCTGCAATTCGTCTGAATGGTTGGAGCAAAATATCCCAGTAAGCGTGCACGGGGATTAAGGTCTGCGATCTGCTCAGACCTTAATCTGTATCGGACGATTCCACTAGGTTGATGACTGCTCTCGGTTGCATAAAAATCAATCCATCCTTTCTCCAATAGTCTCTTCCTCTTTCAACACATGTCCTCACAAATTCCCAGTAACTTTTATCAATATTTAATAGCGCGGACTGGATTAGTATCTTGACGTCAGACAATTTGAATATAGTATTGTCAGCTGCCACCTGTCCTTTAATTTTAGCCCACACAATTTCTAAAGGGTTAAAATGAGAGTGGTATGGCTGAAGTCTCAAGCACCCATGACGATGCTCTTCTATCAACTTGTCGATTTGATATTTCTTGATTTATGGCGTCTGTTTTACAAGGGACAACAATTCTAGCTAGAAATACGTTTCTGGAAATGGTATGTTTTCCATTCGGTGTGACATCTTTATTGCTCCCTTTGTGCTCGATGCTGTAGGTATTTTGTCTTCTTGGGCAGCAACATTGATATCATGCATTGTCCATAATTGGACACGACGGTCTATTTAGGGATGGAAGCACAGTATTCTCGAGCCAATCTCTAAATACATTTCCATTAATCTTATTATGATATTCCCTATTGTCTGTATGCTTTGATACGAACACGAGCCCAGCATTCTGTTGTAAGACATTGTGCGTATTACCAGCATGGGCCATGACCAAAAGCTGTCCTATACTACTGGGCACATATCGCTTTATCTGTCCATCCATTGATTGCCATTCCTTATCGCTTGTGTGGTGAGCATTGATCCACATTTCATCCAAACACACTATGCCATAATTCTCTTTGCGCATTTCCCTTATTTCACGTAGGTATCTGCTTCTCATGGCTCCTAAATGTATAAGGCCTCCTCTTATAGCACTACGGACTATACATTTCACCTGTCAGTCATCTGTTATCCCGACTTCACAATGTGTCTCAAACATACTTTGGCCTCTACTCGGAGATGCCACTGACGTGACATAATACATCCAAATCTGCTGTTTAACCCTAGCTGTCCCTGTTTACCTGCATGTGATCTTATCATCTGCGTTTCGCAAATATATGTTAGGGCAGGTGTTAACCGCCGATCGCAATATGTAAGTTGACACATGTGTCCGACTGTTCTCTACCCCAAGTCTAGACATTCATGACGACGTGTTAATTTGATGGTGCGTTTTGGCATTTTCTGAAGGAGTACTACACCTGGGTGGTCACGAATGAGATTAAACAACCTTTTTAGAAACCAGACTTTGTGCAATGACGGTTCTACTCAACCAATTTTGTGTCAGAATTCCGAGCAGTGCGGTGAAGATTTATTTATCTATCTTCTCATTCCTCTGGGGTTTTATTATTTTCTTGAGGAATGTGAAATACATTCTATATTGCCGAGTTGTTCCGTCACACTTTGTGCTATGGAGAGATATATCTCCAATTTACAAACTATAGTCTTTTAAGACGGCAAGGTGTCATTCAGTCAGTGAAGTTAACCAGCGAAGGTGCTAGGGAAGTTGAAAGCAAACTTCGTGAAAGGGTTTGTCGCTTGCCAAAGTGTGAAAACGATTGGCAACATATTTCCGCTAGCTCTTAGGTGTACACCATATTATGTTGCTATAACACCACCGACCCATATAAGGATACTGCTTATAAACAACGTCATTGAGGCGGGTTGAACGCAATGGAAAGTTTCTTTTTTTTCCCTTCTACAAATCGGAATCGGAATCGGACAAACTCAACAGTTGATAAGTTGTTGTTAGAGTTAGATTAATGCTTGAGAATAATCGGAAATAATAAGTTGAAACTGTGACGTCAGATGCATTGGCAATATGGATGTCTGAGAACTGAATTGGGCTTGTCGAATCGGACTGAAGCTGTTGTGTACTCTTTAATCCCGACCTAATATTACGACATGCTATCTACTGAGGCTGGTTGCAGATCTCCCAAGCCCTTCTCCGAACTCAAAAATAAAGCAGTGCGCATAATAAAATAGTTGCATGATCATGAATGAGTTAAACATGGCAGTATGTTCTTTTTCCATTAAATATGGGTGACTATAACATGCGATGAGTTAAATGTGATTATTGATTTCACTAGATACAGAATTAAATGAGTTCAATATAAAATTAATAATTGTTTTGACTAGGGACTGGTTACGTACATAATTTAATTTATTCAAGGTGACATTAATAGCAGTTACACGTATTTTGTTAAGAGGACGTCACAATCAAATTGAGCATATTTTGGCTGTTTGTGATTTCATAGCGAGTTTACGTTCAGTAGTTTGCCATTGTTTTCTGAACGACCGGAATGCATACCATAATTTAACAACCAATTCAACGCGGTCTGTTGGCAAATCGACAGCGGGATCGTAATCTGCGTCCGTAATCCCTGAGAGTGAATTAATAGATGTTTTCACTAGATACTGGTGACTACAGTACCGCATGAGTTAAATAGGATATTAATACATATTTTCACTAGTTACTGGTAACACCGGACACGGCATACACAGGGAGTGTGGTCAGTGAACCAAGAACATTTGAATATAGAAAAAATAAAATACATTTTGTGAATGTGACCTATTATGATGGGATGCCATACACCGATGTCTGCGCACAGGTCAGTATGTATGTATGCATGCATGCTTGCCTGCCTGCCTGCCTGCCTGCCTGCCTGCATGCTTGCATGCCTGCCTGCATGCCTGCCTGTCTGTCTGTCTGTCTGTCTGTCTGTCTGTCTGTCTGTCTGTCTGTCTGTCTGTCTGTCTGTCTGTCTGTCTCTGTCTGTCTGTCTGTCTGTCTGTCTGTATGCCTGCCTGCCTGCCTGCTGGTTTGCCTGCATGTATGTATGTATGTATGTATGCATGTATGCATGCATGCATGTGCATGCATGCATGCATGCATGAATGTATGTAAGTATGTATGTATGTATTATGTATGTATGTATGTATGTATGTATGTATGTATGTATGTATGTATGTATGTTGCCAAAGATCTAAATAGGAGTTTACAGAGTTAAGAATATTAGTAATAGAGCTAAGACAGAGACTATTAAAGGACACCAGACAGGAGAGACAGCAGCGCTATAAATAGCTTCACAACGGGACACACTTGTGTCAACCAAGAGGGCATTGAGTGCAAGTGAGCGAGGGTTTCCCAAGACACTAGGAAACTAGCCTCAACGAGTAACCATGGAGTACAGGTTACTCGAGTTAGCTGACCAGCGTGCTGGGACACCATGCACGCAATACTCGTCAGCGCACGGAGGATCCAACGTCCGTGTTTGAACACGCAACTAGAAGCGTGGCTCAGACTGCGACTGAGACGACTGGAGAGTAGACGTGTTCCTTATGAATACTATAAGTTTATAGACAATAGTGATTGTTAGGCTTTAGATTCCATTCAGTGATTAATAGTATCATTATATCACCTCTTCATTGCATCTGTGTAACGTACCATGATGTTTATTGTCAATGAAGTATTCCGCTCGCGGAGCTTGTTTGTAATCAGCTCTAAATAAATTGTACCTTTTGCAAATGACACGAGTTATTATTTCGTGTGGTGCAAAAGTAGGGGAGTCCTGAAATACCTGTCGCAAGCAAGTCACTGACAGACAGGACCCCATTTGATGTCAGAAGTCCCTGAACCAACGTCAACAGCACCTTTTGGCATTATTTCTGTGTTAAAAATATCTAAAATTAACGTGAATGATTCGGTGTTTAACATATCTAAATCTAACGTGAATTATTTACCATAGAATGTCAGACATAATTTTGTTTTGTGAATGAACGGTAGTGATTAACACCATTACTACGTGATAATTAATATGTTACCATTTGTGGAGCTTGAACCACAATGAAGAAAGTTTAATTTACAAGTTGTGTTATTCTACGAAAATTAATAGGAAATGTGTATGAATTTGTGGTCATGAAAATGTATACAAATATGAAATTAAATTATCAAGCATACCATCGTGTACATTTCATTATCTGTGATACAGCCATTAATGTCACCATTCATCACATTCATTTAGATATTTGTGCAAAATAAGTTTTTTTGCACAAAAGAAAAGATATTAGCTACTGAACGGAAGCCTTAGAACGTAATTATACCAAGTAAGATAGAAAGTGAAGACAAGACGACAGAGACTTTCATATGACGAATCATCCTACGAATCATGACGATCATGTATACTATCATAACATTCATTCATTAACATCATTTATCATTATCTAGATCACATTTATGATTCATCAGCCGCATGAAATATAAACATGTATTTATATCATATGCATGTTTCTAAAGTATTGATGCTCTTCTAAACAGAAGCATCCGTTCTGTTGTCAAGTCGATCATTGTTGTGTGTCCGGAAGACAGCGGTGGAACATCCCAAGGGCCGTATTTTCCGACAAATTAGATGAGTATATTTTCGAATTATTTTGATATTCACTATGTTAACCATGCATCTTTATTTTCAGTGAGAATGTACACAACTAACACATAACTACAAACCATTGTGTAAAACTATATTAATATCATTGTGACATAACATAAAGCCACAAATTGTCATCATTAAATGATTGCATCCAGGCAGGCAAAGAACTAGGCCATACTGGAGAGAAATTAGAGAAATGGGCTAATCAAAGATACAAAGAAGAATTAGCTCGACAGAAGGAAGAAACAGAGAGAAAAGCTCCCATAGAGAGAGACGAAAGAGCGTTAGAAAGGTAACATCAAAAAGAGATGAAGGAAGTCGAGGAAGCCACCAAACGAAAACAGCTAGATTTAGATCACGCCAACAAACAAAAACAGCTAGATTTAGAGGAAGCCACCAAACAGAAGCAGATACAGTTAGAGTCAGAAACTAAATTAAAGATGAAAGAAATGGAGATAGATTCAAACATCCAAATAGCCTCTAGTAAACAAAAGAGCCAGGAAGAACAAAATAAGTTTAGTAAATATAAAGGCCTGATCAAACCATATAGCGTAGGCGATTCAATTTCAGCTTGGACTGAGAATATAGAATTTCAACTTAAGATTCAGAAAATACCTTTGGATGACTGGGCAATGATCTACATGAGAAATCTCAGTGTGGAGCCATTAAAGGTTATAGAATCAATACCTACAGAACTAAGGAATAATTATCAGTACATCCACGATAGGATCATGCAGCATTTCCTTCTGGATGCCACTCGGTATCAAATTCAGTTTTCCCAAATACAACCGAAGCCAACTGAAACCTTTCTAGATTGCATCTCTAACGTGCAAAGTACATTTAATAAATTGATTAAGGCAGCGAAAGTGGGCAACAACTTTGATAAATTACAAGATCTCATGGTAATGGATAAGGTGATATCCACAGTCCCTACCCCTTTTGCGAAGTTTCTCCAACAATCAGACATATGAATTCATTGAGCAACTAGAAAAACGGGGGTCAGCATATTTTTCTTCTAATCGTCATATATTTAAGACCACCACACATGATACAGAGATCACTGCTTTTGGTAAGAATGTACCTAGTAGATCTTATAATCAGAAAGAGTATCATAAGAAAGACAAACCTTACCAGAAGCCACCACAGTGTGGATATTGTAAATTGTTTCATCCTAGCTACTCTATGTGCGACAAGAACCCGGCATATCCCTCACACTTAGAAACAGTAATAAAGAAGCAAGAAAGTAGAAGAAATTCATTTAAACGTGCTATTAAATGTTACTTTTGTTCCAGCTATGGCCACTATAGCGCCAAGAGTATAGGTAGGCAACGAATGAAGGCAAATAATGCTGTGCTCATCGATACGTCATCTGACGATAATAGTGAAATTGACACTGAACTTGTAAATGTATTACCAGAGAACGAATGTGAAAGTGTGGCAGTAGTTACTGATATATTAGACTTTAAGAGATGTGACACATGTCACCAGTTTCATGCGGTGGGTAAATTGAAATGCGGTCACGTTATACCATTTTCCAACGAAGATGCTAATGCAGCTAGTGCCTCCAGAGGTAAACTGAAGTTCTACGATGCACTGGTCAATGATCAACCATGCCATTGTTTACTGGATAGCGGCAGCACTTTACTTGGTTTAAGAAAAGAGCTGGTCAGACCAGAAGATTACACGGGTGAATTTGTCAAATGCCGTACTTTCTCTGGAACCATTGAGAAATACCCACTGGCAAAAGCGCATATTAATACCCCGTTCCTTACCGGCACATTTACTTGCGCAATCCTGCAAGATCCCTGCACGGATCTGATTTTAGGCTGTTTAGCTTCATTGAAGCAATGTACTGACGACGACATATTAGCCTGGAAACAAACAAACATGGCTAATGCTGTAACAAGGTCGGATACTCAAACACACTATACTGACTTACAAAATGAGATGTTACAGCTGTTAACACCCAGCGGTGCCAATAACAACACTACTCGACAAGAATTTATCGAGGCACAACGCACAGATCAAACTATTGCACCTTATTTTAAATTGTTAGGTGAACGAGCGAAAGTGACTAAAAATGCATCTTGGTATTTTAGAATATACAACGGAATTCTCATGCGTTATTACACAAATAATAACCATGAAATTCAGCAGACGGTGTTACCTGTAACATACCGACATAATGTGCTAAAGATCGCACATGAGTCACCGTTTGCTGGACATTTGGACTATGACAAAACCAGAGCCAGAGTTTTGTCACACTTCTACTGGCCTAAATTCTGTACTGATATACAATTTTTCTGTCGTTCATGTACTATTTGTCAACATCTTGTAAGAAAGGGAAAGCATGTGACGGCCGAAGTTCAACGGTCATTATTAGCATCTAGACCATTTGAGTGTGTAGCGGTCGATATTGTTGGACCCCTAAATCAGGTGTCGAGCAAAGGAAACCGATTCATACTTACTCTCGTGGATCTATGTACCAGGTGGATCGAAGCTATTCCACTAAAATACATCACCTCCAAAGATGTGGCAAACGTATTTTTGCACTTATTTTGTCGTTTTGGCTTTCCACGAACTATTCTATCAGATCGTAGGAACGCAGTTTATTTCGGCTGCTACGCAAGCCTTAACAAAATTGTTAGGGAAAGAACAGCATTTCTGTACACCGTACCACCCAATGAGCAACGGGATCATAGAAAAAATTAACGGGGATCTCAAACACATGCTGGCAAAAGTAACAGCAGAAAACCCATCTGATTGGGACACGCTATTGTCAGCAGTGCTATTTGCCCATAGAGAAATTCCGCACTCGAGTGCGGGTTTCTCACCTTTTGAATTAGTGTATGGGGCGACCCTCGAGGACCCCTAACAATTTACCATCAGCTAATTACTAGCTTACCAGAAAACCCAACATCAGTAACACCGTATGAGATGGTAACAGAGACACGCGATAGAATAATGAAAGCGTGTGTAATAGCCAAATCATCTTTGGAGAGGAAAGGACAGATGTACCGCGACTATGCAAATAAGGGTGCTAAAACAATACACCTTGAACCTAATCAGAAGGTTCTGCTTTTACTACCAGATAAACGTAATTTGTTACTAACATCGTGGCAAGGGCCATTCAACGTTGAACGGAAAATATCAGATGTCGATTATGAAATATCGATAAAGGGAAAATTAAAGATATTTCATATCAACATGCTGAAACCATACTTCTCACGACATGAACTACCGACAGACGAACAAGATGCACCCACACCAATTGATCGGACGACAGACGTACACAACACAACTACACTAGGTAGGGCGACGCAGGACAACATCGCAAAAACACTTAGCCAGGTAACAGCACACACAGCTAGTACAACAACAGTACTGAATGAGACAGATGACGACGGAATAGAACTACCAGTCCCTACAGTAGACATGACTGGCACCATTGAGAGCATACGGATAGAAAGCAAACTTACAGACGAGCAACGACGACATATGATAGAATTAGTTACGGAGTACAAAGACATTTTCTCCGACATCCCAGGAAAGACAGACAGAATAGAGCACTCCATTATTCTGACTGATAACACCCCAATCAAGTGTCGACCTTATTCCATCCCACTAAATTATAGGGCTAATCGCGACAAAGAATTACTATCTCTTGAGTCGAGTGGAATAATACAGATATCTCAGTCAGAATATTCTTTCCCTATCGTCCTTGTCGCCAAAAAGGACTCAACTATTCGACTCTGCGTCGATTATCGACGTTTGAACAGAGTGACCAAAATTGATGCTGAACCAATCCCAGCATGCGAGGATTTGATCCTTGATATGTCTACATCTCGCATCTTTTCCAAACTCGACCTCACGAAAAGATATTGGCAGGTCCCGAAGCAAGAAAATTCAATTCCTTTAACAGCTTTCTCCACACCTTTAGGTCTCTATGAGTGGCGATTTCTTCCTTTTGACCTTCGTAATGCTCCAGCGACTTTCGTCCGTCTAACTAGGGATCTTCTTCACGGGGTGACCAATACTTCTACATACATAGATGACATATGTATCCATACTGTAGACTGGACATCACACCTACAGAAACTACGACATGTCTTCGATAGGTTGCGATTATTCGGACTTACAGTCAAACCCACTAAAGTAGAGTTGGGCATGGAAGAAATTGACTTCCTAGGCCATACCATCTGCAGGGGCCAACTCAGAACAGATGAAAAGATTGTGACCAAGATTCTCAATTTGACTATGCCAACGACCAAGAAACAGGTCCGAAGTCTACTTGGTCTTGTGAATTATTATAGTAAATTTATTCCCAATCTGGCTTAAATCACCAGTGTTTTTTCCAATATTTTGAAAGCTTCGGCAAAATTGGATATTCAAGATGCACGGTTAATTAGTGCATTATCAAAATTGAAATATTTATTCAGCGTTCCACCTATTTTGCGTTTGCTTAACCAAAATCTTACCTATTTTTTACGTACAGACGCAAGTGCTATTTCCATATCGGGAGTCCTAGGCCAATTTTATGAAGGGAAGTTCCACCCAGCAATGTACGTAAGTCGTAAGATCAGCCCTGCTGAATCGAGATACTCAGCATCAGAATTGGAGGGCCTCAGCTTAATCTATTGTGTTAGAAAACTTCATAGGTTTCTGGCAGGAGCACAGTTTGTGATCCAGACCGACAATTCTCCGCTTTCTGTGATGCAGTCTGGCATTCCCCATAACAATAGGGTCTACAGATGGGCCTTGATACTGCAGAACTATGCCTTTACCATCCAGCATTTAAAGGGGAGTTTGAAATCTTTGGCAGACACTTTGAGTCGACCGTCAAACATTGAAATACCTGAGGTACAGAAAGAGATCGACCAGAGATCACCAGAAACAGTGACACTGTAATTGCTAATTAGATCAGTGCCGTATGTGGTGAAAATGTTACAGCAATACTTTAGTAGTTGTAAATAGAGAAAATACTTTGAACATCTTGAAACTGAATTGTGGTCATAAATAAGAATAACAGAAATTTGTAGCCACAATAAACTGATTTACGGTGCTCGAAGGAGTACACACATGTAGAATAGTGACGCATACACATGTTAGCAAATTAAGTACACTGGAGTTTATTAGAAAACACACAAACAAACAGGAAAACGAACACATAAAAGTTGCATACACCATTTGTTCAAAGAACAGTAACTCAAATCAGGGGACACAATAACTTTAAAAAAAAACGTAATGTAACATTGCAAATATTTCTCCACAAGCGGAAGCTACAAGGTGAAGAGTAGAACTTAAAGTATACGAGTTGGGGTTGATATTATTGGGAACATGAACATTCAATGCTCATGTGTTGTACTAATAACAGAGTCAACTTGTATTGAGTTGTCATTTTGGGCAATATGAGGACAGGTCAAAAGACATAAGTCAACGGACAGAAGTCAAAAGACATAGGGTCATAAGACGGAAGTCAGGACATAAGTCATAAGACAACGGTTCCGGATCAAAACAATTTCCCAAGAAGATCTATAACCAACTGTACTGATAAGAATGGGCTACTCAATTAGCCAAGTGAATTAATAGAACAGTGTGAATAAGGAAAGAAAAGAGTGTGTTCTATCCCCAGAAGAGATATTTACAACTTATAAGATCGTTGACAAAATTGGACAGCCAATTGTTTTTGTGACCATACAACGTGTTACAAGCAATGAGTTAAAAGGTTGCAATACTCCACGGAGAGAAGAGGAGCCTGTCAAAGATCTAAATAGGAGTTTACAGAGTTAAGAATATTAGTAATAGAGCTAAGACAGAGACTATTAAAGGACACCAGACAGGAGAGACAGCAGCGCTATCAATAGCTTCACAACGGGACACATTTGTGTCAACCAAGAGGGCATTGAGTGCAAGTAAGCGAGGGTTTCCCAAGACACTAGGAAACTAGCCTCAACGAGTAACCATGGAGTACAGGTTACTCGAGTTAGCTGACCAGCGTGCTGGGACACCATGCACGCAAGACTTGCCACGGAGGATCCAACGTCCGTGTTTGAACACGCAACTAGAAGCGTGGCTCAGACTGCGAACTGAGACGACTGGAGAGTAGACGTGTTCCTTATGAATACTATAAGTTTATAGACAATAGTGATTGTTAGGCTTTAGATTCCATTCAGTGATTAATAGTATCATTATATCACCTCTTCATTGCATCTGTGTAACGTACCATGATGTATATTGTCAATGAAGTATTCCGCTCGCGGAGCTTGTTTGTAATCAGCTCTAAATAAATTGTACTTTTTGCAAATGACACGAGTTATTATTTCGTGTGGTGCAAAAGTAGGGGAGTCCTGAAAAACCTGTCGCAAGCAAGTCGCTGACATATGTATGTATGCATGTATGTATGTATGTATGCATGTATGTATGTATGTTTTTATGTATGTATGTATGTATGTATGTATGTATGTATGTATGTATGTATGTATGTATGTATGTATGTATGTATGTATGTATGAATGTATGAATGTATGTATGTATGTATGTATGTGTGTATGTATGTATGTATGTATGTATGTATGTATGTATGTATGTATGTATGTACGTACGTCGTACGTACGTACGTACGTATGTATGCATGTATGTATGTATGTATGTATGTATGTATGTTTGTATGTATGTATGTATGTATGTATGTATGTATGTATGTATGTATGTATGTATGTATGTATGTATGTATGTATCTGACAAACCGTTGGATGTGCGGATCTGGTCAATAGAGTGTGGTATGCCATGCATCATCTCGGGAAAACCAGCTGAGGAGGGAAATTCATAATTCATATGTCCATTAAAAATTGAATGCGCTATACATGTGCACATTTTCAATTTTCTCCGCCTACTCCTTCATGGTAACACTACAGACTTATGAGACGCCCCTTGTGTGTGTGTGTGTGTGTGTGTGTGTGTGTGTGTGTGTGTGTGTGTGTGTGTGTGTGTGTGTGTGTGTGTGTGTGTGTGTGTGTGTGTGTGTAAATCATGTATCAGAGACAAGCTAGAATATGGCAACATTGTGTAGGACTCAGCATCAGAAGCCAACAAGAGGAGGCTAGACACCATACAGACCCAAGCACTAATCACCATCCTGGGAGCTAGAAAAGGGACATCCAAAGAAACTATGGAGGTAGCACTGGGTGTACTACCACTGAGTCTGAGGCGTAAACAGCTGACGTATAACTACTGGCTAAAGGTAGCACAAGACAAAGGCCACCTTGGATACCAAACGTTCAGTGACAACTGCAGCAAAAAAAAAACGGGGAGGGGGCTGGGTGAGGGGGACCCCAATAGTATAACTGCAAAGACCGGCAGGATGGGAAGCAGCAGAGAAGATGAAGAATGAAATCGAGCTAACAGCATCCCTGAAACAGACAAGACGGCTCAAGCCAACAATCCCATCATGGGAACTAACAGTCCCATTCACTGACTGTAATCTGGCAAAGACCATCACCAAGGACACGGAGGACACAGATTGCAAGAAACGCGGCCGAGGCGCACATACAGGAAATCAGTAAGGACAACCTCATAATATACACAGACGGGTCCAAGAACGAACATGGAGAGGTAGGAGTAGTCTTCCCAGACTAGGAAGCTGAAGAAACAGTTCAAACTAACAGATCAGACAAGCAGTATGCACGGCCGAACTGGTAGCCATAATGAAAGGCCTGGAGATTGCAGCTGAAAAACCACCACTGAGATTGTGTATATTAACAGACTCCCTGTCCTCAGTACAAACGCTCGGAAACTTCACTAGATGAAACAGACCCGACATAAAAGAGGAGATATTAACGACAGCCACCAACCTCAGGTAAATGGGATGCCAAGTCACCATCGGATGGATACCACCTCACAGGGGTATCCCGGGAAACGAACAAGCAGACAGAGCGGCGAAACGAGGACTAACCAGCAATAATAAAATCAGCACAGGCCTAGGTAAAGTAGAAGGGAAGAATATCGTCAAAAACTACATTCTCCAGGAATGGAGGAAACAGTGGCGAGACAGCGCTAAAGGTCGTCATGCATACCAAGTACTGGGTGAACCCAGATACAAGCCACAAGTCAAGACCAACATGAAAGCACCGGCAAACAGACAGCTGTGGAGAATCAGACTAGGTAACTGGAAAGACACAAGAGAAAACCTATTCTGCAGAGTATGCCTAGAAAATAACACCATAGAACACTATTTACTAACATGCGACAAGTACAATAGCGAACGAAGGGAGCTGAGAGATCACTTCGTCAACACTGGGAACCCATTGACAATGACGGAGTGCCTACACACAAATAGCAACCCATAAATCAGCGGCTGGTCAGACAGTTCATCTTAAGAACTGGGAAGGCCACATAACCTCCCTGCATTGTATATAGTTATATGTCTATATGTTTATTGTATTTGTTTTAATGAATGTGCGTATATATACCCATATACCAAAACAAAAACATTTTTTTGTAAAAGCTGAATGGCGGGGTGAGTGGCAGGATGGTGAGTGGGCTCTTACGGAGGGTTCCTGAACGGGGATGGCAGGGAGACCTGGTTGTCTTTCTGTCGCACCAACCCATACACCGATGACTAAAACACGAAAGCGAACGTAGAGGAAGACGGGCAGCTGACCGGGGGATTAACCTGAGACTGCACTTAAATTTCCTGCCTTTGCCAATATCGAGTCCTTATGAGAACTGAACTGGACCGGGACCAGCCACGGTGAGAACAACACAGCATAAAACAAAAGAACCAGACAGCACAAAACAACTTTATCCGTCGAAGAATGGAACCAATAAAACCAGTATGAATTAGGACTAACAATCCACACAACCACGGATCTCAACAATAACCACAGCTGAGGAAGCAGGTTTGACGAGACCGAATTTGGTATTTTTTTCTCTCCCGAAAATTGGAAGTGGAATTGGAATATATATATATATATAAGCATACAACTTCACATTGTGTTTTATGACAGGTATATTCTTAGATGTTATTTTTTTTAACATCATAGGGGGGTTCGTTGACTTTGTCACATATGTATGTATTAAGTGTGTGTGTGTGTGTATGCATGTGTGTGTATGTCTTTGTCTGTGTGAGTGAATGAAGACTTATAATTATTGTTATGAACGTCACACTAAAGATATTTTATCTTCAAATAATCTTGGGTAGTATACTGATTTTTATTTTTTTTTTTATTTATTTTTATTTTTTGGGTGCTAGCACGCTTTGAACTCAAGCGTAGTCCATACACACTATGTATAGTAATGATGGGCTGAATTGTGCTTGTGGATTAGCTTTCCCTATTACCAGTGTCCCTCACCATCTGGCGAACCCACTCCGACTTTAGAGGTTAGTATACTGATTTTCTAGATGTTAATATGATTTATTCCGCAGAGAGACCCGGCCTACGTTATATGTCATCCAACTGATTCTAACAATGTGAGACTGCAGCCTTGACAGCCCGCCATTCTTCATTCTCAGTCCGAACTATGTTAGTCCCGATTACCCTGACAAATGTTCATTGGTCCTGGAGTCTGGACGCGAGGCCTTGATCTTAACGTTTCACTTCAAGTAAGTTGTGCAGTGGTTCATCAATTAACTGTGTGACGTCATTGAGTGCCGGCATCTGCTTCGAAGCGGTAGCGAACTCGATCCCCAAATCCTCATTCATTCATTCATTCATTCATTCATTCATTCATCCACCCATTAGCATTTCCTTTGCAGAACCTCGCTCCCATAACAACCTTCTGGAAAACTTCTCATAACAAGCAAGATGTCCTGCATCCGATACACCCATCTGGAGATCATCCACCACATCCTGCACCCATCTTCTCTTTGGCCTTCCTCTTCCTCTCTTCCCAGACATATACCCCTCCATTATTGTTCTCTCCAAACTTTCGTGACGTTTCAACTTACCAATATATTTGAATTGTCTTTGTTTCATCGTCTTTAATAGCCAGCTAACCTTCTTCAATATTCAGCTCTTGAATTATGGATGCATTTGTTCTTGTCTTTATCCAAGATATTCTTAGAACTCGTCTATAACATTTATACTCAAAGCCACTAATGCGCTGTTCAGCTTGTTTAGTAAGTGTCCAGGTCTCACAGGCGTATGTTGCAATGGGAAAGATGCATGCTCTTAAAATTTAATTTTTGTAGTTCTGTCTGTCATATTCTATAATTTATTCAGTTGTTTTAGTCTTTGGAGAGCAATTGATAGTCGTCGTTTAATTTCTTTCATTGTGTCACCGTTGTTGGTAATCAATGACCCAAGATATTCGAAATTGTCCACAACCTCCAATATTTTCTCATTAACATATGGTGTTTCCACCTTGTCGTGGTGGGGGAACTTGAGCTTCTCAATGACCCTGAGAGCTATGCCGGCGGTAGCGTAGCTACCAGCAGGGCCTCCCAAGCCGGACAGGTAAAAGGGTAGATAACAGACAAAGAGAAACACCCTGGTCCTCCAGGTGGGGGGTTGAAGCGTGGGGTTAACATCCCCTCCTTTGTAAAAACCATTTTGTTACGAAGCAGATACATGAGCCTCGAATTCGGACTGACTTATTTGGACAACGACCTCGGAACGTTAAAGGACTCTTGGAACATGGAATGTACGGACACTATATCGAGCTTGAGCGGCTGAAGAACTAACCCGGGAGCTGGTTGAATATCACATGGATATAACAGCAATTCAAGAAATAAGGTGGCCAGGAGAGGGTACTTCAGAGGAAAATGGAATGATTGTAATATATGGAGGAAACACCCAAAATAAACATGAATTAGGAACAGGTTTTGTCATCACAAAAGAGTTATGGGGGAACGTTCTAAACTTTAAAGCTGTTAATGACAGAATTAGTAAATTACGAATAAAAGGTAAATGAAAAAATATAACGATATTAATGTACACGCACCTACTGAAGAGAAAGAAGATGACGTTAAAAAAGACTTTTATAATGATTTGGAAGATGTTATAGAAGAAACCCCCAAACAGGACATCCTGATTGTGATGGGAGACTTCAATGCAAAAATAGGTAGAGAGCAAACTCATAAAAAAGTGGCTTGTATGGAAAGCCTACATACAACTTCAAATGATAATTTGATGGAGAGTCATCAACCTGGCAGAAGACAAAGGACTGCAGATTAGCAGTACCAGACTACAAAGAAAGGATATACACAAACAAACTTGGAAATCATGTGACAAGAGAACCTATAATCAAATAGATCACATTTTAATTAACAACAGAAATGCATCAAACATACAACAAGTTAGAAGTTATAGAGGAGCTGAGTGCCACAGCGACGACTTCCTCGTTGGGGCAAAATTTAAAATAAAACTTAAGAGAGCTTTCTATACTAAATTAAAAAGATTATACCCAACATATAACAGAGAAAAACTACAAGAAATTACAGTCAAAGCAGAAATTTACAGATGAAATAAAATGTAAACTTGAAACTCTGCAAACCCCTCTGGAAGAAAGCGTTGACCAAGCTTGGTTGAACATCAAGAATACAATTCAATCTACCGCAGAAGAATGTCTCGGTGTGTTAACCACGCATAGAAAGAACAGATGGTTCAATCGAAAATGTGAAGAAGCAGTCATTAGGAAAAAGAATGCCAGACATTTATGGTTAAATGACATCAGCAACATCCAAATGGAAGAGCAATATAGAAATGAATGTAAAGATGCTACAAAAATAGTTCGACAGCAGAAGCGAGAATATATGAGTAATATAATCAAAGACTAATCACCAGAAAAACGAATCAAGAAAGTTTTTTTTAAAGAACTGAAGTCAATGAAATGAGGGCACCAACACAACACATATGGTTTAAAAGACAAAAATGGGAATATGATAAATCGTCATCACGCCGACTTGCGTCGTCTAAACACATCGTCGTCTTTTGGCACTGCGAGCGCTAACAAGTCAAGTCGCATTATTCTGTCAAGAAGCCTGATACGCGGGAAAATGTCACGTTGAAAGTCCAACAACAAGAAACACGCTGTTGCCAAGATGTGCAACGTGGGAGCCGACAACAAGAAGAAGAACGTCGAGAGCCCACCTGCTAGCTGCATCAAAGAGCCTGATACTACACCGATTACTGAAGCTACCACGAGGGAGAAGATTGACAGCCCAACACAGTCAAGAACAAAGACAACAGAGAAGGAGGAGAAAGACACCAGAGTCGGAAACACCGACTCAAAAACAGTCCGATGGGTTGTCAAGCGGATTCATGTGGAGATGACAGATGAAGAAATCCTGAAGCAGCTACGTGAAGAGAATCTTCACATCCGATTCTTGAAGTCGGAGCGGCTCCACACCTATTCCAAGATACCTACAACCTTGGCAGTAGTGACGTCGGAGGGCAGCGAAATGCCGATCACAGTATCAATCAGCAAGAAAACTCAACAGCCTGAGAGATTCATCCCAAGAGTCAATCAATGTTCCAGATGCCAGAGGGCCGGCCACAGCAGAGCAACATGTCGCAGTAAGACGGAAATCTGTCGATACTGCGCCGATCACCACGCCTTCAAGGAGTGTCCGCTGGCGAAGCTGATGAAAGCTGATAAAGCAGGTTAGACGAGGCCGAATTTGGAATTTTTGTTTTTGAAAATTGGAATTGGAATGATAAATACCAATGAGGAAATGTTCAACACATGGAAAGAATACTTTGTTGAATTACTAAATTGTGAAGCTCCAAGTAACACTTTCCCACAGGAAGAGGTTCTAACGTGTGAACCACAAATTGAAGAACCTGCATTTGAAGAAATTCTATATGTAATCACACGACTCAAAAACAATAAAGCAACAGGGGCTGATGGAATTGCTGCTGAATTTATAAAGGCAGGTGGCCATGCATTACATCTAAAGCTATACGAACTAATAATAAAAATCTGGAGGACAGAAGAATTGCCCCATGACTGGAAAGAGTCATTATTGATACCCATCTTTAAGAAAGGAGACAAGTTCCAATGTGAAAATTATAGAGGAATATCACTACTGTCAACAAGCTATAAGATACTATCCGCAGTATTACTAAATAGACTAAAACCATATTCAGAAGACATATTAGGTGACTACCAGGCGGGTTTTAGACAAAACAGATCAACAATAGATTAGATATTTATCTTCCTACAATTAGCCGAGAAAAATTGGGAATATAAAAGAGATCTCCATAACATCTTTGTGGATTTTAAAAAGGCTTATGATAGTGTCCATAGGAATAGTCTATGCAATGCTATGCGGGAATTTGGAATACCAATGAAGTTAATCAACATGACCAGACTATGCATGAAAGGCTAATAGACTACAATGGCTGGGGCATATAGAAAGAATGGAAGACAATAGGGAAACAAAACTCGCTTACACTCAGGAAATAAATGACCGTAGATCCCGAGGTAGACCAAGAAGACCGTGGAGAAATAACATACATACAGATCTACAAGCACTTGGAATCAACGACTGGCAAGAGAAGGTCAACCAGAGAGACGAATGGAGACGGATTGTATCTGCAGCAAAGAACCTCAATGGCTCGGAACGCTGAAGAAGAAGAAGAATAGTAGTTTTATATGTATGCATTATCAATGTTTTTGCTATGTTAAGATATAAGTTGTTATTTTAACTATTCCTTTGGGTTTAGGTTATTAGGCTTTCTATACAATTCTGTGACGTGGTTAGTAATACTGTATCGTCAGCATATCGAATCTGATATTTAGGGCATCATATTGCTCTCTGGTTATATCATCTCTAACAGTTCTCATTATAAATATTGAGCACAACCCACTACTGGCAACGCCGATCGCATTCTGGTATGAACCTAAGGCCCATCCACGTCAATATGGAAGCACTATACTCGAGTTTCGCCCTCATTTGAGCTCGTCAGTAGTGCATATCCCTGACCGGATCCGGAAACAGTCCCGGATCACGCGTGTGAAGCGGGTGTGTAACCACGCGGCACACACTGGACACACCAAATTATCACAACAGAACATCACAACGCTACCCATCGTAGGCCATGCTCAAGGTTCTTAGGTTCATACCAGAATGCGATCGGCGTTGCTAGTAGTGGGTTGTGCTCAATATTTAAATTTCAAATCCCGAAACATCCACATAATCAGTTCTCATTATATTTTTGGAGTACATATTAAACAGATATGGAGACATCACACAGCCCTGACGTACTCCTTGCTTGATGTCAAACCAATCTGATGTCTCGCCATCAATTCTAACCGCTGCTTGTTTATATAGATAGAGGCAATCTTATGCGTTGTACTACATGTGATGGAAAGCCAGTATTCTTCATGATTTCCCAAAGTTTCTGATTTTGTACACAGTCAAATGTCTTTTAATAATCCAGAAAACATGAGAATAGGTCACCTTAAGTTCTCTGCACTTCTTGATTATTAAACGCATGTTGAATATGTGATCTATTGTTCCTCTTCCTTTTCTAAATCCCTCACACCGCGTTCGAAATCAGCTGTAGAAGATTTGCAAGTAGACCTAATTTATTGTTTATTCTTGACTATTGTTTGAATGTTTTTCGTTGAGCAAAGGAATGGCAAACTACTGAACGTATGTTGCTAGTAAATCACACACAACCCACTATATGCTAGCGTTGATTACGACAGCTTGTAAAATTACATTCAACTAGCGTGTTTTGTCATTGAGTCTGTCCGTCCGCTCGCCCGACTTCCCTACCCTGTATGTTTACCTGCTTGCAAACCTGTCTGACGATGATCAAACAACGTATTTAGAAATTCACAGGCGCTTAGTGTTGGTACATTAATGCTGATCAGGCATCTATTTTTCTGATATAGGTAGCCTAACGTCACATATATGTGTTTATGACGTCTAATGTTTGCATATACAGACCGACAAACGTAACGAGATTCTGGCATATGTTAGTGAAACATATATCTAATCACTATCTTCTGAACTAGTATATATTGTAAATACATTCACGATGGTCAAATCAATTTCAAGTGAGATGAGTCAAGAACCAACATCACAACCAGCGAAGATTCCGAATACTAATAGTACAAATTGCAGATTGATAGAGGTCACAGATTGTGAGAATTGTATGGATATTTTGCTCTGGCCATGCAGGGGTTGCGGGGAATGAACAGGCTGATAGGCTGGCAGGGAATACACCTCTCGGTGGTTGATTACCTATGGACAAGGGAGATGTGCTCGTGCCCATGTTGGACAGGAGGGAAAGCGGGGAACAGATTGAGAACGTGTATGTAGAAAGAATGGGATTGCTGGGAATCGGTAGGCGTTCTTAATAAAGAATCTCAAAACTGAGAGGGAAGGCCAGGAGAACTTTAAATCAGATAGCGATGAGAACGATTAGTAGTTTGATTCTCTGCTGACTGTTGAACGAGGCGACGGAGCGCGCATGGGATGTCCTGAGTTCAGTGATGTCGGTTCATAACTCAACTCAACTCATCTCAACAGTGTAGTCTTATTATGTGACCTTTCATCAAAGAGTATCGGCCAGATACTTTGCTGACTCCATGCAGCACCGTTATATCCATGCCCTGTTGATCTATCTACTCTACTGCATTATGCATTCGATTCCAAAGCACTTCGACCATATTTGCCTTACCATGCACCAGTACCCCACCAAGGGACGCAGACCAGCTAATCTGTCAGGCTGCTCGTGTCCCACCACACCAGCTTGACATGGGAGGACAACCAACAGATGCTCTCTATTTTTGATTATTGAATGGAAGCCTGTAACTCTTCCTGAAGCATGCCTGCCTACATATTTCTCATCATACTTTGTTTTTAGTACTTGCACCCTTGTCGTCTTAACAGATGATAGTTTGAGTCATTTGTTCCAAAGTCGCATAATAGCCACGATTCATAGCGGTAGTAAATGTGTCTGATCAGACCGATTCGAGCTGTACATGTTAGTCCGCATTGGATACATGTGGTAATTCCCACCATCACGCACCATCTTACGTCTCACATGCTCCGTGTGTGACCTATCTTCAGTCATATTCTACTTTGTCTTTATTCCATTTCTGAACTTTAACCTCCAGGAAAAACGTTCAGTGGCGACTTGCTCCTAATGTGCAGTATCAATGCTTGTATTAGTCATGTCTCACTTACACATTTTTTTATACTTTATGGGTCCGTCACAATCACAACATGCGTGCATACTTCCAGTCAGTTGAAAGCCGTCGTGAATGTCTATACTTCTCCATTCTCAGTCTATATTGTGTGGTATCAAATTCCAGGCTCTTCGGCACCAAACACTGTCCACCAGCTTTCGCCACGATCCCCCAGGCACATCATTTACATCTTAGCACAGAGCATCCGTTCGCCAATTGACGTGGCTCCATTTTTATACCTCCCATTCAGTGCAGCCTGCCGACCAATCCCTGCATACCCGATCCAATGGACTTCCGGTCCACAACATGGCGGTTAGGCATTGAACCGCTACGGCCCCTGGAGTATTTATCTTTGTGGATGCGGTTTGAAGTTCGCATTTTCCTCATGTAGTATATAGTTCCTTCGCCCTGCTACTGAGAGAGTGTGTGGCTCGACACTGTGAGCTGTGAAATTTATGTGGAATGCTTTTACAGCTGTCCGCTGTTGTTTGTACAGTGAACTGCATGTTCCGGAACAATGGCTACCGGCTGTTGCTGAATTGACTGCGGAAAGAGACCGAGCCATGTGAGAAAACCCGGGTCAATTTATTCTTTCTGGTGACTGCCGATTCCATCGACAATGAACTGTATTCTTCATGGAAGAATTGTGTGTTGGCATTCTGGAGGCGGCATATGCACAGTGTACCTGTGCCGGCTGTTGGTTTGCCGAGACTCCTGTCTGTTCCACTTTTCACATGTAGCGGTGAGGGGCATGTTGTGTGATATTCACAGGCACAGGAAAGGAAAATAATGGGGACGAGCATTTGCCGTGAATTTGGAACCGCGACTAACTAACTAACTAACTAACTAAC
The DNA here is from genome assembly GCA_014155875.1 of Cepaea nemoralis. Classification (NCBI taxonomy): domain Eukaryota; kingdom Metazoa; phylum Mollusca; class Gastropoda; order Stylommatophora; family Helicidae; genus Cepaea; species Cepaea nemoralis. The sequence continues at coordinate 37,361 of JACEFZ010000698.1, forward strand.
TAACTAACTAACTAACTAACTAACGATCCAACGGTATTCTGGCCCTGAACAGAATTCTAACCATCTCGTCTACAGGTCTGATTGTGTCATCTGTCTGAACCAACAATGACTTTTCTCTGTCCGCCTGTGTCCTTTAACTGCGTCCATGGATTCATGCGGCGGGTGCTACGTGTCTGTAGCCACCAGGAGATATAAGTTAGTATTTATCACATTGAGCCCTTTCTGTACACTTTTGTAAGGCTACCATAAATCGCATAAATATTACTTGCGTGTCTCTTGTGCATCCCAAATATCATTCGCATAGTTTCATTCTGTAAGCGCTTCTAGTTTCACCAGCTGACTCATTGGCTCTGTGCGCATTCCCAATCCTTGCTCAATTACTAAGAGAAGCATATGTTAATAGAGTATGAGCAACATTATTTGCTTCATATCCATTGCTGTCATGACCTATAGCGCACCATGTCCCTTCTTAGATCTCATAAGACCTGTTTCCACACGATCCTGGAATGGCAGGCTTCTGTCGAAGGTGATCCCGAAGTACTTTAGTTTACTCTCTATGTTAGCTATTCTGCTATTTACTTAAGACTTGGGAAGTCAGCCTTAACAATCCTACTGTCCAGAGAGCACCATAACACAGATGCTTTATCATATTTATAAAATGACACTACATATCCATGTACGCCAGTCGGTCACTTTGCTTAATGTCTTATGCCACTCTTGCGCTATTCCCGTCCTACTTCTCCCCCGAAAATATGCAAGGTGATCATCTGCAAATGTCAATATTCTCCGAATGCCTGCTGTTATAACGCGTGCAATGTTGGGTGCGAATAGTTTTAATAGCACATCGATATTACATATCTTTTTCTTAAACCTCCGAGGTCCCAAAATCTAGGCGCACAGGCACCCTACGAGAGTGCATGAAGGCTGCTGTTCAATTCACCACACAGGGAATAGCAGCCATGTCCATTGGAGTGTGAGATCATGTATGACTCTGTTATGTGCATTCTCATGATCCAGCGCTGCTGCCATTGTTTCCTCTCTATTCTGGAACATCTCAAAATTACTAAGGCAATTTGTCGATGCATTTGATCATGTTTCTTTCATTGGCCGGTAACTTAACAGCCATATACGGAATAGTGTTTCCCTATACAAGAAATTATGCAACCTAATAACAACAATATGTTTCAATACCATGCCAAATGCACACTGCAAGGTGGCAGTCATATAGCCATTAAGTGGTGGATGGTCCTTGCCTGGTTTGGATACTGCTATTAAGTTAGTTAGATAGTTAGTCGAGGTTCCAACTTCACGGCAACGGGTCATCCCCATTATGCTCCATTCCTGTGCCAGTGAATATCACACAAAATGCTCCTCACTGCCCAATGTGAAAAGTGGAATAGACAGGAGTCTCGGCAATCCAACAGCCGCACAGGTACACTGTGCATAATGCCGCCGCCAGAATGCCAACGCAAAATTCATCCACGACAACAACAGTTCATCATAGATGGACTCGGCAGTCACCAGAAAGACCTCACTGACCCAGGTTTACTCGCATGCCTCGGTCTTTTACATCAGGGCTACCCGCCGAAAGTGTCGCATGAAGCACGAACTCTGCAGCTTCAGCGCCGACCCCAAGAGTCTCCTGAAAAATGCACACGTGAACCGAAAAGGCAATTCAATCAATTCAGCAATAGCCGGTAGCCATTGTTCCGACCATGCAGGTCACTGTACAGGACAAATGTAAAAGAATGCAACGCGAATTTTACAGCTCACAGTGTCGCCCACGCACTCACTCAGTAGCTGGGCGACGGAACCATGTACTACCAGTCCAACATGAGGAAAATGTGATTCCAAACAGTAGCTGCAAGCATAAAACACGCTACAGGTCTTAACGGTTCAATGCCTAACGCCGTGTTGGCGACCGGAAGTCCCTACTGCTATTAAATAGCAGTGAATATACTCCTGTCGCATATATGTGCTTTTAATACTGCAGGAAATGCACAGCCAACCTAGTAGAGCATGCCCACTCATGCGTCCATTATTTCTCCCAAAACACCAGACACCGCATGTTAACTACCAGTTAACTCATGGCCACCCAGTTCCTCGTAACATGGGTTCACCTTGAACTTGGGGGTTTTCTATGCGAGTCCTGCTTCTCTCTAGTGGCCACGAGCCTTTCGGTTCCCCCTCAGATGACTAGGGCAAACTATAGGACGTCACACATTGAGAAACCCCTACGTTGTTTGGTGCATTAGTTAACAAGAATAAGGAGCATTTCAGTAATGCTTTTTAAAAAAGTAAAAAAAAGGCAATGCTTGAATCAAACACACAAACCATAAAATAAAATAAAATAAAATAAAATTAAATTAAATTAAATTAAATTAAATTAATTTAAATTAAATTAAATTAAAATAAAAGAAAAGAAAAGAAAATAATTTTTAAAAAAAATCGAGAAGTAGTTTGTGAGATTTACTAGAACACTATTACAAGAAACAAAATAGACGTTGCGGCTACAGCCTTCGTCAGCACAGAACAAACAAACACAAACCGACACACAACAACATGAAAAACACTACATGTCATCATTAAGGTTACTTGCTTGCTTGCTTCTGTTCGTTGGCTTGAGCTCCAACGCGAAGT
>JACEFZ010000698.1:45000-65000 GCA_014155875.1 Cepaea nemoralis
ACTCATATGACTGTAAATAACTGTAGACAAAGAGTTTATAAATCTTTGAAAACAATGCAACACTCTATATATAAACTAATAGCAATGTTATTAACAGTTATGCCCCTTGATATAACTTTTCTTATGTTAAGTCCCCTTGCTATATAGAAATGATGATGTAAATTTTAATATTAAATTTTAGTAAGTAAATAGCTTATTGTACACTAAAAAACTATGACAGTTGGTTGCACGGGAATGAAAAGAAAACACGTAGAAATATATGTATATACGTATATATATGTGTGTGTGTGTGTGTGTGTGTGCGTTTGTGTGTGTGTGTGTGTTTGTGTGTGTGTGTGTTTGTGTGTGTGTGTGTGTGTGGTTACTTTCGAAAATCCTTTTACAGGACATCGCTGTCAACATCAGCATCTTTCAGCTGATTGTTGATTTCTTGGCAAGATTACGCTCAGTAGTTTGCCATTGCATTTTAAGCGACCGGCTCACATACCCCGTAAGTCACGGCCGCTGCCAGAACCCCTACAGATTCTCCCAGTACGTCACGCCACTCACGAGAGTACACGGGATCACGGAGAAAGACTTTACACCCCAAGGCCAGGTGAGCTGGCATATATATATATATATATATATATATATATATATATATATATATATATATATATATATATATATATATATTATATATATATAGCGAGAGATAGAGAGAGAGGGAGAGACACACAGAGAGAGAGAGAGAGACAGAGAGAGAGAGAGGGATGGAGATTAGTTTGCCTTCCGATATATAAGCACATTCAATTATGTCTATGATGTCTATTGTGGAGATAATGGTAGTATGCGTAGATCTTTTGCAATATGATTTGTGATGCCGATCTTGCAGGCACCGCCCTAAATATTCCCAGTAAGCAAATTTTACTGACATAAAAAAGGAAGCCTTGTAGCGCCGAGCCTGCGGATTATCGATTGTTTCCTTATATATTCTTCGGAAGCTGGTATCGCTGATGTCACACGTCTCCGAGCCTACGCTCCTCCTTATATATCCTTAGTAAATAATGTCGTTTTGCCATATCATTTGAGGCTCAGCAGCTGAGGCTACTTTTTATATATCCTTAGTATACCATGTCATTTTACCATATTATGTGATGCCGAGTTCCTCATTTTCAATTCCCAATAAGCTGGTATCGCTGCTGTTATAAACTGGAGCGCCATTTAAGGGGAGATGCATTTTGGATAAACTATGGATTAATCTTGATGTTGGTGTGGGTGTTGTAATGGAACATGTGGGCACGCTTACAGGAATACGCAATACTCTAGTTCTTAAAACATATAATGAATCAAGTCATGGGCATGCGTGGGCATCTAGCATAATATGATCTTTTAGGTTGGTCAGGGGTGAGTGAGCATAGAGTGGACTGAGGATGTAGTGTCCGTCCGGTGTTTATAATAAATATGTTCTTTGGTTTCTTGACTCAAGTTTTCACATCATCGATATCAGCTTACTATGGATATAAGAGGGAAATACGGATAATCCGCAGGCTCTGAGTTGCTAGGCTCCAGTTTATGGCGTAAACCGGACTAGTTTATCAAGGATATAAGGATGGTGCCTGCAGGCTCGGCACCGCAAAACCTACCACAAAAAGACCTTACATATTAATAATTATTTGATGGACAAATAGAAACATATGACTTGAATAATATCAATAGAGAGGACATAAGATCTAAGGACACGATATGAATACAGAATACCGATCTGGCATATCGACATACTGCACTTTTTACATCCTCTCATATGCTCTTCAAAAGCCACGAAAGAGTACACAAGCGACTTTGTCCTATAGCAATTTAACTACAATTCCTACCGACTTGTCCTCCACGCTTTGAGTTTCGTCCAGACCCACTGCTTACTCTCTTCTAAACCAGTCTTTCAAGATATAGATAATCCGTCTATTCATCAGCACTATCCGCATATATGAGCTGAAGGACATCTATTAAACACACTTTGGTGAATCAAGAGGTGAGGGGGGAGGGGGAGGTGGCGAAAAACGCTGGAGCTGAATGGGGTACACACTGAGAACACTTTACCATAATATTTAATAATATAATAAACATAATATAATAATTATTTAGTCGGGAACAAACGAGGCGACTGAAACAGAAGTTGATCTAAACACACAAAGTGAAGTGAATTACAGGGATCATAATATTGCAAAGAAATTAATGGAACTGCACGAGGTAGAAACAGATAGGGTAGTTTGGCGTGTGTTGGTTGTGGACCCACACCCCAATTGGGCAAAACAGGCAGAGGTATCAGAAGAAGGACATCTATTCTGGAAATAATGAAGAGGACAGACATAACTATCATATGCAAATCATTCAAACAATCGTCTATACAGGATCAAGAATACAATGAAGCCGATTGTTATTGTCGTTCAGTGTCTGTTAATGTGTGCTTTATCATTACATTTGTCGTCGTCATCATTTGCAAGATTATCATCACCGTCATCACTGTCGTAGTAGTTAGCATCAATGTATGACAATTTGAAAATAAAGTGCGTTTGTTTGTTCGTTCGTTCTCTTGTACCATTTATATCCTACTCTTCATCTTCTTGTTCTTTCTGTTGTTCTTCTTGTTCTTCTTGTAGGAACTGTGTTCCTACTCTGGGATCTATCATACCACCCAATGTAATGATTATTTCATTCACCATTTATATAAAAAATAAGAATGAAGAAAGAAATGCAAGTTTCCACAAATGCATGCAATGTTTTGTATGTTAAAATATGCAACTTTTTACTCTCTTTCAGGAAATTTAATTGGAGCGAAAGAACACAATGTGACACGAATTATCTCTGCGTTCATGGTGTCAACTATTGTGACGGATGGGTAACTGGGCACAACGTGTCGCTAATACTTCCTGCAGATGAAACATCTACTGTGCTTTTTAACAGACGCCTTGAATTAGAATCGAGCGGTTTCAAAGTGAGGATTGGTATCAAGAAGATGTTTTAGTAATCTCTTAACTGTTAGGAAATTTAGGCCAAAAAGTGTCATTATTTCAGTAGCAAACATTGAGCCATAGTAATGTTTGATCAGAACTAGTTGCTATAAGGAGATTATTATAAATCTTAACACTGTGACTAAGAAGTTTCGAACGAGTTTCTTGAACCCGAATACCGTGTTAGACATAAGCTGCAGGCTATCTGGAAATTTACCGCCTTGTGTCAATTATTAACAATGGTCACTCAGAAAGCCATTGCAAAGTACGGAGCTTAAATGTGCCTAGTAAATCACAATCACAATGTAAGCTGAAATCAGATGTCAAAAAGCTAGTGCACTTACATATCAATTATCACCCTTACTTAAACATTCAAATATACCCATGTCCACAAAACGACAGATAATAAACAGCATATTCACACCAACCCTATGCTACCAATCTCAAACCTGGACTTTATCCAAATCACACCTTCGTAAAATCAACACCTGCGAGATGAGATGCCTGAGGAGAGCTTCCAACCTAACAATCCGAGACCGAATAAGAAATGCTGTAATCAGACAGACTGTGGGTTCGAAGGAACGAACGAATGAACAAACAAACAAACTTTATTTTAAAAGGGTAACAAATTGGGCACGCAGGCCCGTCTTACATACGGCCCTTTCGATCACTCATCTTTCATTCATCAAATGTGCATGTTACATTTACATAGGGGGAAATAAAACATTGTCAAATGGATTTTGTAAGCATAAACAATGCATGTTACGTATGGTACATTCACATGCGAAAAAAAAAAACATTGTCAAATGAAAGATGTAAACATAAACAGTGCATATTGCAATGTTGTGAGACACATCCCCCATCCACCCTCACACCCCGCAGCGACCCACACATCCCTCAGACACCCACACATTCCCCCACCCACCACCACCCCCCACCCACCCACACATACCTCCACGCACTCACACAGACTCAGGCAACACATTGTGCCACATTTATTGAAAGGCAGAAGATCAAGTGGTTTGGCCATGTCGTTAGGCTGCAACAGCAACACCTACCATCACTGGCCTTACATATAAGACCATCTGTGACAAGACCAAGAGGACGCTAAAGAAGACAATGGATTGACGACATCAAAGACATTGTACAATCACACGGAATGACACTATCCAGTGCCGCCCACCGGGCGCTGGAACGCAAATTATTCCTCCCCACGCCTCTTGGCGGCAGAAGTGGAAGATGATGATGATGATGATGAGGAAATCACAATAACAGATGCTACTGTTACACGCGACGTCCTGTAAACAGCATGAACTATCTTTTAACCAGATTATAATGGCGATGTCATAACGAGAAAACGTTATATCCGGTGTTGATTTCTTGTCCGTATAACCACAACGTGACTTTACTCACTGATGCCATCTTTGCTAGAACATCAAAAGACATCGACAATAGAACCCTATTTACACAAGAGAAATGGGCGAAAGAGGCAGAGGCGTCAGAAGAAGGGCATATATTCTGGAAATAATGAAGAGGACAGACATAACTACCATTTGCAAATAATTCAAACAATTAAATTTAGAATTAAGCTGTAAATTTAATGCGAGCATAACATATAGAAGAACTGCATAGGTCTTTGCACCATATACCATAATCGATACATGAACACAGAGCTGAATCTGGTAATTAGGAGAGAAGGGGGGCCATAACTACCCACGTCTATGGATATGCCACATAATGAAGATGACACAGTTCAATATCGTTAAGTGTGATGACCTAATGGGATATTATATTTATTTAAGCTTAACTTAATCAACGGTTTCTCACTAACTAAATATAATAACCAAGGTTACTGCCACACTGCATACTTTCACAACAGATACACGCGACAACGTAACAATCTACAACAGTACACAATTGTCCTAAATGATACAACTGGCAACATAACTGCCTAGCAAATTACACAGTTTACTACACGATACAATTGTCTACTACACTTTAACGTGTCCTAACTTATACACGAGATCTGTCTGGCATATTATAATGTGTCCTGATGTATAAACGTGACTAAAAAAACTCTCCATCACATTATACTGTTCCTAATTTATGCATGTGATTACAGAACTGTCTATGACATTCTATTGTTTCCTAACGTATAGACGTTACAACAGAATTGTCTATCACATTATAATGTTTCATAACTAATACATAGCTACAATTCTGCCTATCACATTATAATTGTGCCTAAATCTATTCACTTGACAACATACAATGTATAATGGACGTAAACAAAAAAAAATAACTAATTAGCATATTATAATGTTTCTTACATTAAAAGTAAGACAACCAAACTGTCTTAAAAGTAAAAAAAAAATAATAATAATTGTCTATTACATGATATTTCCTAGATATATATATGACATGACATTACAACTGTATATCAAATCACAGATAATGCACACATATAAAACCACTATGGAGAAAGAAATATATGTTAATGAGGAAACATTGGAGGTAATGGAAAATTTTGAATACCTTGGGTCATTGATTACCAACAATGGTGTCACAATGAAAGAAATTAAAGGACGACTATCAATTGCTCTTCAAAGACTAAGACAACTGAATAAATTATGGAATAGGACAGGCAGAACTACAAATATTGTGTTGTTAAGAGCATGCATCTTTCCCATTGCAACATACGCCTTTGAAACCTAGACACTTAATAAGCATGCTGAACAGCGCATACATGACTTTGATTATAAATGTTATAGACGAGTTCTAAGAATATCTTGGGTAAAAAAAGAACAAATGCATCCATACTTCAAGAGCTGAATATTGAAGAAGGTTGGCTATTAAAGACGATAAAACAAAGAAAATTGAAATATTGTGGTCACTTAAACGTCACGAAAGTTTGGAGAGAACAATAATGGAGGGGTATACGCCTGGGAGCCGGTCTCTTTGGCCGAGGGGTTACAACACTTTCTCTGTAATCCCGTTTATCACGCAGAGTCTCGTAGCAGGGCGAGAGCTGGGAGCGGTTCGATCCCCGCTGGTGACTTGCGGGATAACTGAGCCGGCCGCTCAGAAAGCAATGGCAAACTACTGAGCGTAATCTTGCCAAGAAATCAACATACAGCTGAAAGATGCTGATGTTGACAGCGATGTCCTGTAAAGGATATGCAAAAAAAAAAAAAAATACGCCTAGGAAGAGAAAAAGAGGAAGACCAAAGAGAAGATGAGTGCAGGATGTAGCGGATGATCTCCAGATGGGTGTGTTGGACGCGGGGCATCGTGCTTAAGATCGAGAGGTTTCTTGAAGGTTGTTATGGGAGCGAGGTTCTGGAAAGGACGTACTACTAAATGAATGAATGAATGAATATCAAATCACACTGTCTCTCACCAGCTACACATGTTAACATGCCTGTCTATCACATTATACTTTTTTTCCCGAAAGTATACGTGTGACAACAAAACTGTCTTCCACATCATGTTTGCTACACGATACACGCTATTACGTAATCGCCTGTCATATTATACTGTCAGGCTCCCCTTCGGGAAACTCGGGTTCGAATCCTCGGTAAGGTGTGGAGTTTTTTTCTGCCCGTGGCAAACAGAAAAACCCTAACCTGCACATTTCGTGGCGACTGCACTAGCCATGCGACCTTAATTCCACAGGCTCAAGACCCCCCCTGTCCTACACAGCAAGGTACTATAGGCATTAAATGACAGTTTTGTTTCTTTTTTCTTTCTATTTTATACACGTCACAAAAGGACTGTCCACACATTATAATGATTTCTATATGATTGACACAATCAAACCTATTTACTATAATGTAAAGTTTCCTACACGAAACACGTGACAAGAGAACTGCCTGCAACACTAATACGACCAACATAATGCGTGTGCCCACATAACTGTCTATAAAATAATACTGTTTCCCACTTTATATACATGGCAAAAGAACTGTCTATATAATTGTAATATATCCAACATGATACACGAGACAACACAACTGTCTAAAAGGGTAATATGTTTCATTTAATTCAGTTTAGACGACGGGTCAAGATCACGGCATACGGGTGTAACCCATAAGTGCTCCATTCTACTGATAACTCAAGCCTCAGTCTGGAGAATCTCAGCTCAGTGCACGAACTCCGTAGCACCGGCGAAGATACTGAAATACTTTGAGTAGAATTTAACTCGAGAATTTTCCTGGTCACGTCTACTATTTTTCGATTTCCAACTGCCAAGTGATTTTTTTTTATGTGCGCAGCAATACACATGGGCGTCTGATTTCACTGCCCAGAGACCAGGGGATATGTTGCTACTAGCAGTCGACGTGAAAAGAAACCAAGCCCTCATCGGGGCGTGAACACAGGACCTCCAGCATTCGAGGCGGACACCATACCTCGAGACCACTCAAACATATGTTCCAACTGATACTTGTGACACCAGAATGCCTAGGTTTTTTCCCAACAGATTTAGGTGTACTCAGAACTGCTACTACATTGTTAAAACATACTATATTTTCCACTAGATACTCGTAGAAATACACAAGCGTGGTCGGAATGAATCAATTTTGGAAACAAGAGGAACAGGGGACAACAAAAATAATGTATTTTTTGTCGATGTTTCATATACCAATGGATCACGTTACATCGACTTCTGCTCAATAGAACAAGTATGTATGTATGTATGTATGTATGTATGTATGTCTGTCTGTCTGTCTGTCTGTCTGTCTGTATGTATGTATGTATGTATGTATGTATGTATGTATGTATGTATGTATGTATGTATGTGTGTGTGTGTATGTATGTATGTATGTATGTATGTATGTATGTATGTATGCATGTATGTGTGTGTGTGTGTGTGTGTGTGTGTGTAGGTAGGTAGGTATGTATGTATGTATGTATGTATGCATGCATGTATGTATGTATGCATGTATATATGCATGTATGTATGTATACATGTATGTATGTATACATGTATGCATGTATGTATGCATGTATGCATGTATGCATGTGTAACAGAGTTAGGAATAGGAAGAAGGGGCAACGAGGTGTGCATAGTCGATAGGGAAGTAGGGCACGGTCAAGCACCATAATATGGGGTAGTTAGGGTGGGTCGTCCTATGTCGAGGATCTTAGAAACAAGGTCAGTTGTGAATGACCCATCCTTCGATGTGGACGTATGATTTAACTGGGCAACATCTGGCTTGATTGATGGTTTGTTATAACCTATCTCCGTTGATTATGAATAAAGTAATATGAAGAAAGAACCGTCTTGAAGTTATTGCCAGTTCACCATTACTTCGCTGTACTGTTACACATGTATGCATGTATGCATGTATGCATGTATGCATGCATGTATGTATGCATGCACATATGTATGTATGTATGTATGTATGTATGTATGTATGTATGTATGTATGTATGTATGTATGTATGTATGTATGTATGTATGCATGCATGCATGCATGTATGTATGTATGTATGTATGTATGTATGTATGTATGTATGTATGCATGCATGCATGCATGCATGTATGTATGTATGTATGTATGTATGTATGTCAGGTCTTAGTCAGATATGACTGAGCTACAGTATAACAGTAGACGGTACTACCTGCTAAGACCAGGTCCTACGCCTTGGTTGGCAGCTGGTCTAGAATCGAAGCTCCGACAGGCGGACAGTTAGAGTATTGCTTTGCTGATCCGGCAGCTTCTGCAGCTTGTCTTGTTCCAGATGTAGGGGTGTTACCTTTCCTCAGGAGTGAACTAGGCAGGCCGAGTGAGGGATCATGCTGCATGGGCAACACATGATCTCTATATTTTAGCCCAGGCCTTGTGCTATGGAGAGGCAAAATCTCCATCCCTGGTCTTACATGGTCTCGGAATCAAAGCTAGAGGCAACTGTTACGGGTTATAAGTCCCTGTCAACTGGCGTAGATATGGGGAGCCACGCGTTGCCCCTGACGGTGGGAGACACCTACAGTTGTCACTGATCAGCTACCGCCCGCCTCAAGCTGGACAGCCCCCGGCGATTGGGTGCTGATTCGCTAAGCCTGCCTGCTTCATTGGGTTCTTGGGGCTAGGAAAAAATCTGAATCGCTGTAAAACCAATGCACCAGGTACAAACAAATCTAAAAATAGAAACCTCAAGCTACGGCTTGCAACCTGGAACGTGAGAACCATGTGTCCAGGATTTTCCACTGTCTTGACCAATATTGACGATGTGAGAAAAACGGCTGTGATTGATGCCGAACTCAATCGTCTTAACATTGATATTGCTGGCCTGCAGGAGACACGCCTCGCTGAGGAATGGTCACTCAGTGAAAACAAATACACCTTTTTGTGGAAGGGTTGAGGGCAGGCAGAAAAAAGGCACCACGGTATGGGCTTTGCAGTGAAGAATTCGCTACTGGGAATGATTGAAATTCCAGCAGGAGGAAATGAAAGACTATTATCCCTGCGCTTGGCAACCTCTTGTGGGTTTGCAAACCATTATTATTGCATATGCAGCGACACTCGATTCCTCTGATGATGTGAAGGATTCGTTCTATGAGGAGTTAGACTCTGTGATCAAGGCAGTTCCAAAGTCTGACTACATTTATATGCTCGGTTATTTCAATGCTCTTGTGGGAAAGGACTCGAGTTCATGGTTAGTGTGCCTTGGAAAATACAACATCGGTCGCATGAATGAAAATGGGCTAAGGCTGCTGGAGCATTGCACCAGTAATGACCTATGCATTACAAACTCCTTTTATAAAACAAAAGAGATGCATAAGGTCACATGGAAACATCCAAGATCTGGCCATTGGCACCAGCTGGACTTCATCATCACACGGAGACAACATCTGAACCATATATCATTGACTCGAAGTTACCACAGTGCTGACTGTGATACGGATCATTCTTTGTTTGTTGCAAGGGTTAGTTAGACTGAGACCAAAGAGAATCTACACAGCTAAACACAAATCTAGCCCCAGGATTAATATTATTAACACTCACGATCCTGAAAAGTGCTTTCAGTTTCAACAGCAACTTGAAGACGCTTTCACTGATACACCAGAAAATTGTACAGTAAATGAAAAGTGGGGTCAAATTACGGAAACTCTTTATAAAACTGCAGTAGGGGCTTAAGGTACTGTATATCATAAGAGGCATGAGTGGTTTGCGGCAAACAGCGAGACTCTGCAGCCCTTGATTGATAAGAAGAAGAAAGCTCTCTTAAGAAACAAGGAAAGACCAACGCGTAACACTCTGAGTGAACTAAGGCAAGCTAGGAAGGATGTGCAAAAGGCTGCCAGGCAGTGTGCAAATGATTATTGGATCAAGTTATGTGAGTCCATTCAAATCGCAAGTGATAAGGGAAACATAAGAAGCATGTATGAAGGAATAAAGAAAGCCTGTGGTCCAGTGATCAAAAGAAGTGCACCATTGAAAACCTTGACTGGAGAAATCATCACTGATAAGAAACAGCAGATGGACAGATGGGTAGAGCACTATTTGGAGCTTTACTCAAGTGAGACCAAACTAGCGGATGATGCCCTCAACGCCATAGAGGCTCTACCAACTCTTGACCACCTGGACACACTTCCCACCATAACAGAAGTTAAGTGTGCTATAAATGAACTTGCATCTGGCAAGGCTCCAGGTAAGGATGGGATTCCAATAGAGGTTATCAGGAGTGGGCAAGACACACTCACTCTACAGATCCACCAGCTAATAGAGCTATGCTGGCGAGAAGGACAAGTCCCACAGGATTTCAAAGATTCAAGCATCATAACACTGTACAAGAACAAGGGCGATCGGAGCGACTGCAACAACTATAGGGGTATCTCACTTCTGTGGATTGTTGGAAAAGTATTTGCCAGAATTGTTCTGCGCAGACTTCAAGTCCTAGGAGATCAAGTCTACCCCGAATCACAGTGTGGCTTTCGACAGAACCAGTCTACCATTGATATGATATTCTCATTGCGACAAATGCAAGAAAAATGCCGTGAACAGAATCAACCACTGTTTATTGCCTTCATCGACCTCACAAAGGCATTTGATTTGGTCAGTCGTGAGGGTCTGTTCAAGGCACTAAAGAAGATTGGCTGCCCACCAACTCTTCTGTCCATTGTGGAATCGTTCCACACAGGCATGAAGGGTATAATCAAGTTTGATGGTGCAACTTCTGAAGAATTTGAAATCAAGAGTGGAGTTAAGCAAGGTTGTGTACTAGCTCCCACCCTCTTTGGAATATACTTTTCACTTCTACTGAAATATGCCTTTCGTGATCAGGATGGTGGTATATACATTCACTCACGCTCAGATGGCGGCCTCTTACAATGCTCAGAGATTGAAGGCCAAGACCAAAATTAGGAGGGTACTGATCAGAGAGTTGCTTTTTGCAGATGATGCTGCAGTTACGACCCACTCTGAGGAAGAATTGCAATGTCTACTATCTGCATTCTCCAATGCTTGTTCTGAATTTGGTTTAACAATTAGCAAAAAGAAGACACAGATTATGTCACAAGGTGCACATGGGGTACCATCAATCTTTATTGACGACGCCGAACTAGAGATGGTAGACCATTTTACATATCTAGGATCAGTGGTAAATAGCAAATTATCCCTAGATCAGGAAATCAACATCCGGATTGGTAAGGCAGCAACAACAATGAACAGGTTAAGAAAAAGAGTCTGGGAGAACAGGAAGCTTACTGCAAAAACAAAAGTCATTGTCTATTAAGCCTGTGTCCTTAGTACTCTTCTTTATGGCAGTGAAACCTGGACAACTTACTCACACCAAGAGAAACATTTAAACAGCTTGCATATGCGGTGTCTGCGAAGAATTCTTGGTATTAAGTGGCAAGACAAAATCACAAATACCGAAGTAATGGAAGGATCAGGTTGTGTGACAGTTAATTCCATGCTCAGTCTTCGTAGACTTAGATGGATAGGACATCTTAGGAGGATGGATGATGGTAGAATACCAAAGGACATCTTTCTTGGTGAATTACAGATGGGTAAGAGATCTCAGGGTCGGCCTCTACTACGATACAAAGATGTGTGTAAGCGGGACATGATTGATACAGGCATTGATAATGCACATTGGGAGCAAGTCGCCGCTGAACGTGTTGTATGGAGGGCAAACATCAGAAATGGAATAAAGACAAAGGAGAAAATTATTGCAGATAAGTCACACACCGAGAGTTTGAGGCGTAAGATGGTGCATGATGGTGGAAATGACCACGTTTTTACATGCACCCACTGTGAACGGACATTTACAGCGCAAATTGGCCTTATCAGTCACATGCGCTACCGCCATAGGTAAGAAATATTATGCCTTTTTAAAGCACAAACTATCTGTTTGTCTGTCTGTCTGTCTGTCTGTCTGTCTGTGCGTGCATGTGTGTGTAGGTGTGTATGTGTGTGTGTGAGTGTTTGTGTGTGTATGTATGTATGTATGTCTGTATGTCTGTCTGTCTGTCTGGCTGGCTGGCTAGCTTCCTGGATGTCTGTCTGTCTGTCTGTCTGTCTGTCTGTGCGTGCGTGCGTGCGTGTGTGCGTATGTGTTTTTGTATGTATGTATGTATATATGTATGTATGTATGTATGTATGTATGTGTGTATGTATGTGTATGTATGTATGTATGTGTTTATGTATGTATGTATGTATGTATATATGTGTGTATGTATGTATGTATGTATGTACGTATGTATGTATGTATGTATGTATGTATGTATGTATGTATGTATGTATGTATGTATGTATGTATGTATGTGTGTGTATGTATGTATGTATGTATGTATGTATGTATGTATGTATGTGTGTGTGTGTGTGTGTGTGTATGTATGTATGTATGTATGTATGTATGTATGTATGTATGTATGTATGTATGTATGTATGTATGTATGTATGTATGTATGCATGTATGTATGTATGTGTCGTAGCACTCCCTGGGGTGAGGGGAACCTGCTATCACACTTTAACAACGGGATACCTTCAGCCCTGGGACATAGGTGACCTCAGTCCACAAACCCCTTCGGCCCTTGGAACCCTATCTCCCTCACTCTCAACCACGGGACGTTACCCCTTTCAAACTTCGTCGTGAACTCATGACGCAACTCTAGCAGCTAACTATGTTAACAATATGGTG
This sequence comes from Cepaea nemoralis, assembly GCA_014155875.1. Lineage (NCBI taxonomy): Eukaryota > Metazoa > Mollusca > Gastropoda > Stylommatophora > Helicidae > Cepaea > Cepaea nemoralis. The sequence goes on from JACEFZ010000698.1 coordinate 58,137, forward strand.
TATTATACAAGATGAATGGATGAATGAGAATGATGATGATTCTGAGATCAGCCTTGCAGTATCTATGAGATATAAGACGTGGCAAGGATCGATTAGCCTTCTGGAGGAAGTGTCATCATCGTCAAGGCCTCAAGTCACACTATTGGGTAAGTCAGACACGCTCACCAAGTTTCTCAGGCCTCCCTCCAGGTATAGGTTTCTCCACTTGGATACGATGGCTGTCGAGTCGACTCACTGGTACTTGGGACCTCCGGTGGATGACATCCCTGAAATCTAGATCACCTTAGGGTAAGGATAAAGACTGTCTCTTGGGAGCTGAGGAACTAGAACACTCCTCTGAAGCGTCTGGAAGTATCGATGGTACTGCGGGTATAGCAAGAGGGTGATCTCTCACTCAATGGTAGTAGCAGTCCTAACTGTCTATGCAACCCACGCAGATCTCCCGACTCATATCGCAGATATCACAGCACAGATACCTCTCCCGCTGAAACGTGGCACTTTAGATAGAGTTCAAAACAGACAAAAGTTCTTCCACAATATCAGGTACCACAGGGTACCAGGCACTTGGTAGCGGAGACATCATAACTATTTGGCATGAAGGCAGTCAGTCAGGCTGACAGTGGGGACACTAACAACTACCAGATACTTGCCCAGCTGGAGTAACAAACAATGCGATATGGTGCTGTCATGGCACATAACCTGGGCTATCAGACGTGGAGTGGGCGAGGCGTTAGCTGGAGCCCATCCTGAGACGTACTCTCGATTGTAAGTACTGCTCGCTGAGATAGTGGACTTCCAAGCTGTTCACACCGGCTATCGTCCTAGTCCGGATCACTGGACGCGTCCCCAGATCATCGCTCTGCTCTCAACAAGATAGAACCTGTGGAGGATAACACTCAGTGAGAGCACCATGAATCAGACTTACCCACAGCCGATACACTTAAGTCCCCCTTACTCAGACGTGTGGATCCTTCCCATAAGGGCCGCACTCCTTCACTGGCTGCTCAAATGGTCGAGGACAGACTGGACCTAGAACCAAAGTGGCAGCTGTCCACCTACATCCTCTTTCTCAGACGACCGTAGAACTGGGCCAAGGTGGGTGTCTGAGTTATGGGTCTCTGCTGAAACATAGCTAGACAACACATGTGATTAGAGAGTTAGTGGTACTTATAGATAGAAGGGCCCTGAAGGAGGGCCGATGGCAGTACTTCCTCACCTCCTTCCTGTTATCCGCCAACGCTGATGTCGTACCAGGCCGTAGGCACAATCCAATAACTCCAAATAAAAATACAGGGTGATCCCCCTGTAGCAGAAATCCACACCCCGTTCCCCCCTCCCTAGTCCCAGGTCGGGGCATGTAGAACGATGTTATGTTCAATATGAACAATTCTGTCGCAATGGTCCCTTCTCCCTCTATCAATCCCTCAGGACACCACTATAGTAAGCTGGCATTCCATCGAGGGAACTACTTTACAAGACAGATGTGAGAAAAGCCAAGAAGAAAGCCAGTGGTCGGCCACCAGGTGATCAGACGCTCGACTCCCGGTACGACCTTGAAACGACCTCGGAGGTTTCGGCCGACCGGTGCATTCGATTCGTTGCAATTGCGCGAGTTCATCGATATATCACTCGATATATCCGAAGCTACTCCTTAATCTACTTCCCGTAGCGCTGCGGGTAATCGTTCGGCCACGCTGGCCCCGCCGACGCTCGAGGTTACACAGTGGGCCATGTGTGAACTCAAAGTATAGGTCTCACTACCCTGAACCTGATTTTCCCGATCAACAGGGGCTATAAATCAACCGCGCGCTGCTAACTTACACAATAGCTTAGCAATACTATGCTGGCAAACACGCGTTGGCCACAGGCTTAATTTACGGTCAGAAAACACAACCGTACCAATGTTCACACGTGACCTCCTTTCCCGCGCCGCTCGGTACACGCGTTAGCGAAATCTCATAATTTGAATCACCGACACCGCCCTAGTTAATGAAAACGGTTGTACACATTCCTTCACACAAATAGCACGACAGTGGATACGAGAAGCGTTGTCACTGCAACTGGACATGATGTCAGAAGTCTTTAACCCTCATTAAGACACGGCGTCCCGCTCTCTCTCTCCCGTAGCACTTGGGCCAAAATGTCGACTGCCTGCCTGCCCTCTTCGTCTCCAACTCATCATGTGTTCCGGGACAATCGACTGCGCTTGCGTCAGACATGCGCAGTCTGTTTTGCCAGTAAACCTGTTCCGCCACCAACCTACGGGAATAATTTTAAAGGGCGAGCAACGATTCGGGTCGGGTTGAGTCAAATTACTGGTTAATTTCCTTTCACTGGTAAATGTTCGTCACCCGAATCTCCGATGTCTCACCGGACCTTTCCTCAGCAGTAACATCACGAGGCGGACCCACTGAGTCCTGCGACAGTATGTATGTATGTATGTATGTATGTATGTATGTATGTATGTATGTATGTATGTATGTATGTATGTATGTATGTATGCATGTATGTATGTATGTATGTATGTTTCTATGTATGTATGTATGTATGTATGTATGTATGTATGTATGTATGTGTGTGTGTATGTATGTATGTATGTATGTATGTATGTATGTATGTATGTATGTATGTATGTATGTATGTATGTATGTATGTATGTATGTATGAATGTATGTATGTATGTATGTATGTATGTATGTATGTGTGTATGTGTGTATGTATGCATGCATGAATGCAAGTAAGTAAGTGTGTGTGTGATTATGTTTGTATGAATGAGTATGTGGGTGCGTGCGTGCGAGCGTGCAGGCAGGCAGGCAGGCAGGAAGGCAGGCAGACGGACAGGCAGGCAGGCAGGCAACTATGTATGTATGTATGTATGTATGTATGTATGTATGTATGTATGTATGTATGTATGTACGTATGTGTGTGTATGTATGTATGTATGTATGTATGTATGTATGTATGTATGTATGTATGTATGTATGTATGTATGTTCGTATGTTTGTATGTGTGTGTGTGCGTGCGTGTGTGTGGATGCATGCATGCATGCATGCACGCAAGCATGCACGCACGCACGCACGCACGCACGCACGTACGTACGTATGTATGTATGTATGTATGTATGTATGTATGTATGTATGTATGTATGCATGCATGTATGTATGTATGTATGTATGTATGTATGTATGTATGTATGTATGTATGTATGTATGTATGTATGTATGTATGTATGTATGTATGTATGTATGTATGTGTGTATGTATGTATGTATGTATGTATGTATTGTGTATTATCTATGTATGACAATGATTCACATATGTTCATACCCTCTTCACTCTTCGATTGTTTTAAAGATCAAATTGTTTGTGTCTTATATGTATGTATATTCTTATATGTATATTGCTTATGATGTAGCTGTCTGCGTTTGGTATCGTTTTTGGGACTTTTAAAGCATTTCGAAATTATCCTTTGATAAGAATGCAAACAACCTGATTTCTGATCTTATGGTCAGGACTCCTCCGTGTGCGATCTTCTTGGGTGATGTAGAAATACAGTTTGCAACCTCTTTCCCCCTGTTTTCCTTGTACTTACTTGCCTACTATTTATCCGACTTTCTGATTTCCAACTATAGCAATTTCACGAGGGTTGCGTGTTCTGGAGATATGGTATCCGCCTCCAGTGTTGGAGGTCTCGTGCCCCCCCCCCCCCCTCCCCCCCCCCCCCCCCCCCCCCGGTGAGAACCGGGATTTTTTTTCACGTGGACTTCTAGTAATAACATTTCCCCTCATCTCTGGGTAGTGAGATCGGATACCCGTGTGTATTGTTTCGCAAGTAAAAAATCCTTTGGCAGTTGGAAATTGAAAAAGAGTAGCCTAACGGCGCCGCCCGGGCAACGTTTTGAGTTAAAAATCTACCCATAGTATTTCAGGATTCTCGCTGGTGCTACGGTGTTCGTGCACTGAGCTGAGGCCCTTCAGACTGAGATTTGAGATAGGAGGAGAACGGAGCACTTGTGGGTTACACCCGTGTGCCGTGATGTTGTTCTATCGACTAAACTAAACTTAAACTAAACTAAACTAAACTTTGGCAATTTCATCACTTATTGTGATATTTAATTCTGAGTGATTGCATTACTTGATTGTTTTCTCCACATCAGTACACAATTCATCGATGCTGTCATCACTTCTGTCTGTAGTTGGTACATAAACGTGTATGATGTTAATATCCAAATGTCTTCCACTCAACGTTACTAGTAACATTCTGACGGAAACAATCAAATATCCATTTATCGGTTTTGCACTCAGTCGTCTGCTGGCGATCTAGAGTCATCTGGTGCATATGTCTACCCCCTACTAGGCGAGACTGCTCATATGTAACACCCTTTTTCGCCGTTTCTCTGATTTTCTTTGAAAATTACAAAACATGAATTTCTTGGCATGTGCAAAGAAGGTAGTTAGTCATTGCTTTCTCTCTTAGTAGTGACCATACTGGGCGTATGAACCTACCCATTGTCTCGCATAAAAGAGATCCTCTGACTACCGTCGTGAAAATGGACATCATAACCTACAATTATCTGTCGGCTTCTCTTCAACTTCATCCACCACTTGCACTCATGGCTTCAAGTAACCCTGACGTGGCGGTTAAATGGCTACCTCAACTTGCCCAATCTGGTCCCTTAGGCTAGCGGAGGGAATGAGGCAAGTGAACAGCTAGGGTTAGACATGAATTGTAAGAAGACAGAAATATTAAATCGTCTCAAAGGAGGGAGAACCACAATGTAATATAAGGATACGTGGGAATATTCAAAGGAAGTGACAATTATCAACTAGAACTATCTCGGAACAATAATAACATCTGATCGGTTGTGCCTTTAAGAAATTAGAAAAAGATTCGTTATGGCACAGGTTGCCTTTTGAAACATGGGCACAATACTGACCAATGAAAATATGTCAACTGCGACAAGAAAAAAAAAATTGCGTTGAGGTGCTTCATGAAACCTCCATGATGTTTGTATGGATGTGAAAAACATCAAATGACAGTGGGAATATAGTTTCTGAGAAAAATGAAAAAAAAAAAAAATACAATGAACAGAAAGAGAAACCAATGAGTAAGTCCTACAAGAGTATATACAAACTGTAAACTGATTAGAGTAAATAGACGTAGACCGTCACATTTTAATTGCGGCCTTATGGGAAGAAATAAATGGGAGAACTTGGTGTCATCTAGAACTGTTGAGGGGAAAAGAACAAAGGGACCGCAGAGAAGTAAATATCGGTATGGCTTTACAACATGACTTTATCGGAACAATTAAACAGATCTGATCCACGACTCTAGTGATCGTGTATAATGACGAGACATTATCTTCCACATTTACCGGAGTTAGTTAGTTAGTCGTAGTTCCAACCTCATAGCAACGGGTTGTCCCCATTATGCTCCGTTCCTGTGCCAGTGAATATCGCACAAAATGCTCCCCACTGCCCAGTGTGAAAAGTGGAAAAGACAGGAGTCTTGACAAACAACAGCCCGCACAGATACACTGTGCATAATGCCGTCGCCAGAATGTCAACACAATAGTCCCCAACGAAATACTCAGTTCATCTCTGATGGAATCGGCAGTCATTTTCCCATCTGGATGTTTCCTAGATGTTCACCCACACAGTCCACGAAAATACAGTTCATTGTCGATGGCAGTGGCAGTCAACCAGAAGCCCAGCAGCCACGCATTTCTGCATAAGGCAAAAACCGGTAACTCTGGGACATAGCCATCTACCATCGCTCCGAACATGCAGTCACGTTCCAAAAAACCTTGGGCAGATTCAAAAGCATTTCACACGAAACTCACAGCTCACAGTGTCGCGCCATGCACTCACTCAGTAGCAGGGCGACGGAACCATCAAGCCTCCTTAGGCGCCTCTTACGACATGCGTGGTAGGTTACAGTGTTGCTATTCTTTGCTTCCCTTATGGGCCCCAGCAACACACGGAACGACACGTGATGATGATGATGACGTTTAGTGCACTGGACTGATTTTTTCGTGTATTAGCTTTTCCTATTACCAATGTCCCTCCCCATCAGCGATTTAACTCCGACTTGAGAGGTACTTGTAATGTACGTCCCAAAGACAAAGACGAGAAATCTACATTTTAGTTAGGGCGTTGTACGCGCCACCTCGGGATCAGCACACCAGATGTTTAAGTACAAGAACATTGATCCATTCGGCCATGGTGACCACCGGGAGGCGCCGAATACGTTACCTTATATATACCAGCAGGAGCTATGGACTGACTTCTTTTTTTTTTTTTATGGACTGACTTCATGAATCTAATCCATACTGCCCTGTTTAGGAACAGTCCAGCGTGATTGTCTTGTATAGTATTATTTACCGAGCGCGTACATAAGAGAAAGACACGCTGCCATTGATTTCTGCACATATTTAGTTATATGAATATTGACTATGCAATTCATAGAAAAAAGCATTGCTGTTGTAATCTTGGCATGAAATAGCCTTCCTCACACACCATGTCAAATTGTTTGCTGATTACTAACATGTTTTGTTCCTCAGCCAGTCAAAGTCTACACTGTATGTGATCAGTCAACATATGACATTGTGAAATTACACCCATTAAACCAAAAAAAAACACCATTTAGTATTACCATCCCGACTGGGCGGTGGGATAACCGTCGCCTTTGGGATAATTGTTCGGTCGTCCTGGAATCTGGAAGACACGAAGTGGATTTAATATTTTATTTCAGGTAACAATAAATGTCATCACTATTAGTCGATGTGATGTGTGTGCGTGGTAAGGTGACCATCTCTTCCATGGTGCCAGCTGTTGTCGCTGTTTACTTCTTGCTGAACGAGGC
>JACEFZ010000698.1:67500-75211 GCA_014155875.1 Cepaea nemoralis
CTTCTTCTGCATCTGCTTCTTCTACTTCTTCTCTTCCTCTTCCTCCTCCTTGTTCTTGTTCTTGTTCTTGTTCTTCTTCTTCTTCTTCTTAATCTTCTTCTTCTTCTTCTTCGTCTTCTTCAGGTGCTGCTGCCGCTGCTGCTCCTGCTGTTTCTGCTGCTTGTGAAAGTGCGTCCCTGTTTAAGCTTGCAGCATTATTAATCGCCTTGCCATTCAAAACATAAACAACATTGACGTTAGAGAAAACTAATTTATTCTTATGACCGTGTGATCTGTGTATGGGAATATGGATTCTTGCTTTTCTTTTTCAGAAAATTTAATGTGCATTCGAATAATAAGTGTATTGATCGATACCTGTGTCTTCATAAAGCAAAACTGTGTGGCGGACTGGTTAAAGGGGCGCACGCTTAATTACATACTTCCAAACTATGAAAACTTTACACTTTTGTTCAAAATGCCATTTACTGACGACAATCTACCAATTGATGTGAGTACATAATATCAGAAACGTGTTCTTGTGATCTCTTAGCTATGCTGTTGGTGAATCTGATAAAGCACTGCATGTAACATACCCACCACCATACATGTCGCCGTCACTGTTGGTTTCCCAATATTCTTATTTAGAATTTAGTTAGTCTTTAGTTAGTCTTTCCTCTTGAGACCAAGGCGGTGCATAGGGCAGAAGTCCTGGCTCTCCATGCTTGACGGTTCTCTGCTATCTGCTGTAGATCTTGGATGTTTACTTGGCCGTTGAATGAGCCTTCTCAGATGATGGTTCTACGCAGGGTCTCTCTTGGTCTTCCCCGTTTTCTTTTCCGTACCGGTGACCATATGAGGGCTTGGTAGGGGAGTCTTGTCTTGTCCATTCTGAGTACATGTCCGATGTAGTTCCAACGGCGTCTTCTTATAAAATTGGATATTGTATCTTGCTTAGTCTCTTGTCTTATTTGCGTATTTGTTCTGAAGTCTGCCCAGTGGATGTTTAGAAGTCTAAGACATTTGTTTTCAAAATTATATAATTCTTTATCTAAAGAGTTACAGTTGATTTCCAACTTTCACATCCATACGTTAACACTGGAATCACACAAGAGTTGAAGATTTTACGTTTCGTGTGTTTGCCGAGTGTCTTTGACTTCCGGATGTTTGACAGTACCTAGGAAGAATAATATCATCAAATGACAAATCAGAAGACCAGATCGTAAATAGATGCAATAAAGCGAACCAACTCATTGTACACATGACAGCAATACTAAAGAACAAGCATGTATCAATAGTTACCAAGATAGCTCTCTACAATATACTTTTCCTGCCAACTCTGTGTCACCAATGCTAAACCTGGACAATTGCAGAAAAAGAGAAAAGAAAAATTATAACAACAGAACTGAGATTTCTGAGAAGAATACTCAACGTATCAAGAAGAGATATGATCAGAAATGAAAAAAATCAGGACTAAAGTGTGGGTTATGTTAGCGCTAGATTTTATTAGAAGGCAGCAAGTAAAATGGTTTGGCCATGTAACTAGGTTACCAACTTACAGTACACCACAAGAAGCAATGCTATATAACTCAGACGGAAACAGAGGAAGAGGCTGACCACGTATACAATGGGCCGAAGGAATAACATAGTACATGGGAATATCGATACATGAAGACCATAAAAGGGCACTCTCCCGCTGTTTATACTTCACCTCGATACCGTACAGTTCACGAGCAACAAAATGAGATGAGATGAGATGAGATGAGAAAACATTAGAACACCAGCCGCTACACATGTCTTTGGTTTGTCTTAGTGACATGTACACGAGTAGTATACTGTTGCATGTTTTGTCTTAATGGCATATACACCATCAATATATTGTTGCATGTTTTGTCTTAATGACATATACAACATGCGATGATCAGTCTTTAAGCGAATCATGATATACTAGGCACTTTTAAAGAGTTAGTTTGCCGTTGCATTCCTCTATGGCAGTGACCTTATTGGTCGGAGACCGCAGCCATTGACTCAAGAAGAGTTCCTCTGCCTGCCGTCGTGAAGCTCGACGCCATGACCCACAAATATCTGTCGGCTGCCCTCAAAATTTCATCCACCACCTGCCTTCCGTGGCTTCTTTTTAAAACTTCCAATAAAATGAACACAAAATAACATCACATAATCCACAGGAAAACACTATTCACAGGAAATCCATAGGAAATCACACGAAATTCAAAGGATAACACTAAATAGCGTCCCTCCGAAAAGTAACGCTTCATTTTGTCGCCATTGTACCGGAAGCAATAGTATATAGCAACACCGTATCATAAGCATACCGAATCTCTGGTATGTCATGACCACCGATATCTAGGGCATCATATAGCGCCTTGTCTATATAATCTGTGACAATTCCCATTATATTTTCGGCGTACAGGTTACACAAGTAGGGGGACAGAACACAGCCCTGACGGTCTCTTTGCTTACTGTCAAAACTAATCTAATGATTCGCCATCAATTCTAACCGCTTCCTGTTAATCGGGATAGAACATTTTTATGATTTGTATTACATGTGATGGAAAGCCCATATTCCTCGTGATTTCCCAAAGTTTCCAAGATTGTGTACACAGTCAAATGCCTTTGAATAATACACAAAACATGAGAATATGTTACCATTAAATTATCTCCACTTATCTTTTATTAAACGCATGTTGAGTATGTGATCTTCTCTTCCTCTTCCTTGTCTAAATCTAGCGAAGTTTTCCCATTATGATTTTTTAGTAAACCTTTACGTGCATGACTGATCAGGGCAATCGTTCTATAATTGGTGCATAATTTCAGGTTGCCCTTTTGTGGTATTGGAATGAAGATAGTTCTCTTCCAATCTTTTGGCCATATACCATATGTCCATATCTGTTTACATAATGCGTGATAGATTTCTATGATTTCTTCTCCTCCCGGGGAGGGTAAATAAGTAAGCAACATAGTTCTGTGGGATGGCAGGTAAATGTAGTTGGTGTTTTCTACAGGTGTCATTAGGTGTTAGATACATCGAACTTTGTATTCCCATTCGTCAGTTGGCGCTAGGTGTCTCATGTGCATGCGCTGATAATTCCTCGGCCAGGGAGACCGGCATCAGCGACATATGCCAAGGAATAAATCGTGCAATCTATTATGTGTGTCTTCGTTATTCAAATGGATGTCTTAGCACTAATTCCAGAAAGCGCCTCCTTTGTTCATTAACACAATTCCACTAATTAGATCATCTCACTAAGCATCAGTAGCTTTGAAATATCATGTCTCATTATATTTGAACTATTGTGGGTCATGGCGTCGAGCTTCACGACGGCAGGCAGAGGAACTCTTCTTGAGTCAATGGCTGCGGTCTCCGACCAATAAGGTCACTGCCATAGAGGAATGCAACGGCAAACTAACTCTTTAAAAGTGCCTAGTATATCATGATTCGCTTAAAGACTGATCATCGCATGTTGTATATGTCATTAAGACAAACATGCAACAATATATTGATGGTGTATATGCCATTAAGACAAAACATGCAACAGTATACTACTCGTGTACATGTCACTAAGACAAACCAAAGACATGTGTAGCGGCTGGTGTTCTAATGTTTTCTCATCTCATCTCATCTCATCTCATTTTGTTGCTCGTGAACTGTACGGTATCGAGGTGAAGTATAAACAGCGGGAGAGTGCCCCTTTTATGGTCTTCATGTATCGATATTCCCATGTACTATGTTATTCCTTCGGCCCATTGTATACGTGGTCAGCCTCTTCCTCTGTTTCCGTCTGAGTTATATAGCATTGCTTCTTGTGGTGTACTGTAAGTTGGTAACCTAGTTACATGGCCAAACCATTTTACTTGCTGCCTTCTAATAAAATCTAGCGCTAACATAACCCACACTTTAGTCCTGATTTTTTTCATTTCTGATCATATCTCTTCTTGATACGTTGAGTATTCTTCTCAGAAATCTCAGTTCTGTTGTTATAATTTTTCTTTTCTCTTTTTCTGCAATTGTCCAGGTTTAGCATTGGTGACACAGAGTTGGCAAGGGAAAAATTATTTTAGAGAGCTATCTTGGTAAAATATTGATACATGCTTTTTCTTTTGTATTTTCCCGTCATGGGTACAATGAGTTGGTTCGCTTTATTGAAATTTTTTACCCATCGGTTTTGATTTTTCATTGTGATATTTTTCTTCCCAGGTACTGTAAAAATCCGGGAAATCAAAGACACTCGGCAAAAACACGAAACGTAAAATCTTCAAATCTTGTGTGATTCCAGTGTTAACGTATGGATGTGAAATTTGGAAATCAACTGTAACTCTTTAGATAAAGAATTATAAAATTTTTGAAAACAAATGTCTTAGACTTCTAAACATCCACTGGGCAGACTTCAGAACAAATACGCAAATAAGACAAGAGACCTAAGCAAGATACAATATCCAATTTTATAAGAAGACGCCGTTGGAACTACATCGGACATGTACTCAGAATGGACAAGACAAGACTCCCCTACCAAGCCCTCATATGGTCACCGGTACGGAAAAGAAAACGGGGAAGACCAAGAGAGACCCTGCGTAGAACCATCATCTGAGAAGGCTCATTCAACGGCCAAGTAAACATCCAAGATCTACAGCAGATAGCAGAGAACCGTCAAGCATGGAGAGCCAGGACTATTGCCTATGCACCGCCCTTGGTCTCAAGAGGAAAGACTAACTAAAGACTAACTAAATTCTAAATAAGAATATTGGGAAACCAACAGTGACGGCGACATGTATGGTGGTGGGTATGTTACATGCAGTGCTTTATCAGATTCACCAACAGCATAGCTAAGAGATCACAAGAACACGTTTCTGATATTATGTACTCACATCAATGGTAGATTGTCGTCAGTAAATGGCATTTTGAACAAAAGTGTAAAGTTTTCATAGTTTGGAAGTATGTAATTAAGCGTGCGCCCTTTAACCAGTCCCCACCAGTTTTGCTTTATGAAGACACAGGTATCGATCAATACACTTATTATTCGAATGCACATTAAATTTTCTGAAAAGAAAAGCAAGAATCCATATTCCCATACACAGATCACACGGTCATAAGAAAAAAAATTAGTTTTCTCTAACGTCAATGTTTTTATGTTTTGAATGGCAAGGCGATTAATAATGCTGCAAGCTTAAACAGGGACGCACTTTCACAAGCAGCAGAAAACAGCAGGAGCAGCAGCGGCAGCAGCACCTGAGGGAAAACGAAGAAGAAGAAGAAGAAGATTAAGAAGAAGAAGAAGAAGAACCCAAAAACAAGAACAAGAACAAGGAGGAGGAAGAGGAAGAGAAGAAGTAGAAGAAGCAGATGCAGAAGAAGAAAGAAGAAGAAAAGAAGAAAAGGAAAAAAGAAAAAGGGAAAAGAAAAAGAAGAGAAAAAAGAAGAAGAAAAGAAGAAGAAGAAGAAGAAAAAAGAACAAGAACAAAAAAAAAAAGAAGAAAAAAGAACAAAAAAGAAGAAGGAAAAAGGAAAAAGGAGGAAAAAGGGAAAAAGGAAGGGAAAAAGAAGGAAGGAAGAAAAAAGGGGAAGGGGGGAAAAAAAAGAAAAAAAAAGCGAAAAAAACAAAGGGGGGAAGGGGGAAGGGAAAAAGGAAGAAGAAGAAGAAGAAGAAAAAAAAGAAGAAGAAAGAAGAAGAAGAAGAAGAAAGAAGAAGAAAAGAAAAGGAAGAAAAAGAAAAAGAAGAAGAAGAAGAAAAAAAGAAAAGAACAAGAAAAAACAAGAACAAGAAAAGGAGGAGGGGAAGAGGGAAAAGAAGAAGAAGAAGAAACAGATGCAGAAGAAGAAGAAGAAGAAGAAGAAGAAGAAGAAGAAGAAAAAGAAGAAGAAGAAAAAGAAGAAAAAGAACAAGAAAAGAACAAGGAGGAGGAGGGGAAGAGGAGGAAGAGAAGAAGAAGCATGCGAAGAAAAAGAAGAAGAAGAAGAAGAAGAAGAAGAAGAAGAAAGGGAAAAAGAAGAAGAAGAAAAAAAAAAAGAAAACAAGAAAAGAAAAAAAAGGGGGAAGGGGGGAAAAAGGAAAGAAGAAAAGAAAAGAACAAAAAAGGAAAAAGGAAAAAGGAAAAAGGGAAAAAAGGAAGAAAAAAAAGAAGAAGAAGAAAAAAAAAGCAAAAAAAGAAAAAAAAAGAAAAAAAGGGGGGAGGGAAAAAGAAGAAGAAGAAGAGAGAAAGAAGAAGAAAAGAAGAAAAAAGAAGAAGAAGAAGAAGAAAAAGAAAAAAAGAAGAAGAAGAAGAAAAACAAAAAAGAAGAAAAAAAAAGAACAAGAACAAGGAAGGAGGGGGGAAGAGGGAAAAGAAGAAAAAAGCAGCAGAGCAGAAGAAGAAGAAAAGAAGAAAGAAGAAAAAAGAAAAGAAGAAGAAGAAGAAGAAGAAAAGAAGAAGAAGAAGAAGAAGAAGAAGAAGAAGAAAAGAAGGAAAAAAAAAAAGAAAAGAACAAGAAAAAAAAAAAGGAGGAGGGAAGAGGAAGAGAAGAAGAGAAGAAGCAGATGCAGAAGAAGAAGAAGAAAGAAGAAGAAGAAGAAAAGAAAAGAAGAAAAAAGAAAAAGAAGAAGAAAAGAAGAAGAAGAAGAAAAAAAGAAAAGAAAAAGAACAACAAAAAAAAAAAAAAAAAGAAGAACAACAAGAAGAAAAGAAAAAAAGAAGAAAAAGAAAAGAAAAGAAGAAGAAGGAAAAGGGAAAAAAGGGGGGAAAAAGGGGGGAGGGAAAACCCAAAAACCAAAAACAACCCCCCGGCAACGGAAAAGGGGGAAATTTCCTTACTTTTTTCCCATTTTCCCCCAGGGGAAAAACTTTGATCTTCGGGTTTTTCCGAGGAATTTCACCCCCCAACCTCAAAAACAAAATTTTTTTTAAGGAACCCGTTTAAATTTTCTAGCGCAAGTGTGATCATGTTTCCTCCACAATTTTTCCTTACTGCACTGTTCAAGAAATAGAATCATACGCCCAGGTGCATGTCACTAGAATAAATCAACCGTTTCATCATTGCCACAGCATTTTTTTTACTACACCCTTTTTTATCGGCGTGTCGCGGGCTGCTTGTCATTCATCGGGTCATTGTTACACTCTTTATGCAGATGGGGGGCCCCTCTCTTACCATAGGGTGTGCGCCGATTGAGGTTAGATGATTGTTTCATATACGATCAGATAGACCCAGACGTTGACTACACCTTTTGAAAGCTATGGCAACCCTACTAATGGCAATTTACAAAAAAACACAACTTAGCGCTGACAGATATCATTTTAACTCTACGTGTTGGGAGAACGGTTGGGTGGGCAGCCTTGTAGCCATGTGTTCGATTCCCAATCGAGGGCGTATCGTGTTAATGAATTTGGGTTTTCCAGGCCCCGCCCAGACAGAAAATAGGAACACTGAAATGCCTAGGAAGTAAAGGCCCGAAAAGTTTGATTCTGGTCACATTGACATAAGTAGTGGTAGTAGTAGTGGTAGCAGCAGTAGTAGTAGTGGTAGTAGTATAGTAGTAGTAGTAGTAGTAGTAGTAGTAGTAGTAGTAGTAGTAGCAGCAGCAGCAGCAGCAGTAGTGGTAGTAGTAGTAGTAGTAGTAGTAATAGTAGAGTAGTTTGGGAGTTTGGGAGTAGTAGGGGGGTAGTAGTAGTGGTGGGCAGCAGCAGTTAGAGTGGTAGTAGTATATAGTAGAAGTAGCAGTAGTAGTAGTATAGTAGCAGCAGCAGC
>JACEFZ010000699.1:0-72394 GCA_014155875.1 Cepaea nemoralis
GGACTTGAATGAGCTCTCCTGGTGGCGAGCTTCCTTGTTGACCTTGGCATTTTCCCTGACAACCTCCTTGGAGGTCACTTGACATGCTGCAAAGTGAGGGTTCTTAGCCTTCGATTTGCAGTCCCTCGTATTGTGAGAGGGTGACTTACAAATTGAACACCACTTCTCCGACCACGGTCGTTTAGGTGTAGAGCTTGAAGTGCTCTTGCTTCCCTCCTTCTTCTTCTCTGAACTATCCTCTGATTTTTGCACATAAGGTTCCCACTTTTTGGTTCCTGAGTTTTTGGCTTTCTTCTTGTCATGTTTCTCTTGACTTTTGGTGTTGGTGGAAAGGTTTTCCCCTGCCTCCCCATGTACCTCGACGAACCGTTCTGCTAATTTATTCACGAGGTCAATACGTTCCGCTCCTTGTTCTCCCAGGAACGTCCTGAGAGGTTTAGACATTTGCTTCTTCAGCTGGTCGACCACCATGAGCTCTTCCAGACTCTCATAGTCATGTGCGAACCCAGCCAAATCCATCCACTTATGGAGATAAGATTTAAGACGCAAACTGTAGGCGGCAAACAACTCTCCCGGTTCTCGTTTCGCTGCTCGAAATTTTTTCCGGTAGGTATGTGACGTAACCTCGAATCGTTTCAGCAGAGCCGTCTTTAACTCATCATAATTGCTCTCATGTCCTGGTGGCAGGCGAGTATAAACCTCGTATCCCGTCCCGCGTAATCCCTGGGATAGCTTAAGATTCCATTTGTTACGCTCCAGACCCATAGCAACTGACATAGCCTCGAAGCGTTGAAGGTATTGGTCAATCTTCTCTTTGTCCTCCTCGTAGACCGCTAAAGGAAACTTCATAGCATGGTACCCATGTCCACCTACTGGTGTTGATCCTGGGATGGAGGAACCTCCAACTGCTCCCTCAGTTTCTCCATTAGATTGACTCTTCAACTCGAGTTCCCTCATCCGGTACTCGTGCTCCCTTTTCTGTGCTTCCTGTTCAGCTTCTAATTTCCTAGCTGCTTGCTCAGCTTCAAATTTCCTAGCTGCTTGCTCAGCTTCCCTTCTCAATTCCAACTCGGCCTTTCGCTCTTCCCGTTCCGCTTGACGATACTCTCTCTCCACTTCCTGTATGTAATCCGTTAGAGAAGACCCAGCCAATCCCATTTCTTCCCCCCTTGCCTTTAATTCTAACGTGCTAAGTTTAGGGGTGGCCATTATACAGAGAGGTAAGCTAGCAGGTCTAGTACAATATAACTGCAAATTACTATACCGATATATGAACAAGTACTATAAATCTAGATATTACCACACACAGTACATTCACTCAGTGACAAGAGTAGAATCAGGACCACAGACCTATGCAGACGTGTGAAGTGTGAACAGGTAAGATATTAGTCCTAACCCCTATCCACATTCACTCTAGCTGGATTCTCCAAACTGATATCTCCCTCTTATAACTAAGGATCCCGTGTCAAAAGACCCCGTTGTCAGAAGATCCCACTGTCAAAGGTTCCTGCTTGCAGGAGATCTCGCTGTCCAAGGATTCCGTTTACGGGAGATCCCGCTGTCCAAGGATCCCGTTTACGAGAGATCTCGCTGTCCAAGATCACGTTTACGATAGATCCCGCTGTCCAAGGATCCCGTTTACGAGAGATCCCACTGTCCAAATATCACGTTTACGAGCCCCCAATAATGTCGTGTCCTCCTTTAAAGTGTCGTCCCTGGAGTGAGGAGATCCGACACCCACATTATAATATTATTTTTTTTTCCCCTCAATATTCTGGAGAATCCACCAGCTTCCGTCCAACACACTCCATCAGCCTATGGACACCTTTTCCTATCACTCTCACACTGTCGTACTATGCCCCCTTCTCATACTTCCCCAACGCAACATACTCAACAACTCTTGCTTCTAGAAATTAATAAAGAGTAATTTATTAAAATAAAAGTGTAACTGTATATGAGACGTGTACGTGAAGAAAATGTGTGACGTGTTCTATAAAGTGTGTAGACTCTGTCTCTCAGACATCAACTCAGTCAGCTGATCACAGCAAAGATAGACCACAGCACGTTACGTCAGAACAAGTACGTCTCACCCGTTGCCGGAACCATCTTGCCGGATAATGCTTTGCCTCTGTAGACCTCTGGTAATCCAATTTCATGAACATCCGAAATAGACACCGGTGGTATTAAGAGTTAATCAGGGACCGGTTGCACTCTACACAATGTCCGTTCCTAATGTTCCTAAACAAACTGCACAAGTCTTTTGCAGTGTGTACGCAGTTAGTTAGTTAGTTAGTTAGTCGACAGATCATCCTCGTTGCACATTGAACCACTCAGTTCATAAGTGCTACTTACTAATGTTAATTGTTACTGTACTGGATTGATCCTCACTCGTGTCTATCCAGCCTCACATATAATGTCATGTGTTCTATTACACGAGATTATATAACTCTAGGTAACTATTAGACTGTTCTCATTTAGTTACTACTGTCTGATGCTGGTGGTGCATCAGTAATCATCACTATCTTTGGTGAATCAACTTCCTCCTAGCTTAAGTTACGTTTCTGTATGCAACTTTATTGACTCTTGAACTGGTGTTCTTCAGAATGGGTTTTTTAATTCTTCCCCAAAACTTGTAGAGTTTCCTTGGATCTGGTAGGGAACCTAGGATAGAAACAACACATCTGGTGATAGTACTAGTCACTGATCCTTTCGGCTGAGTGTAAGCCTATCACCTTGCTTAATGATCTTTAGCTAACTAGACTTAGTCATAGAGCAGATTAGCTACCCACCTAGAGTCGAATCAGGCTATGACAAAGAAAAAATATCAGCAAACAGAATGCGGAACCCCGCCCACCAGGGACACCTACGGGAAGATCCCAATTATCCTTCATTACTCAATTCTCAACTAGTAAAGCTTATCAACACTTCATTAATCTATTCTAGCTAACAGAGCCAAGTATCACTTCACTACTCTAGCTAGTTTCCACTAACAGTGCTAATCATCACACTATAGTTTAACAAGGCCACAGTCTATAGTAATTATAACGAATATATTATAATAAGTTATACCTTAAATGGCACTACTGCAGTCCTATAAATCATATCTACATCTGCCATATAGGCACGTGTAAAATTAAGTCACTAATTAACACACGGTAGATATTATTTCCACTGGCACTGCAGTGCCCTGCACTCTGTCTAGAGCATTATTCAAGTCCACCCTAGTTGATCTCAACTCGAGTTTATATGGCAAACTACCAAAGTTGTCCACGTGACGTTATCCTTTACTCCCCCACACACAGGTGGCACAGTGGCAAATCATCCCCTGTCAAGAACTATTTTCCTGGCTTAAATCCTGTCAAAGTTGTCAGTAATTGCCTAGATTCTCAAAACAAGCCAGCTAGTTTCTGTCGAGTTCCAACAAAGAGTTTTCCTCAACAAGCTGTCAGTAGCAATCTGCCCCTCTGAGTGATGTCCGGAAACTATATGACATATGGACTGTTTACTTCCTTGCTGAGTACTTCCGTTTTCCATCCGACTTGTCAAAACGATGTATGATTCAGCGCACTCACTTCCTCCTCACTCACCACCAAATGTGTATATGGGCTGACCCCACTGCTTCCATTTGTATTCAAATGTTGACAAACTGCCACGGCGCTGCCGGGATCTGTCTCCATCACCACCAAATGTGTATATGTGCTGCCCCGATGTAACCTGTGCAGCTGTGTTTACTCTGTTAGTAAAAATAGATGTCGCTGGTCGATCGTCCGCTTAATCCGAAAATCCTCTGTAATAATCAACCGGATAAACACACGGTTTCATTTTGTGACAATGAGTCTACTGACCTCTCGAGTACGTCACAACTTCTCGTGTTCATTTGTGGTGTCAATTGAGACATTCAGATAACGGAAGAGTTGGCATCCGTTTGCAGCATGCATGGAACAACAACAAGAAAAGACATTTTAATGGAAGTGCAAAAAGTATAACCTTCAGTGGAATCAGCTTTGATGGAGGAAAAAACATGGCTGGAGTGAGGAAGAGTCTGATGGTACAGATCAGGACTCAGTTGGAAAATTTGCAAATTCCGTGCGCTCTGTTCATACACTGCATCATACATCAGCAAGCACTCTGTGGGGAAAGACTTAGATATATCTTGTGTACTGAAACCAGTCGTTTCTGCTGTGAACTTCATTCGGGGATATGCACTCAATCACCGTCAGTTCCAGGCGTTTCTTGAAGAAATTGATTCTGACTTCTGTGACTTGCCTTATCACACATCAGTGAGTGTGGCTCAGCTGCGGTCAAGTCCTGTTTCGTTTTTACAAGCTCCGAAACGAAATAGATGTTTTCCTCACTGAAAACAATAGAGCTGATCCACAGCTGCCAGATCCTACTTGGCTGTCAAAGTTGTCATTTTTGGTCGACATCACATCAAACATGAATGATCTGAATTTGAAACTTCAGGGAAAGGATAATCTCGTCTGTGATCTCTACAGAATCATCAAAAGGATTTCGGAGAAAACTGCCATTGTTTGTAATACAACTGGAAGGAGAAAACGTTTCTCATTTTCACTGTTTCAAAGAGTTTTGCGCTACAATCGCCGAAGATGTCAAACTCGACTTTCCGAAAAAAAATTATTCGTGACTTGAAGAAGCATTTGTTTGGAGAGATTTTCAGATCTTGACAGAATTGAAAGTGACATTCTTCTGTTCCAGAATCCGTTTGATTGTAACCTTGATGATGTGCCAGTTGAACTACAGTTGAAGCTCACTGATTTGCAAGCAAATGACTTGTTGAAAGAGAAGCACAGAGAAGGAAAACTTGTTGAATTTTACCGCTGCTTAGCTGATGTTGAGTTTCCGAAACTGAAGCAATCTGCCGCTGGTATGGCATCAGTGCCGGTCTCCCTGGTCTAGGGATTACACGAATTTCTCCGTAATCCCGTATACTCTCGTAAGTAACGTGATGTGAGCGAGAATTGGTAGCGGTTCTCTCCGCGTCGGTAACATTACGGGGTATGTGAGCCGGTTGCTCAGAAAGCAATGGCAAACTAATAAGCGTAATCTTGCCAAGAAATCAACAATCAGCTGAAAGATGCTGATGTTGACAGCGATGTCCTGTAAAGGATATGGAAAAAAATGGTATCAGTGTTTGGAACAACTTGTCTGTGAGCAAACATTTTCAAAAATGAAATATGTGAAATCAATACATCGAACGAGATTGACTGATGAACATTTGAAAGTAATTCTCTAGATTGGATGCTGCAATTCCAAACCAAACATGGATGAAATCTTGAAAGCCAAATATCAACTTCACAAATCTCACTAACCTTTTTTGCTGCTTAGTTTGTGAGATTCGGATATGTGCACACTAGGTCTGATGTAACTATCTTTGTTGCTAACGTCGCCTTCTTTGATAACCTTTTGTAGTAAATAAATATGTTGGTTGTCTTTGTTTTTGTATGCATTGCACGCCATTCACCCATGATTAACTTAGTTATTCGTCTTTTTTTCCCAGAGCGTTCATTCTGGCTTGCAAGTGTTGTTAACGTTAGTTGCATATCCTTTACAGGACGTTTGCAGTCAACACCAGCATTTTTTGCTGTTGTTGATGTCTTGGCAAGTTTACGTTCAGTAGTTTGCCATTGCTTTCTGAACGACCCGCACCCATACCATAGCGTAAAAAACCAGCGCAATGCGGTCTGCTGCCAAATCGCGCGCATCTGTGTTTCGAACGCGGGTATACGGGATTACGAACCGCGTCCGTAAGACCTTCGCCACGGAGACCGGCGCAAGTATTGTACAGAATGAGTATGCGGCCCGCGCTCGTCATTTTTTCAGTTATCCGGCCCGCCGAGAAAAAAGTTTGGTGACCCCTGGTCTAGCTGAATGATATCCTCACAGTAGGTATCTTTAATGGTACCAGATAGATTTCTAACTTAGCCTCTGATGTCCCCATCGTTCTGATCTTCAGTGCTAAATCTCTGCAGGAAAGCTTCCCCTTTCTCTTTGTCCATTGTCAAACGCGAACCGCTATCTCTGTATATTGTACCCACTGTGGCAGGACGATCTTTCCTTTCCATCTGTTTATGCAATTTGCAGAAATTTCCCTGTGTTTTATCTCCTCTAATCTCATTCATAAAGTGTTCCTTTTTCGCTCTTATGGGCTCTGTTGCACAGCGCTTGAATTCCTCCACCTTGGCTTTCTTTTCTTGCGAAGCTTTCTCCATTTCCTCTTGTGAGCTTTGGGGTGTCCGCCGCACTTTCTGTAACTGTTTAACTGCTGCTCTCTTGGATTTCCATGCACGTTCTACCTCGGAGGTCCACCAAGGAGGCTGCACATAAGTAGGTTTGCTAGTGACACTGCATGCCCTCTATCTGAGACGACCCATAAGGGTGTATTCCCTCTCATATTTAAAGGGCTGAGGTGCTCTAACAGCGTTGGTCTTGTTGGACTTAGAAATCAATAGTGAACAGGGTAGATGGTCACTCCCATGATCACACAGGATAGTCCATTTAACATTCAATACTGCCGACTGGGTAACAAATGCCAGGTCAATAGTCGTGTCCACATCACCAGGTCTCATCCCCATTCTAGTTGGCCTCGTTTATGCAGACTACTTCTGAATCCACCATGGCTTCTGCAAGGGCATTTCCCTGTCGGTTTTCCCCGGTATTGTCCCACGTCTCTGTTTCGTACATTCAAGTCGCCACATCGTACATTGAGCAGCCTACTGCCTGGGATGTCCCCCAGCTCCATAAGCTAGTCCCGTCGTTCCTTTGTAACAAAGAATCAACCGCGGCATATACATTTATTAAGTTTCAGCTCAGACCCAAAAAGGTCTTGTGGTGCTCACTGAACAATAGGATAATTAAAGCTCTCCCAAGCCTCTCGATAAATGGTAGAAATATGATTAAAGAAAGCAGACTGCAGTACCTGGGAATCACTTTTGATAGAAGCCTGTCCTTTAGGGATCAACTCAATTCACCTCCCACATAATTTCCAGATAATTCTAAATAATGTTGGTACTTATTTTAATTAGGCTGGATCGGCCCCAGAATTGTCCTGGTCGATAAACCTGCTGTTGGGACTGAATGAAACCGGACCGCTGTTTTGGTAGGCAAGCGCACTAACAACGATGTGATTTTCTGAAAGGGAGGCAACCTTCTCTTTTATAGATGTTTGATTCTATAGAGCCTAAATATTTCATTTTCAAAGTATCATTTTATAGTTAGAAATACTTTTATTTCCTAAAAATCTACGATCAGAATCTAGATAAAACTCTTTGAATATAAGTAAAACTTATAGAATTCTGCACGTCTGCTTCTAACGCATTGTACAAATATTAACGAGCTTACATCAAGTTCTATGTAGATGATATCATAATGGTTACATTTATTGAAGATTTACATCAATTTCTCTTGAAGGGGAAGTGGTATGGCCCGCTGAGGCCCGCCACACCCCATAATTTTCTGAATATATGGTATGAGAGGGATTGATTGATTTAGGAACCGACATCAAAGCGTTCGGTGCAATCCCATAAGCGCTCCGTCCCCATCCTCAGCAGCCAGCGAAGAGTTCCAAACCCAATAGTACCAGTAGCAATCTGATTATATGTGCGTCTCGCCTTTCCTATAAGCGTCGAGCATCGGCCAGATCCCCTCGTCACTCCACGCTGTCGCATTCTTGCCGGACCATGGTGATCCATTTGTTCCTCCGAGGTGTACACGTGCTCCCACAAGGCCGCAACCACGTCTGCCTTGTCATGCATCAATACTCCACCAAGTTCGTCAGAGCCAGCCAATCTGTCCGCCTGTTCATTCCCCGGCATACCAGCATGCCCGGAGAAAAGATCCAGACGATGCTTGCCACCCGTGACTTTCGAAGCGAAGCAAGCCACTCTACACGAAGTTTACCTGTCCTCACCTTACTCAGCATGCTTTCTGAGTCATTTACAATCACGATGTGTGTGTGTATCGTATTCTCCATCCAGCGGAAAGCTGCACTGACTGCCTCCACCTCCAGTCTTAAGCTAGATATTGTGGTATCATATGCCAGGCTTTCTTGCACCAAACGTCGACCATTAGCCTTTGCCAAGAACCCTCAGGCACTTCTCCTACCTTTCAACACCGAACCATCTGTGTAGATAATCACATCACCCGGGCGAGCATTATCCTGAATTAGTTGCTGGATTTCCACTTCCGTGGCCCCTGCTGGCCACTCCCTGCACTCCCGGCTCAATGTGAGTATAACTCTGCACAAGTCTAACTGCTCCGCTGGCACTCTGACCCACTCCTCTCCTCGCCTAATGTTCTCCAAGATGCACACCTGTCAGATCGTATTCTCCGCCTGAGCCATCCATGATTTCCCTCTTATCAGTCGCTGGCCCTTAACTAGCGTCCAGCGCCTCATGCAACGTGGTGATCTGTGTCAGCAGCTACTCTGAGGTATGCCTTCGCCTGCATCACCTTGAGCCTACCAGCAACAGTCGGCAAACCAAGGATGTACCGCATACACACCACTGGGGTGTCTCTGGTGCATCCCAGAATGACCCGCATAGCCTCGTTCTGTATGCGCTCCAATCTCACCAGCTGACTCTTTGAGACAGTGAACAGTTCTAGTCCATAATCAATAGCTGAGAGGATCAAGTGCTGGTATAGTCTGAAAAGCATTCTCTGCTCTATGTCCATTGCAGCCATAGTTTTAAGTGCGTTGAGTCCCTTTTGAGATCTTGTCACAACCGTCTCCACATGATCCTTGAAGGACAGGCTCCTGTCAAATGTGATTCCCAGATACTTCAGTTTGTTCTCTCTGTTGACAGCTTCCACCATCTATCGTGAGGCTTGGAACATCAGCTCTCACAATCCTGTTGTCCAGAGAGCACCACAAAACAGCTGCCTTTTCCGGGTGGATGACAGCACCCATTTCAGTGCACCAGTCAATCACTTTGTCTACTGTCGCCTGTAGCTCCTGGGCTGTTTGCTCCCTATCTCTCCCCTGCCTATATGCAAGAATATCATCTGCAAATGTTAGTATCCTTCCAACCCCTGGTGCTTCTAGGTTTGCAAGTCTTGCTTGTATACACGTTAAAGAGCACAGGTGAGATTGCAGATCCCTGTGGCAGTCCCGGGGTTAAAATATGTGGCTCTGAGATCAATGCACCCAGACGGAGAGCAACCCGACGAGAATGCAGGACGGCCGCTATCCAGTTCAACAACCAGGGATTGACCCCCTTCTCCATCAGTGCGGTCATCAAAATATCATATCAAACTCTATTGTACGCATCCTCGAGATAAAGCGCTGCAGCCATCGTTTCCTGTCTACTCTGGAACTCCTCATAAACGTCAAAGGCAAATGTGGCTGCATTTGACCAGGTCTCTTTTCCTGGCCTGTAGCTCCCCAGGCCTCTTGGAAGAAGCTTCCCCCTTTCCATAACTCTTGCAGCTTGACAGCGACTATTTTCTCTAAAACCTTCCCAAATGTATTTTGAAGGGTGATGATCCTAAAGCCGCTAAGCTTTGAATGATCCTTGAATGGTTTTGGGAGAGGGATGAGATAACTGTGTACCCAATCCTGCGGTACTGATGCTGTCCTAATGCTCTGGTTAAAGCAGTCGGTGATCTCCTTCAGGTCTACATAGCTCAAAGCCTTCATGTGGCCATACCTGACCCCATCAGGCCTTGGTGCCGTGTCTTTTGCCTTTTTCAAGATATGTTTAACATCTTCAACCCGTATGATGTCTTCATAAGGCATAGTCTTTATGGTGCCATATACCTCCTCTCTAACTGCATCTCTGGTGTCCACATCATCATGATTGGTCTGCTCTAAAAATCTCTGGAGAAACGCCTCCCCTTTCTCTTTGTCTGTTCTCACTCGCACACCATCATCTCTATAAATTGTTCCCACTGTCATACGGCTGATCTTTTCTTTGTGGCTGTGCTCACAGCCGGAAGGTAAGATGCCTAATCTGTCAAGAACAATGACAATCTCAAGTGGAGGGTGCTGCGACAGATGCTTTACGCAGAACTGCCGTGTTGATAATGTGTTGTGTTTGCCACAACTCTACAGCAGGATCTGCTGTGTACTTTTGTTTTCTTCATAGTAGCACGGGATAACGCAGGAAACATCAGTTGTAACACGTCTGAATTCCTTATGGATGCGAACACAGTGGCATCATCGATAAACAATTTCACCATTGAATGAGCTCTGGCAGCTGGAGTGTGTGCCATGCATGTCGTTGGAGGTAGATATGTAGCATTACAGCAGTTTATAGCACAGATATCGGATTACAGCTCAACGAGGTGTCGTGCCGCAATGGATGTGGATGGTGACTCCAGGAGAGAGGAAAGCTACCTTCACTGGTGTTGATATAAATCTGGATACGTACACAGCCCAAAGACACGCTCGGTTGTCAATTATATTCCCCCCCCCCTATTCTGTGATAGGTCTGGTTGTCTGGCATGCAGCTGTCAGCTCATGGGTGGTATGATTACATGCCCCTCTTCTGTGAGGTGCAAGCTTCCGGCCATGGAAGAGCTCATGCAGTTGTTGATAGAACTGATGACAACAAAATTGATCTTGGACGTGCCTCCAGGCCGCACAGCGGTTTCATCTGTCGCGGTACAGTCGCTTGACAGCTCTCATCGACATGGCAAAGTTGTGGTGCCAGTTCTTTCGCGGGGTGCTCCTACCAGAGTGCTGTATCAGAGCTCAGCCCAAAGGGTAATGTTGCCTAGTATTTAAACTGAGATTCCCAGCTAGTTATCCGGAGCTACAGTTCTCAAGCCAAGCATTCCAATGGTCACAATCGCATATCGGATTCAGTGATCAGTCGCTATCGGCAGCTGTTTCGCACAGACAAAGATCAGCTACACACCAGGTAGTTTACTGATTCACAAAGCGTGACGTCTGTAGATTAATTATACATGGGGACCGAAGCTTACGGTGCTGCACAAGTCTCACCAGCAAATCCTTATGAATTGCTAGAAGATCCATAGACCAAGAAGATGTGATTCTTTCCTAGGGGACTTTAGAGTCGTCACCAATCTTCCAGAGTTTTCATAGAACGCCCACCTTCTACTCCTTTCGTCAGTCAGTTATGGCCAGGCGTTTGCCATCCTGCGTGGGAAAGGGAATTCAAGTCTGCATGTCTGGTATGCGCTGATGATGAATGTAACTGAAGAAGAGGAAGGAGAAGTTCAAGAAAACTACACATACTGTAACAGTCTAATGCTGTCTAACTGACTGCATAAGGTCATCCCAAAGAAACACCACCGACCTGTTTTGTTGTGTAAAACTGAAGATGTTGAGAACTCGTATATCAATGCAGTACTCATTCCGAGCTGTAAGAAACATGACCACCAAATTCTAACCCAGTGGCCTTTACCGACAACAGTCATTGATTTCTGGCGGCTTGTGACCCAGTACATGGTCTTTGTTAGTGGCATTCGAGCGGGATTTGAGCACTGAAGACGTGACAATTGGTCCCCATTTACCTGAAGGGGAGGCAGATACAAAAAAGATGCTCATTGTTCAACATCAAGACTTCATTGCTAGATTCGTGTGGTGCCTGGGAAGTTCAGAGAGTTATAGTCAATCGTCAATGAAGAAAACACGCCGAAGTCGATGAACGTTTCGTTCAAAGGTGAATACAGTCTTTCACACCTGTCATGGAAAAGCAAAGACCTTGACCCTGAAACTCTGCTGACCTTGCTGGAAAAATTCGGGCAATGAAACCAGCTGGGGAAGAAAGAACGTTGTTTACATGCAGAAACGGCGCTGAGTGGAGCGGGCTGGTGTGCACATTGTCACTCTTGCTGGACCATATGGACAATGACCAACAAGGTTCTGTGCCTCTTGAAGTCGGAACAGTCAAGGACTATTAGACCTCACATAGTTCCATCTCTGGATCAGTACAGACTTTTGTACCAAGTACTGAATCTCTTCAACGAAAGGAATGAATGTCTACGGCAATGTCAGTCCTACTATGATCTTCATCATCTCTGGAGTAACATTCAGCAATGTGTAACCAAGTGATATATGATCCTGTATGATCCATTTATGTAACATTCATCATGTGTAGACAAGTGACATATGATCTGTATGATCCTTTATGTAACATTGTTCAATGTGTAGACAAATGATGTATGACCTAGGATCTATTATGTAACAATGATCAATGTGTAAACAAAAGGTGCGTGGTCTTAATCTTCACCCCCTCACCCCTCCCCCAACCCGAAGTAACATTCATCAATGTGCTAACAATCTATGTGATAGAGAGTGTATGGCATTGGTCTTGTTTCCCGTACACATGTATCTACTGTGCTCGCCATAAATGAGGCGCTGGAACCTCTTTCCCCCGCGTAGATTGGGCCCGTTAGCTGTTACAGCAGCCAATCTAGGAGACGGAAAACTCCGATTATAAACCCCCAAGTTTAAGGTGGACCGACGTGCCGAGGACTGAATGGCCACGGGTGAGCTGGTCGTGAACGTGGAACGTCTGGTATGCAGGGCGGGGCGGCGCCACGCGTATGGACTCCTGAGGAACACCCCCTGCCCCTTCCCTAGCAGGCAGGCTCTACTAGGGTGACCGCTCATTTCCTGCAATATCCAAACTCTTTTTATCTATCTATCTATCTATCTATCTATCTATCTATCTATCTATCTATCTATCTATCTATCTATCTATCTATCTATCTATCTATCTATCTATCTATCTATCTATCTATCTATCTATTTACCTAATTATTTAACTACCTACCTACCTACCTACCTACCTGCCTGTCTGTCTGTCTGTCTGTCTGTCTGTCTGTCTGTCTGTCTGTCTGTCTGTCTGTCTGTCTGTCTGTCTGTCTGTATACGGTGGAGATGGTCCCACAGCATATACTACCGACGGAGTGTGAAGTGTTAGGCCTTCACAATTTCTAATCAAGGACATATTGAATATGGTTGGAAGGTAAGAGGGATGATTTCATTGCAACTGGCTTTATCCCAGATGGCTGATCCCTTTCCACAGAGGGAACTGTCAAAAGTGTCGCCCAGAGCACACAAACTACGGCCCCACAGGAGTCTCCCAGAAAATGACACCCATGAACCGAATCCCTGTGTCCCACAACAAGCCCATTTCTTTCGGAGCGCGAGGCCAGCGGTTTAACCACTACACCACGGAGATCATCTCTGTCCACAAGGAGATGTGGTGGCCAGTTTACTTTCCTCATCACATTTCATACCCACATAATGTCTCTATTCACAGCTCTACCATTTATTGTGAGGCTTGGGAGGTCAGCTTTGACAATCCTATTCTCCAGAGAGCACCACAAGACAGACGCTTTTTCTGGGTTAATGACGGCATTCATCTCCGTACACCACGCCATCACTTTGTCCAGTGTCGCCTGCATCTCCTGAGCTGTTTGATTTCTGTCCCTCCCCTGCCTGTATGCAAGAACATCATCTGCAAATGTTAGTATCCTTCCAACCCCTGTAGCTTCGAGGCTGGCAATCTTGCTCGTATACACATTGAAAAGCACAGGGGAAACTGCTGACAGCTGTGGTAGTCCGGGGGCTATGATTCATGGCTCAGAGGTCCATGTACCCAGCCGGAGAACCACGCTCTGAGAATACAGAACAGCTGCAATTCAATTCGAGAACTAAGGAATACTCTCTTCTTCATAAGAGCGTACATCAAAATATCATATCTGACTGCTGTACGCGTCCTCGAAATCGAGTGCTGCCACCGTCGTCTCCTGTCTGTTTTGGAACCCTTCATAAACATCGTAGGCAAAAGTGGCTGCATTTGACCAAGTATCTTTCCCTGGCCGGTAACCTCCCAAACCTTACGGGGAAAGGGGGGGGGGGGGGGGGGGAGCTTTTCCCTTTCTAAATTTTCCTGAAGCTTAACAGCAACGATCTTCTCCAGCACCTTGTCAAAAGTATTATGTAGGGTAATAATCCTAAATCCATTTAGCTTTGAATGATCTTTGCCTGGTTTAGGAAATGGTGTTAAATAACTATGCACCCAAACCTGGGGTACTGATGTCACCCTGATGGTCAGGCTAAAGCAAGCAGCCATCTCTATAAGTTCTCCATCACTTACATCCATCATATGGGCACACCTAACCCCTTCGGGCCCTGGTGAGGTGTCATTTGCTTTTTCTTCAATACATCTTTGACATCGTCTAGCTCAGGGGTCACCAAACTACGGCCCGCGGGCCGGATCGGCCCCCGACGTCATTTCATCCGGCCCGCCGACGGTACTCGAAAATGCTTGATATAACGTATGGAACTCGAGGCGTTGTGATACAATTTAAATGTCAATATTATATTTAGAATAATAGGTGATCTCCACACAAAATCAGTATTAACATCTAGAGAAATTAACAGCGCATTAAAAATGATAATTGTCAAATGCTACGTATATTCAACACTACTGTATGGCGCGGAAGCTTGGACATTGAACAAGCAACTAGAAAGTCGCATAGAGGCCCTGGATATGTGGATATACAGACGAATATGTCGTATTTCGTGGAAACAAAATCAATCAAATGCAGAGGTTCTAGAAAAACTGGGAATGAAGAGAGAGTTGATGAAAGAAATAAAGAGGAGGCAAGTGAAATATTTCGGCCACGTTAAAAGACATGATACTCTTATAAAATCCATACTGGAGGGAAAGGTTGAGGGCAAGCGAGCAAGAGGTAGACAACGATACAAGCTGGAAGATAACATCAAGCGATGGACGAACATCAGCCTGATATAATGTACAGTCAAGGCGAGAGACAGTGTTAGAGATCCATTGTAGCCAACCTTACATTGTGGAGACGGAACCTGATTGATTGATTGATTCACACGTGCGGAGACCTTCCTGGCTACTATGTGTCTTAAATTTACAATTTTCAATTATAAATTATTGTATCTAGATGTTCTTGTTTATTGTAATGTTTACTTATTTCGCACCATCCCAAGTCCTTCCCCGGCTCGTTGTAGCGCCGCCTACGCTCTGACATTACCATGGTTTCAAGAGCAACACACACACACACACACACACACACACACACACATCTTTCCCTCCCCCAGATGCGTCCGGCTGTCAACACAAGTCCAATGCTCCAGAAATATTTACTTATTTTTGCCAGTCATCCATTTTATGGGTGTGTAACAAGGATTCCTATGTTTGACAGTGATAGGTAAGTGAATTACACGTGTGAATAGAGGCAATAAAGTAGCAAACATAGCATTAAAATGCCATAGAATCCTCGTGTTATTACGAAAATATTATCCACAGCTCAGAAGAATTCCCCGGTCAAGGTGTTAATCGAGCTGGTCGCTAGGCCAATGTTTTTCAACCTTTCTACTGGAGCAGATCCTTACGCAAATGTTTACGTTACTCAAGGAACTCTGTGCGATGATCCAAGTAGCTGTCCTACCTTATGTAATAAACCAGATGGGCATAAATGTTGCCTTTAAGCAATTTCGGTCTGTTTCAGCGGAACCCCTGGGTGCCACTCTCGGAACCCCGGTTGAAAAACTCTGCTCTAGGCTGTTTATTTAGGCCGGCCCTATTTATATATTTTGCAAACCTTATTATGAGATATATTCTATTACCATAGGTACCTATAAACTTTATATGTACCTATGGTGAGCCGTAGCTTCACCAGTGACCCCTAGTCGCCTGCTTTTCTTGTGTGTCAATAGGATTTTAATTATGTTTCTAATTCAATGTCTTTTTCATTTTCAGATCCCGTGTACTTCACCCTTCATTATGGCTACTAAGAAAAGAAAAGTGGACGCCGAGTGTCGCGTTTTCAATGAAGAATGGGGAGTAAAGTACTTCTTTGTGGAAACAAAGGACCGGAAAACCAGTTGCGTAATATGCAGCTAAAGTGTTGCCATATTGAAAGAGTACAATCTTCGGTGTCACTACGAAACAAAACATCTATCAACGTATTGAAAGTTTTCTGAAAAGTTACGCTCTGAGAAATATGAGTCCATGAAACGTGGTTTTGAAACACAAAGAAATCTCTTCACGAGAAAGTTTGTTGAAAATGAATCTGTCACTCTTACAAGCTACAACATTGTGTATAAGATGGCAGAACGAGGAAAACAGTTTACTGATGGCAACTTCATCAAAGAGTGTATTATGGAAGCAGCAAATCACTTGTGTCCTGAGAAAGCCGATTTGTTTGGAACTATCTGCCTTATGGCAGGTTCAGTTGTGCGAAGAACAGAAGAATTTGAGAGAGCATAGTGCTACAGATACGCGAGAAAACTAGGAACGTGTTGTGGTATTCTCTGGCGCTGTATGAGTCTACTGATCTCTCGAGTACGTCACAACTTCTCGTGTTCATTTGTGGTGTCAATTTGGACTTTCAGATAACGGAAGAGTTGGCATCCGTTTGCAGCATGCATGGAACAACAACAGGAAAAGACATTTTAATGGAAGTGCAAAAAGTATAACCTTCAGTGGAATCAGCTTTGATGGAGGAAAAAACATGGCTGGAATGAGGAAGAGTCTGATGGTACAGATCAGGACTCAGTTGGAAAATTTGCAAATTCCGTGCGCTCTGTTCATACACTACATCATACATCAACAAGCACTCTGTGGGGAAATACTTAGACATTGCTTGTCTATTGAAACCAGTCGTTTCTGGTGTGAACTTCATTCGGGGATATGCACTCAATCACCGTCAGTTAAAGGCGTTTCTTGAAGAAATTGATTCTGACTTCTGTGACTTGCCTTATCACACATCAGTGAGTGTGGCTCAACTGCGGTCAAGGTCTGTTTCGTTTTTACAAGCTCCGAAACGAAATAGATGTTTTCCTCACTGAAAACAATAGAGCTGATCCACAGCTGCCAGATCCTACTTGGCTGTCAAAGTTGTCATTTTTGGTCGACATCACATCAAACATGAATGATCTGAATTTGAAACTTCAGGGAAAGGATAATCTCGTCTGTGATCTCTACAGAATCATCAAAAGGATTTCGGAGAAAGCTGTCATTGTTTGTAATACAACTAGGAAGGAGAAAACGTTTCTCATTTTCACTGTTTCAAAGAGTTTTGCGCTACAATCGCCGAAGATGTCAAACTCGATTTTCCGAACAAGAAAATTATTCGTGACTTGAAGAGAGATTTTTAGAACTGGACAGAATTGAAAGTAACATTCTTCTGTTCCAGAATCCGTTTGATTGTAACCTTGATGATGTGCCAGTTGAACTACAGTTGAAGCTCACTGATTTGCAAGCAAATGACTTGTTGAAAGAGAAGCACAGAGAAGGAAAACTTGTTGAATTTTACCGCTGCTTAGCTGATGTTGAGTTTCCGAAACTGAAGCAATTTGCCGCTGGTATGGCATCAGTGCCGGTCTCCCTGGTCTAGGAGTTACACGAATTTCTCCGTAATCCCGTATACTCTCGTAAGTAACGTGATGTGAGCGAGAATTGGTAGCGGTTCTCTCCGCGTCGGTAACATACGGGGTATGTGAGCCGGTCGCTCAGAAAGCAATGGCAAACTACTGAGCGTAATCTTGCCAAGAAATCAACAATCAGCTGAAAGATGCTGATGTTGACAGCGATGTCCTGTAAAGGATATGAAACAAAAATGGTATCAGTGTTTGGAACAACTTATGTCTGTGAGCAAACATTTTCAAAAATGAAATATGTGAAATCAATACATCGAACGAGATTGACTGATGAACATTTGAAAGCAATTCTCTAGATTGGATGCTGCAATTCCAAACCAAACATGGATGAAATCTTGAAAGCCAAATATCAGCTTCACAAATCTCACTAACCTTTTTTGCTGCTTAGTTTGTGAGATTCGGATATGTGCACACTAGGTCTGATGTAACTATCTTTGTTGCTAACGTCGCCTTCTTTGATAACCTTTTGTAGTAAATAAATATGTTGGTTGTCTTTGTTTTTTGTGTGCATTGCACGCCATTCACCCATGATTAACTTAGTTATTCGTCTTTTTTCCCCAGAGCGTTCATTCTGGCTTGCAAGTGTTGTTAACGTTAGTTGCATATCCTTTAAAGGACGTTTGCAGTGAACACCAGCATTGTTTGCTGTTGTTGATGTCTTGGCAAGTTTACGTTCAGTAGTTTGCCAATGCTTTCTGAACGACCCGCACCTATACCATAGAGTTAAAAACCAACGCAATGCGGTCTGCTGCCAAATCGCGCGCATCTGTGTTTCGAACGCGGGTATACGGGATTACGAACCGCGTCCGAAAGACCTTCGCCACGGAGACGGCGCAAGTATTGTACAGAATGAGTATACGGCCCGCGCTCGTCATTTTTTCAGTTATCCGGCCCGCCGAGAAAAAAGTTTGGTGACTCCTGACTTAGATTATTCGGCATCTCTCGGTCTGTCTCCGCGTCTTCTGTCGCTCATCTCTGCAGTAGTCACGACATGTCCCAATACCATTCAACAGCTCAGTTAATAATTTTATTCAGAATGCTCCCAATACTTCTAATTTCTCCATCGTGATTTCATCTGGCCCAGATATTTTCCTTTCTTCATATTTGATATTATCAGCGATTCTTCATTTAGTATAGGTGGAGTTTACATGCTACTTTCTTCTGTTCATTTGACCTGTTTCTACCATATTCTACCCTCGTGTATTTCCTTCTGGATGTCATGAGACTCCTGATATCTATTTAAATAATCACATTTCGAACGCCTACATTTTATCTACATGGTGATTAATGTTGTTGTCATGCGACTCCTAATATATACCAATAAAACTACACTTTGAAAACCTCAGCTCTCTCCTCGTGCTGTTGTCTTCTTTGGCTATGAGTATCTATCAATACAACTACTTTTCGAAAGCCGCAGCTCCGCCCTCATGCTGTTTTCTTCTAAGGCCATGAAACTCCTATTAAAAGTTAGTTGCGTATCCTTTATACGACGTTGCAGTCAACACCAAGCAGTTTTTGGCTGTTCGTGGTTTTTTGGAAAGTGTACGTTCTGAACGACCGTAGCTTATACCATTGTATCAAAAATAGCGCAAGGCGGTCTTCTTCCAAATCGCTCGCAGCTGTGTTTCGAACGCGGTATGCGCAATTGCGAATCTCATTCGCTAGCCCTTGGCCACAGAAGCTCCTAGTATATATATATTGATATAACTACACTTCGATAGCCTTAGGTCTGCGTTCATGCCATTTACTTTTATGGCCATGAAACTCGTAATAATTATCGATATAACTACACTCTGAAAGCCTGAATTCTGCCATCACAGTACATTCTGCTCCTTCATACACAACCGACATGGCACCACTTGAGTTTTACTTGTTTCTTAGTCTCAACACGGCACTGAAGAGGCAGCGATCCGAGGATGCTAATGGCATTATCGCTAACTCAACAAGATAACTACGAGATGCTTCAAAGAACTGACTCAAGAATGATTTCTAACTGTGTATGAACGCAGATAAAATTGAACTGCAGCAGTAGCAGGAACGCAGGCAAAATTCGAAGCCATGGGTGATTTAAATGGACAGAATATAATGCATGCATTGGACTACATGAGTTAATTCAACAGATGCATGAATGCAGAAACAGTTGACTCAAACAATAATGTCAACAGATGTACGAACGCAGGAAACGTTGGATTGAAAGAATTATTCCAACAGATGCATGAGCACAGGTACAATTTAACTCCATGAGTGATTTCAACAGATATTTGAAAGCAGACAAAATTTCACTCCAGGAATCATGTGAATAGATGAATGAACTTATTGAAAACTTAATTCCAGGATTTATTTCAACAGATATAGTAAAGAAGCAGGCAACATTGGACTTCTTGAATGATTTCTATAACTTTATGATCGCCGGCGATATTGACCTCCGGGAAATATCTCATCAGATAAAGGGCAAAATTAGACAAATCAGGAAACAAGATCTTCCTATTCCACGGTTGCTTCCATGTGAGCTAACCATTTATCTAGAAGATCAATCAATCAAGTGCCATCTCCACAGTGAAGGTTGGTTGGAATGGATCTCGAACACAGTCTGTCTTTCGCCCTGACTGTACATTCTGTCAGATTGATGTTCGTCAATCTCTTGATGTTTTCTTCCCAATTGTATCGTTGTCTACTTCATGCCCGATTGTCTTCACTCTTATCACCCACTATGAGTTTTATAAGTGTGTTTTGTCTTTTAACGTGGCCGAAATATTTCACTTGCCTCTCTTTTAAGTCTTTCATCAACTCTCTTTTCATTCCCAGTTTTTCTAACACCTCTGTGTTTGATTGTTTTTGTCTTCATGATGTACGACATATTCTTTTGTATATCCACATTGATGTGGCCTCTATTCGACTTTGTAACCGCTTGTTCAATGTCCAGGCTTCCGCGACATGTAGTAGTGTTGAATATACATAATATATGGCAATTCTCATGTTTAATGCATTGTTAATCACTCTAGATGTTAATACTGATTTCATGCTATTGAAAGCATTTTTGGCTATTCCTATTCGGTTTTTGATTTCTGTTTCATTTCTACCATCACCTGTTACTACATGTCCAAGACAGGAGAAACTTGTTACTTGTTCTTGTATCTCCCCGTTTACTGTGATGAATACTGTTGGCCTCTCCTTTCCACTGCTAATTATCATAATTTTTATTTTTGGGGGGTTAATATCTAAGCCATATTCTCCACTTTGCCTGAAAGATATCCCAAAAGGAAGATTGTAACACTGGGTCAACAATAAGAGCAAATGTTACTTGACCACTACTATTTGTACCCATTATTACGCGCCCAAGCATATGGAGTGGGCACTAGTGCCCTGGTTTAACCTATGTATTTCACCGATGAAATCGCTCAATGACACCATCTCAACACCCCCCTCCGCCCCCCCCCGCCCCCCAAGCATAATTTCTAACCTGCCCTGGTGCCCCCGATGTATTTCACTGATGAAATCACTAAATGACACAATTCTACACGTGCCCTGGTGTACCCCATGTTTTTCGCTGTAAATCACTCAATGACACCATCCACCCCCTCAACCCCCTTTCACTGATGAAATCGCTCAATGACACCATCCCAGTCCACTCAGTATTATTTCTCCCCGTGCCCTGATGTCACTGATGTGTTTCACTGATTAAATCGCTCAATGACACCATCCCAGTCCACTCAACATCATTTCTCCCCGTGCCCTGGTTTACCCGATGTATTTCACTGATGAAATCACTCAATGACACCATCCCAGTCCCCCACTCCCCCCCCCCCAGCATCATTTCTAACCGTTCACTGGCGACCCCGATGTATTTCACTGGTGAAATCGCTCAATGACACCATCCCAGTCCACTCAACATCATTTCTCCCCGTGCCCTGGTTTACCCGATGTATTTTAGTGATGAAATCACTCAATGACACCATCCCAGTCCACTCAGCATCTTTTCTCCAGATGCCCTGGTGTACCCGATGTATTTCACTGATGAAACCGCTCAATGACACCATTCCAGTCCCCCCAGCATCATGTCTCTCATTTGTTCCTGCATCTACCGCCGATTGTATCAATGTTTTCCAACGCCTCAGCTCTCGATACGTGATCAAAGAAAGCTTTCATCATCATCATCTCATCGTGTTCTTCTTATACTCTGCGGTGTCGATGTGACGCATAAAGAGCGGGATAGTGCTCGTTTGTGGGTTTCACATGCCGATATCCCCATTGATCATGTTATTTTTTTTCTATCAATCGTCTTCATTTACGGCGTCTTCGTCTACTTCTTCTTTTGTCTTCTTCTTATATTTGTACGTAATCCTCTACTTTCATTAGCCTTTCCCGGGCAATGGTTGGTATATTTCCTAGTGAGAACAAATGTAGGCTTGAGAGATCTCATTTTTGCATCATCCAAATCATTACATACCGTTGATGACAGCTTCGTGTAATTGGTTATCAGTATCACATTAACGGAAACTGACTCACTTAGTATTCACAAAAACCTACTTGCCTCCCAGTCTCATTCTATGTTCCTTACATTTTAACGACTGAAGAGAAAAGATAGGTTAAACTATTTTAAAAACCACTTTTAGAAAGTCCAAAAATTACATACAAGAAATGACGATTGATTTTTTAAAACCTGCTTTATCGTCACCTTGTTTGTATTTGCACTTCCATGGAAAGACCAGGCATTCCTGTCTCGCTTGTTTCCCCTGTTTTTTGGCCTTCTTGTAGAAATCTGAACGGCTTGTCTTTCTTCTGTGTCGTCACACCCACCAATTTGTGAATGGCGTGGGAGAAGCATTTTTGTTTCCTTTTTAACCACAATTTTTTGTTTCTGTTTCACTTGACACCGATGTAATCTCGCAGTATCCTCTCTCTTCCTTCATTCCCTTCTCTCCGTCTCCACGTTCCCACTGTTGTCAAAGCATAACGGTGTTTCAGGTAAATGCCCGGGCTTCAGAAACGTTATCGTGCTTGGTTGTAAAAAGGTAAATTCATTGAAGTTCACAAGCAAGCAACATTTCGTTCGAAGACAAATTCTGACAGGTTCGCTGATAAATTGCTTCCGTTTTACAGGGACATTCTTTGAGATTCACATGAAATTTCCCGGAGATTCACATATATATCCCTTCATCATCATCATGTGCCCTGTCAACTGGCGTATTCGTTCATGCTTCTCCACAGATCTCGGTTCTAGGTGTTCTAGATCAAGTCTGTTGATGATATTCCTCCATGCCATCATCTAAATCCATCCAGCATCATTTCTCTTGACTCTTTTTTCCCCACTAATCTTTCCATATGTCGCAATGTTTCCAATGCCTGTATTCTCTTCACAAGACCAAACAATGCTTTTTGTCTCTTTCTTATAATTGCATGTAATGTTATACTTTGAGTAACCTCTTTCGTGCAATCTGATAGTCCGAGGTATTCGCAACATTTGTTTCAGGAACCACATCTCTGTAGCCACTAAGCTTTTCCTAATTTATTCTTCACGTCCCATCATTCACTGCCAGATAACAAAACACGTTCTATATAACATTCCGAGCTCTCTCTCTCTCTCTCTCTCTCTCTCTCTCTCTCTCTCTCTCTCTCTCTCTCTCTCTCTCTCTCTCTCTCTCTCTCTCTCTCTCTCTCTCTCTTTTCCACATTCAGTGATGTTGACTAATTAATAAGATATTTTTCATTTTCTGCAATGCAGCCTTTGCTTGACCTATGATGTTCTTAATCTCCGTCGTGCACTTTCGTCTGATATTATAATTCTCTGCAGGTATTTAAATTTAGTAACTTGGTTAACTATTTTCCCTTCAATGGTTACCTCACAATCTTTTGCAATCTTTTTCTTTGATATAATCACTGTTTCGGTTTTTCTTTATTATTATTCGTCTTCGTCTTCTTCTTCTTCTTCTTCTTCTTCTTATTATTATTATTATTATTATTATTATTATTATTATTATTATTATTATTATTATTATTAACTACATTGCCGGTTCTGTGGTGCGAAGGAGTTACGAATGAAAACCGCATTCGATCCACAGCTGCGGGCGATTTGGAAGCAGACCCTTTGCTTTGGTTTACATACACCGGTTATCGTATGAGTGCCGGTCGTTCAGAAAGCAATGCGGACTACTGAACGTAAACTAGCCCAGGAATCACTAACAGCCAAAAATGCTGGAGTTGACTGCTACGTCCTGTAAAGGATATGCAACAAACTTCTTTTATTACTACAATGTCAAAACATTTCTGTAGATTTGTTGCATTTTACACCATTTATTCTGCGTCATCTGCTTAGCGTAGATTCTTTATATTACAACTTCCAACTCTTATTCCTGACCTCTCCTTGATCTTTCGCATTATTATTTCGCTATAGACAGAGACGAGATCTGCCGACAAACGCTCTTGCTGTTTTTTTCCTTACTTTAATAGCTCTGTCTGTGTCTCTATCTTTGAACACATTACTACATAACCATGAGTATGATTCCAGCTCTTGAAGTGTGGTTTCACCAAAGTAAATCACGTTGTCATTTGTTTTAATTTTTCGCATGATCTTCATCTTTCCCTTGTTAATTTTCTTATTTATTTGTTGCAATCGTCAATAAAGTGTGTTTAGCTGGTCTTGCCTCTAATCTCTTGTACGGCACAAGAGGACAGTGTCGTCAGCGAGTCCCAGTTATCACATTTCTTGTGTGGCGCAGGAATACAATGTCGTCAGCGAGTCCCAGTTATCACATTTCTTGTGTGGAACAGGGGGACAATGTCGTCAGGAGGTCCAGATTATCATAATTCTTACGTGGCACAGGAGTACAATTTCCTCAGCGAGTCCCGGTTATCAAATTTCTTGTGTGGCACATATGGTTGAGTACGTTGAGTAGATATATATATATCCCCAAATAGTGGTTGCCGACTACTAAAATTATTAGTGTTAATGTATGCCCACTTTTGAAAGGTCGTCATTTCTTTTGTATTTTTATCTTAATATATGTATGTTTGTGCAGTATGTTTGCATTACCATCGAAAAGTATGACTGAGTTATCAAGTGAAGTTTCACATTAGGAGGTTAAGAAACGCCCATCTTTGCTATATTGTGACTGTATTTTAATTCAATGAATACTGTGGTTATTTATACAGGTGGCTTTACAATATTAGTCAGAGGTTTCACCAGTAAAGTGAATCCATAAGCTACCACACTGAAGCACACGATTTGTAGGGACTCCACTGTACACAATTTGAATACATAAACTTCGGTGTGCTTATGTCGAGGTGTCGGGTTCAATCTCCCACCACAACCCCACCCCCACCGATTTTTTTTTAAATGTTGCATATCCCTTACAGAACGTTGCAGTTAACACCAGGATTTTTTAGCTGCTGTTGATGTAGTAGGCAAGTTTTTACGTTCAGTAGTTTGCCATTGCTTTCTGAACGACCGGCTCCCATACCAACACGTTATAACACAACGCGACACGGTCTGCTGCACAAATCGATCGTGGCTGCGTTTCGAACGCCTGTTAAGCGGCTTACGAACCGCGTTGGCAAGCCTTTGGCCACGGAGCATAACCCCACCAGTTGGTCAAAATTAATTTATCGTTCTTGACTTGGGGACCTACATTACAGGTACCTCAGAAGTCGGAGTGGGTTTTCCTGATGGCGAGGGACACTGGTATTGATCATCATGTGCCATGCCGTTAAGCGTGGTCGGTTATATTTCGAGATCTCACGCGATCACCAGATTTGTGGATCAGCTCAGTGTTCTTGTCTCGACCATACCAAGTGGCCAAGCCTTTCATGTATTTATTTTTTCGCCTTCCACTTATTCTCTTCCCCTCGATCTTCCCAATTGTCACCAAGTTCTCTAATTTATTTCTTTTTATAATGTGTCCTACAAACTTGTGACTATGTCTAACATCTAATCAGTTTACGGTTTTCATTTGTACCTTGTAGGGCTTGGTCGTTGGTTTTTCTGTCTGTCCATGGTATTCTTTGCATGTTCCTCAGAAACCACATTGCAACAGCCATCAGATGTTTTTCAGCTTGCTTGCTCATTGTCCATGCTTCACATTCATACACAAGTACAGGTTTTATGTAGCGCCTCAACATTCTTTTTCTCGTTGCAAATGACATCTTTGTATTGGTCAGTATGTTTTCCATCTTAGAAAATGCTACCTTCGTCATGGCAATTCTTGTTCTTATCTCTTCACGGCATCTCCCCTCAGATGTGATGACAGTTCCGAGATAATTGTACCGGTTCAACTTGTTTAAGAATATTCCCATCTACCTATATTGTGCTATTTCCTTCTTCCTAGTGACGACCGTAATCTGTGTCTTCTTACGATTTAATTCTAACCCTAGTTGTTCACTGTGTGCAACAACCGCATCTACTAAATATTGTAGATCCTGTTCATTGTCTGAAATCAATACAGTATCATCTGCATATCTAATGTTATTGATGTTATGTCCCCTAATAATAATTCCTATCATATCTTCTACATTTCTGAAAATATTTTCACTGTACATGGAAAAATAAAAGATCTGGAGACATTACACATCCCTGTCTCACACCTCTTTAAATAGGCTGATATTAACCTACTTCATTATCAATCTTTGTCGCAGCTTGTTGTTTCCAATATATGTTTCTTACCAGTCTAAGGTCTTTCCCATCAATTTGGTAATAGGACAAGCTAAAAATCAGTCCAATAAGACGTAGTAGCACGTGTGTGATCTAACCCTGAGTTCAAGGCGAGCGAGCGAACGAAAACAATATAAACAGGTCGACGGAAAAGATTTCTACAAAGTACCCAAAAGATGGTTTAGTCCCTCCGATCCTTGGAGAAACGGATGTTAAGAATTCCTCGCAGTTAGAAAATGAAAACAGTAGGGAAAAGAAGCCACTGCCAAGGCACAGTGTCAATTTGGAAAGCTAAACCTTACAACAATGTGTGTAGATTGTGTGTTGCTGATATACACACACATGTGATCTTCACGCGCGTTACGGAGACCTCACGCTTGAGCTTAGATGATCACTTGTGTGATATGTGGGAGGAGACTGGAGCAGCCATGGAGATATCGGTGTGCGACACATGTGATCTTTTTTTTAATGTTGCATATCCTCCACAGGACCTCGCAGTCACCACCAGCACCCTTCAGCTGCCGTTGACGTACTAGGTAAGTTGTACGTTCACTAGTTTGCCATTGCTCTCTGAACAACCGGCTAACATACCCCCGTAAGTTACCAGCACGGAGCGAACCGCTGCCGATCCTCGCAATTGCTGTTTTCTTCACGTAGAATATACGGGATTACGGAACAATGTAGTTAACCCCCTGGCCGGGAAAACCGACAGATCTTGATCTTGATCTGTGATCTTTTACGTACTATAAACTTGGTCGTCGACCAAACCACTTGCTCCTACAGTCGTGATTTATATTGGAAAACCAAACACTTTAAATTACTTGTATTATACGTTATGTTATGTTATGTTATATTATGTTACGTTATGTTATGGATGTTATGTTACGCCACGTTATGTTACATTATGTTACGTTATGCTAAGTTACGTTATGTTACATTATGTTATGTTATGTTATGTTATGTCATGTAATGTTATGTCGAACGACGTCACTGCACATTGGGTATTCCCATGCTAGCTCACTCCCCCGATACAACAATCATCCCAATGTATTTTTCCAAGCGCGGTTATTACATTAGCCAGATACTGTACTTGCATTTACTCGCACTACTACTTTATGTCCATACACGTGAAATGTCTGCCATACATTTCTAGCAATTACGTTAGTCCGACCTGTCCCAAACAGTTACTATACCATCCCACTATTTTTAGCATTAAAAGTAATTCCTGCTATCCCAACAGTAGTCATATTAACCCAGTGTTTCTAGTTGTTATCGCAACTCCTTCTATTCCAACAGTTGACATATTATTCCAGGTTTCCAGTTGTAATGTTAACTCCTTACCTTCGCCACTGTTGTAACATTAACTTGATATGTTTATTTGATTGATTGATTGATTGATTTAGGAACCGACATCACAGCATTGATGTGTTTATTTGTTACTGACTGTCCTTCTGTCCCAACAGTTGTTACACTAATGGTGTGTTTTCTTGCTGTTACCGTAACACCTTTTATCCCAACAGTTGTCACATTAACCGAATGATTCTGATTGTAACAGTAACTCGTTCTGTTCCAAAATGTGTCACATTAACCCAGTGTTTCCTGCTGTTACTGACTATCGTTCTGTCTTAACAGTTGTCACATTAACCCAGTGTTTCCTGCTGTTACTGACTATCGTTCTGTCCTAACAGTTGTCACATTAACCCAGTGTTTCCTGCTGTTACTGACTATCGTTCTGTCCTAACAGTTGTCACATTAACCCAGTGTTTCCTGCTGTTACTGACTATCGTTGTCCTAACAGTTGTCACATTAACCCAGTGTTTCCTGCTGTTACTGACTATCGTTCAGATGTGTATAAGAGACAGGTTCTGTCCTAACAGTTGTCACATTAACCCAGTGTTTCCTGCTGTTACTGACTATCGTTGTCCTAACAGTTGTCACATTAACCCAGTGTTTCCTGCTGTTACTGACTATCGTTGTCCTAACAGTTGTCACATTAACCCAGTGTTTCCTGCTGTTACTGACTATCGTTGTCCTAACAGTTGTCACATTAACCCAGTGTTTCCTGCTGTTACTGACTATCGTTGTCCTAACAGTTGTCACATTAACCCAGTGTTTCCTGTTGTTACTGACTATCGTTCTGTCTTAACAGTTGTCACATTAACCCAGTGTTTCCTGCTGTTACTGACTATCGTTCTGTCTTAACAGTTGTCACATTAACCCAGTGTTTCCTGCTGTTACTGACTATCGTTGTCCTAACAGTTGTCACATTAACCCAGTGTTTCCTGCTGTTACTGACTATTGTTCTATCCTAACAGTTGTCACATTAACCCAGTGTTTCCTGCTGTTACTGACTATCGTTGTCCTAACAGTTGTCACATTAACCCAGTGTTTCCTGCTGTTACTGACTATCGTTCTGCCCTAACGGTTGTCACATTACCCTAGTGTTTCTAGCTTTTATCATAACCCCTTCTGTCTTAACCGTTGTCACATTTACCTAAGGTTTCGATCTGTTTTCTTAACGCCTTCTAGCTCAACGCTTATCTCATTGACCAGTTCGACACGCGAGCCACACGCTCTTTGTCACCATAACGCGCACGATCCCTCTTCATGTTATGAGGTTTATTGGGTACATGGTGCCAAATCCATATTTCATACCGATCAATAATCGACGGGTGATGTGGTCTGTATTAACGCAGGCCGCCTTTATTACCCAGAAAATTTATTGATATCAATTTTAGTTTTGGTAAACTTGGAAGTCCAGATAAGTGTGAAAAAATCAAACTCTGCCTCGAAGCGGATTCAAACACATGCCCATCGGGCCGGCAGGCAAGCATGCTAGCTACTTCACCACCGCGACTCCTAAAAAGTTCTTACATTTAAATAATAAAAAAAATAAGATAACTAAAACACGTCCATCTTACGAAAGATTCGTTTACAGGAATTGTATTAACTCCCATTCTGAGAAACTCGTATCCCCAGGTCTGGTATTCAAATTAATTTGATAATATGCAAATGCGGTCACCATAATTCCTAACAGCGACTATCTGGGCCAATAATGAGTCGGACATTTATTTTCCTCAAATCGAGAATTCCGGATATTGTGTACTGAAAGGGGGAGATAATATTCCTGATAGGTGGTTTCAGTACCAGTAGAGGGAGCCGCACAATGCACTTGAACGACTGAGTTATTACCCCTAGATGTTTAACGGGCATTGCAAAAGCCTAAGCCAGCAATACATTACATTGGGCACCTGCTGTTTATGTTTCATAAGACAGTTTAGGAAAAGTTTGGTGAAGATAACGAAAAAGACATGAAAACTACTTTCACAGTTCGCGTGCGGTGAGTTGGAACACTTTAACAATGTATATTTCCTCAACGATACTCAAACAAACCATTGGTTCTCATACTTTTTTCTTTCTTTTTTTTTCAAACGGAAGCTGCGGTGTCCGAATCAGGTTCAGAAAGTAACGGTTTCGATCTCATTACAGGGCTGAGCATTTTCCAGACCCTTTGGTATCTTAGTTAGTTAGTTAGTCGACAGATCATCCTTATTGCACATCAAACCAATCAGTCCCTAAGTGCTCGGATCCCCTCCTCAGTAAATCCCGCAGGATGTAGCGGCTCACGACACCAGTTCTGTGTTGATTTATTCATCTTCATTGGCTTCCTTCAAAGTGCTCTTGTCTGTTCACACCTCTTTTAAATTATTGTTCTCACAGTCTGAACATAAGACTCGTAGAGATTGCAGGCAAGGACAGAAACAGGCATGTTTAGTTCAGAGTGACATGCGGACTTCCGGTCGCCAACATGGCGGTTAGATGTTGAACCGTTAACGCTGTGGCGTGTTTATGCTTGTAGCTACGGTTTGCAATCGCATTTTACTC
Source organism: Cepaea nemoralis (assembly GCA_014155875.1). Lineage (NCBI taxonomy): Eukaryota > Metazoa > Mollusca > Gastropoda > Stylommatophora > Helicidae > Cepaea > Cepaea nemoralis. The sequence goes on from JACEFZ010000699.1 coordinate 29,943, forward strand.
ATGTTGGACTGGTAGTACATGGTTCCGTCGCATTGCTACTGAGTGAGTGCGTGGGCGACACCGTGAGCTGTGAAATTCGCGTGGAATGCTTCTACATCTGTCCTGTACAGTGACCTGCATGTTCGGAACAATGGCTACCGGCTGTTGCTAAATTGACTGATTTGCCTTTTCGGTTCACGATTGCATTTTTCAGGAGACTCCTGGGAGTCGGCGCTGAAGCTGCGGAGTTCGTGCTGTGTGCGACGCTTTCAGCGGGTCGCCCTACAGTAACAGACCGAGCCATGTGAGAAAACCCGGGTCAATGAGATCGTTCTGGTGACTGCCGAGTCCATCGAACTACGGTTTTCGTGGATGAATTTCGTGTTGGCATTCTGGCGGCGGCATTTTTGCACAGTGTACCTGTGTGCGGGCTGTTGGATTGCTGAGACTCCTGTCTATTCCACTTTTCACTTTGGACAGTGGGGAGCATTTTGTGTGATATTCACTGGCACAGGAATGGAGCATAATGGGGACAACCCGTTGCCGTGAAGTTGGAACCTCGACTAACTAACTAACTAACTAACTAGAGTGACATGCGTCAGTTTTATATTCAGGGACTGGATATTTTGCCCAGGGCATGCTGGTGTGTTGGGAGGTGAGCGGGCGGATAGATTGACTTGGTTTGCACCGCTTGGTGGCGTATTGGTGCGCAATGATGCAGATGTGGGCGGAGCCTTTTGGGGTCATTGTGAATTGTGTGGGAAAACAGTTACATGATCCTGGTCTGGAAAGAATGGTGCGGCAGGGAGTGACAGGAAGATCCGGTCGACATTCAGTACTCAAAGGAAAGGCCAGACGGATACGTAATCAGACTGCTACTGGTAGCATTAGTGTAAGGGATTTTCGTTGGCTGTTGAAGATAAGGGACGGAGCGTGTACTGGAATGCCCCGAGAGCTGTGATTTCAGTTCTTGACTCAACTCAACACAACACAACTTTTAACAGAAAGGTCCACCACGTGCCAATACACAGATGACCAGAAATGACTTCTAGAAATACTAGAAAGATACGCGCCTGGCGGTTTACTTAATCTGAACATGTGGTGTCTCTACCACTGGAGCCGCTGTAAATGGAGTTCGGTAAGTTAGGACAAAGCTTTACGCTACTTCGAATGGGTCACGTGTGCTCAGAGATGGTATATACACACATACACAACTGTGAGCAAGAAGTCTTCTTGTTCTCTTCTTCTTGTGTCCTTAAAACTTCTATCGGAGTCAATTCCCCCAACCTGACATTCCAGGCCCGTTGTAGACTAGTTCATAGTTAGTTCCATGTTAGCTGATTGTTCTTCTTTTCTTCTTTATCATTCGTTCTAAATGTTTGGTTTGGACTTGGTCGCCTTGTGCCTGTTATCAGCAGAACTGCGACATTTGCGCCTTTCGGTCGTTACGTCCGACTTCTGCAAGCATTTGTTTACCGGGTTAACTTTCCCGGGTATGTTTCATCTGCGTTGTGAGATAGCCAGTCTCAGACCAACCCTCGTTAGTCGCCTTGCACGACATGATCAGGTCTATGGTGCTACTATTCCTTACTTCCCCTTTAGAGCCGCAGTAACACATTCGGGAAACGGGGAGTAGTAGTGGCTACCTCCCTTAGTGAAATAGGCGCTGATGGAAACAGACATCATGTCCTTCGGAAACCTACCACCACCATTAAGTGCCGCATTAGAGGTCAGCTGTAATGACCCTCCAACATGCTCTCTCCAACATCTTCAGAGTACACTCATCAGACTTCTCGCAGCCCATCTCTCTATGATGTCCACCCACCTGCAACCGTGTCTGCCTCTTGCAAGATCAACCTCTAATAGTCCCGCTCAAGCTCATCCTTTAACCACGAGCCTTGTCTCTGTATAAGACTGCTGGACATGACCACTGTCACAGTTTGACCAAATGGATAAGAGCGCTCTTTCTTAAATATCCCGTGTGCTTATTCTGAGGTAGCGGGTTCAATCCCTACACCAGTCATCTCATCTCATCTTGTTCCTCTTTTACCTTACGGTGTCGAGGTGCATCATGGCCTTTGTTTATCAAGATTCCTATGGATTCTGTTATTCCCTCTGTCCATCGTTTACATGGTCGACTTCTTCTTCTACATCCATGTGGTCTGTACATCATTGCTTGTTGTGGTATATTGCTAGGTGGTAACATGGTTATATGGCCAAACAAGGTAACTTGCTGTTTTATGAAGAAATATATCGCTGTCATATCCCTACTTTAGTCCTGAATTCTTCATTTCTTATTTTCTCTCTTCTTGATACATTGAGTATTCTTCTCAGGAATCTCATTTCTGTTGTAATTTTTCTTTTGTCTTTTTCTATCATTGTTCAGGTTTGGCATTGATATAATAAACTTGGTAGGAAGATTATGTCGTCGGGTTCTTATTTTAGTATCTATTGACACGTGTTTGTTTTTTAACCACTCAATTGGACTAAATGTTGAATTCTCGTCCTTGACTTAGGGAAGTAAATTACAAGTACCTCTGAAGTCGGAGTATGTTCACCTGATGGCGAGGGACACTGGTAATAGGAAAAGTTGATCCATACGCAAAAATCAGTTCAGAACACCATTAGTAGTAGCACATCTATGGACTACGCTTGAGTTGTTTCTTTTGTTTTCACACTATGCACCAAATATCTCCAACTTTTATACAACACTACACGGCGAATATCTCCAACTTTTATACAACACTATGCACCAAATATCTCCAAGTTTTATACAACACATGGGGAATCTCTGCATAATGCACGAACTACGTGGCACCTGCGAATATCCAGATGTGAGTACAGGAGACTAATGCAGGCTATAAATATTTATGGTACCTTTTGTAATTTTGAAATTGTACCTGAACAGTTGCGTATTCGACACTCTTGCCGCTGCAGAGCGATGGTTCAGTGCACTGTGTGCACTGTGTGCACACTGACCCCTTCCAGTATTTCGTCCTTGTCCGAGAAGGGTAGACGTCCTGTATATCATACTAGAATAGAGGGGAATATTCTTCACTTTTGTCTTGTAAAAATGTTAAAGAACCCACATAGAGACAGATTTAATACTCATTATTTTTGTTAATGATAATATCTTGCACTATGCACATGAAATTGTGATTTATCGGGAGGATGTTAGGTTGTCTTTGGTGAGGGTGAGAGCAAGCCGATCTATAACTTTATGTATTTTGATGGGAGCAGCTGGTCGAGTGGTTAAGAACGCTGACTTCTGCTTCGGGAGACCCAGGTTCGAATCCTCGGTAAGGTGTGGATTTATTTATTTTTTGACGGGGACAAAAAGACAACCATAACCTGCACAGTTCGCGGCGACTGCACTAGCCAGGAGGCCTTAATTCCTCAGGTTCAAACCACACTCCCCCCCCCCCCTTCCGCCATTCACTGCAAGGTATTATAGGCAGTAGATGACAGTTTGTCAGATAATAAATGATGAGAGAGGCAAGAGAGAACAACTAGAAAGTATACTAGACACGCAGATCTCATTTGAAGAATGAGAAGAAATAGAGGAAAAAGAAGAAGACACCGAAGACGAAGAAAAAGAAGAGGCGGATAAGGATGCTAATGTGATCTTCCAATCAGTCAATGGATACTGTCATCTAATCTCTAGAATGATATAATCTAATTCTAATAGTCCAATCTACATTATATTGTACCCCCCCCCCCCACCCCGATTGTCTCCACCTTGCCGTGGTGGGGGAAAAAAAAGGGGGGGGGGGGGTAGGCTTGTGTGTCCCAATGACCCCAAGAGCGCTGTCTACTACGGAAACACAACTACATGTCGGACAGGTCTTGGGATAGGGACCAGGCCAAGAGAGATACAACCTGCTGTCCTGCAGGCAGACTGAGGATTAGCAGTCTAATATCCAAATAAGGCGTTTTTGATCTAGAAACATAAAACTATAAGGCTCTCAGCCGAGGGATATGGCTGAACGCCTCTAAGCCATTATACTCGGATATGAGGGCCTAGCCGATAACTCACTGCACACTGGCAGTGAGATATTAAGCCTACTATATGACTGGTACAGATACGCATCCTACGGTTATCAACTGAGGGATAAGGCCGAACGCCTCTAGGCCCATGTCCCTCAGCTGTGCGATCCTAACCGTTGCTCACCTCACCTAAGTGGATGTGAGATGCTTCCGACCTTTACTTGGGGACGTTAATTACAAGTACCTCTGAAGTCGGAATGGGTTCGCCTGAATGGCGAGGGACACCGGTAAAAGGGAAAGCAAGCCCACACGCAAACCTCAGTCCTTTACTACTTCAAACTGTATAAGGACGATGCTTGAGTTTAAGCGACCGAACAAGAAGAAGAAGAAGAAGATTATAGTGTGTTGCATTAGTGGAACAACTAAAAATGTTACACGGTTGTCATCGATCAGTCTAGAAAAGAGATCTGTATTCTTGTCATACAATAATGCTTTGTCATTTAATATTTTAAGAATTCTCTATGAGCTGAAAAATCTAGGATATAATTGTTTCCATATTTTTTTCACTGTCTTGTTATTCATGAAACTTTCGAGAGAAAAAGTAGTATTAAATCGAAAAATCTGGAAAAACAAAAAATGATGTTGCATTAACTGGTATTTGCAGCGACAAAGCAACACAAGATTTCAATGAGAATCTTTTTAAAGGGAGGCAGAATTCCATTTGTTAGTCGGTCGGTCGGTAGATCGGTCGGTGGAACGGTCGGTGGGTGGGTGGGTCGGGTCGGTCGGTCGGTTTTTGGGTGGGTGGGTCGGTGGGATGGGTCGGTCGGTCGGTCGGTCGGTCGGTCGATCGGTCGGTCGGTCGGTCGGTAGGTGGGTGGGTGGGTCAGTCGGTCGGTCAATGGGTCGGTCGGTGGGTAAGCTTGTCGGTGGGTCGGTCGTTTGATAGGTCGGTCAGTGGGTGGGTGGGTGGGTGGGTCGGTAAGTTTTCGGTCGTTGAGTCGGTCGGGCGGCGCTGGCGGGCGGGCGGGAGGGCGGTTAATCGTAAGATTATCTCACTACACATCGGACCATACAGTCGATACGTTCCCGGACAAACACTTGCCCACCCCCCCCCCCCCCCCAAAAAAAAATCACTATCTCCCTAACATGCAGCGGTCGACTAAACCAGGTTTGTGTTGACTATTCTTCTTTGACCCCCTGACCACCTATTTGGCATTATCCCCTTTTCACTTGATGTTATTTGTTTGCTTCGTTATGTTTACTTGTTTAACGGGAAGAAACTCCAATGTGGGCCTTTGTCTGTTCATACGTTCCCAACATTATCCTCAGAATTGACATTTCTTTGGTTTATATAGTTGTCTAGATTCCCAGATTAGAATCTCGATGCATGAAGCCCATAACTGGACAATCTCCTGCTGTTTATGCTTCACCTCGACACTGGAAGATACAAGAGGAACAAGATGAGATGAGATGAGATGTGATGAGATGAGGTGAAATAGTTGTCACGCTGTACTAAACGTTGAGTAGTTTCTTTTTAGAACAATTTATGTCCAACCGCGAGTTACCAAGTTCCATGGGCCAAGCCAGGAAAACATATCTACTACCATGCATGTCGACTTGGCTACTAAATTGGATTGGCATGAGACAGGCGACCTTATCCCGGAGATAACTGCCGTGTTTCGACGATAATAAGTCTTATTATCTAATATTAATTTTAGCTTTAAAAATGCACTAGTGCTTATTTTCTAGGGATGTCTTACATATTTTCAGATACAAAATTCTACATTTATTGAAATACAGCCATGTCATCTTCTTCTGGAACTTCGTCATAACCCTCCAAATCCCGAATTCCGGCCTGAATTAATTGCAGCTCCATTTCCTTTAGAACCATTAGCCCCAGTCTCTTGTGTCCAGCAATAAAGCTTTCCTTAAATGAGCATTTCTTGTCCATGCAGCTTGCTCGTAGTGCCTTGGCAACTTTATTTCACACGAGTGACGTATTGAATTATGGACCACATCCTTTCATTATCAAGTGCGCACCATCGTCCTCTGTACTCCGACTGGTCATTCGACAAAAAGTCTCCCTTTCTAGCTGACGATCTTAACCAGGGCTTATTTTAGGGGTAGGTCTTATATCTTATACTCCTGTCTGTGTACTGTCTTCGACTCCAGTCTGTGTACTATCTTCGACTCCAGCCTGTGTACTGTCTCGACCGATGGTGTTGAAAATGGAGAACAGTGAAGGACATGATGGGACGGCTTCTATACCAGCCTGTCGACTAACTAAACAACTAATCATGTCTTAATTGCTTAAGTATTGCTCATCCATGATTGCCCATGAATATCTACAGCATTTATTTTATCTTCAGTTGCGTTAACCGATTCACATGTTTGTATAATTTCCCAGGGCTCCCAGGTCGACCCAGTCTAAACTGGATAACAGGAAAGGTATGGGGAAGTAAAGGCGACCGGGTTGATACTGACCACATCGCTCACCGAGTGTCCATTGGTCTGTGTAAATATCTATCACTGCATGTCCAATGCCTCTTTAAGCTTGTAAATGGATATTTAACTTTTAGCGCGTTAAACCTCTCAGCTACGCCAACCACGCTACAAAGACGGTTGCTACTGACAAAGTAACTTTTTCAGTGCCGAAGGATAATATACGGCCACATGTAACCTCCCATTTGGACAGAAGGACGATATATCGCCATACTATGGCCATGTTTATTTATTTTGTTTCGTGGTATCTTCCGTAATTCAATGCTCAATTAACGGAAATGTACATTATCCTCGATAAGGTGTGAATTTTTTTTTCTGTCGGGGGCAAAACGAAAACCCTAACCTGCACAGTTCGCGGCGACTGCACTAGCCAAGCGGCCTTAATTCCTCAGGTTCATGACCCCCCTGCTAGACACTGTATGGTATAGATAGGCAGTACATGACAGCACATTGGAATACTTCTTCATTTTACTGTGAACTATGTTTTGTCCAAACCTATTTTTTGTTTGGCTCTAAATCAGTTAAGGAACTGCAAGGAATAGCTTTCTTTGAGAATGCAGGCGAGAATTTGCCAGAGAAATATAGCTTCACGGTTTCCTGGAGAGTGGTTTACACCGAGGCGATAACAGGGGCGGCACTTGGTATCAGCACTTTCAAGATGACTACCAACAGGCATGCCGGCTGCAGTCAGTGATTGATGATGAATCTTTAGTGGTCTGTGTGGGTTCTTGAGGGCTCAGAATGCAGAGTCGGCACCTGACCTGGTCTTAGATTTGCACGTGTGTGGCCTTGCGGCTTGGAAGTTTGGGTGGATATATAGTTCAGGAGCGTTTTACAGAGAAATGAAATGTAGTGATTGTTCAGTGGGTTAATTTCCATGCTTGTTTATGTCTCAGTGATTGTTCATTGGAGTTAATTTTTAAGCTTGTTTCTGTCTCAGGGATTGTTTAGTGGGGTTAATTTTCATGCACATTTATGTCTCATTGATTGTTCAGTGGGGTTAAATTTCATGCTTGTTTCTGTCTAAGGGATTGTTCAATGGGGTTAGTTTTTATGCTTGTTTCTGTCTCAGATATTTGTTATATTACTTTAGCTTAGATGTAAATTTAATATCTTTTGTCTCAAGTTATGGTTATTTATCTGGTAGCGCACGGTTCTGTCGCCCTGCTACTAAATTGAGTGCGTTGAGCGACACTGTGAATTTCGTGTGGTGTGCTTTTACATCTGTTCGCGGTTGTTTGTAGCGTGAATTTCATGTTCAGAAAATGACGACCGGTAGATCGCTGAACTAACTGGGTTGCCTTACGCAGTGATGGGCGGCTACTGGTTTTCTAGTGATTTCCGCTTCCATCGACTATGAACTGTATTTTTCGTGGCCTATTTGTGTGTTTGCATTCTGGCAGTGGCGTTACGCATAGTATAAATGTGCGGGCTGTTGGTTTATCGAGACTCCTGTCTGTTCCACTTTTCACATGTGGCAGTGAGGAGCATTTTGTGTGATATTCACTAGCACAGGAATGGCCCATAATGTGGCCACCCTTTGTCGTGAAGTTGAAACTGCGACTAACTAACTAACTAACTAACTAACTAACTAACAAATTAACTAACTAGCTGACTGACTGACTGACTGGCTGACTGGCTGACTGGCTGACTGGCTAACTAACTAGCTAGCTAGCTAACTAACTAACTAACCAAACAACTAATTAACTAACTAACTAACATTAGGTCTTATTCTATTTCTTTTGCTTCGTGGTAATCAGACAGAGACTAGTTCTAGTTCTGCTAGTCTCAAGTTTCCTCAGTGAATGTCCTATCCAATTCCAACTTCTTTTCTTCACCTCAAGGTTAACTGATATTTGTCTAGATTCTCTCCATGAGCTCCGCATCGGTGATTTTGTCATCCCATTTTATTCGTTCTGTTTCCTGCAGGTACCGGTTAGTGAAGGCTTGATTTGTCATCATCATAATGTGCCAAGCTAGGATCAAAGGTCAAATGTTCCTCTATATACACTTGTTTTTGTATCTTCCTGATTCTTCTCTCTCTCTCTCTCTCTCTCTCTCTCTCTCTCTCTCTCTCTCTCTCTCTCTCTCTCTCTCTCTCTCTCTCTCTCTCTCTCACCCACGGGCCTGCGTGCTCAATTCTTAACCCTTTGAAAATAAAGTTTGTTCGTTAGTTCGTTCGTTCGTTCGTTCGTTCGTTCCCACTCGCTCGCTATCGCTTGTTTCTATCTGTTTCTCTCTGTATCTCTCTGTCTCTCTCTGTCTCTTTCTCTCTCTCTCTCTCTCTCTCTCTCTCTCTCTCTCTCTCTCTCTTCCCATCTCAGTTTTTGTTCCAGGCACTCCATTATTTATACTTTGTATGCTGTCAAGATTAAGTAATGGACCCTGTTCCATGACCTGAAGCGTAAATGGTATACGGTTCACCCATACGTCCATAAATCAATCGACACCCCATGAGTGATACACCCCGTGAGTGATGTGGTCAACCTGACGATGTACATATACCTCCCATGACATAGCCAGGTACCCACTTTAAGCTGAGGCGACCTGAGATCCAGGTCACGTTTACAAATCCGCGCCTCCATGAAAATTCCAACACATGACCGCAGCGACGCCAGGCAAGAGCGATACCAACAAGGTTAACGTCGTTCATTAGAGATAACATTGTCAATCTTTATTGTTTTATGTGTATTATAAAGAGGCTAGTGATATGAAGCGTATCTGAATTATATAACAATTATCTCAGACATAGTTGCTTTCAGATGGGCCAGTTTATTACACGTACAAGAAAACAGTGAAAGTTCGAAAACATTGAGAACAAACGCTTGATTTATCTATATAGCATTTTTGGCGTCCACTCTAGAAGGCTGCTTGGTTATTTCCCTCTAAAGCGAATATATTTTTGTCTGGCTGGTTGCATGATTACCAGAAAAAAAGCTATCGGCCACATCCTCGACTAATTGTCAGCTTGTGTCTGACGTGTGCACGAGATGATTGGTTCTTTCATCGACGGAAAGGTCTTGTTGACACAACTCATGTTAACAGCGGGACATGCAAGGCAGTTTAAACCATGCAGCATGTGGTTCTAGATATTGCACCGTCTAAACTATGTACGAGGGTAGGAATATACAAAATATTCATATTCTGGGAGGGGACCCTTATTATAGCCGTGTCTGTCATGAGTCGACAGTTCATAATAAGCAGACAAGCTGAGAAACATCTCAAGATAGTGTAAAAGTTATTTATGAAGAAACTTCGAAGAATACCATGGATGGGCAGAAAATCCAGTGATCAAGACCTACAAGAAATAAGTGAAAATAGTAAACTGATTCTAGAAATTAGGAATAGACATGAAGATGTTGTGGGCATATTATAAGAAGAAATACACTGGAAAACTTACTGACAACCGGCGAGACTAGTGGAAAAGAGCAAGGGAGAAGCAGTGAGATAAATGTCGGGATGGCTTAGCCACAAGGCGTAATCAAGAACACAGACCAGATCTAGGACTGGTGATCGCTTGAGATGGCCAATCACGCTTATTGGCACGGCACATGATGATGAAGATTTATACAGCATGATAATTAAGAAAAGAAGTAACAGCTGCAGCAGGATGTAAAAAAAGAACATATAAACATTTAGGTAGGTGTAACTCCTGCGAGAAAATAAGATACAATACGTATACTGTTTATGTGTAGATTATGTCTCACGGTCTCACAGGAACTACAAGAACCTAACTGTGTTTAATGTTAGCATGATAAGTGACGTCACAGGTAAACATCGACACTCCTATAAGTATAAGTAATAATATAAGGAATAAGTAAGAATACAAATCAAGATCGAAGTTCAAACTTGCTCTATACCAATGGCGACAGCTCCTCGCTGATGGAACATGTTTACTTCGAGGCACGGACTATAGACATGGCAAATGAAGACACGTTTTGGGGGTATCCCGTTGGTAGTAGATCTCTGGAGACGGCTGGATCGATTCCCGGGCTAGTCACTTAATCAATCAGATGCCGTCACCGCAATGAAGCTTCGCTGCGGGGGATCAACACTCTCAGCTTCTTGCTCTAGTTTACACACAAACTGCTGAACGTCCATCTCCTTATGCGTTCCCAACGGCATTGCTGTCTCCATCTTGCTTGCTTGCTTTCGACTTTTTTCCGCCAGTTTGTATTTTATAAGAGTAAATATGTAGACCCCGAGGTAGACCAAGAAGGCGGTGGAGAGATAATATACATACAGACCTACAAGCACTTGGAATCAACGACTGGCAAGAGAAGGTCCACCAGAGAGACGAATGGAGACAGATTGTATTTGCAGCAAAGAACCTCAATGGCTCGGAATGCTGAAGAAGAAGAAGAAGAAGAAGAAATATGTCTTTTAATTAGGCGGAATTATATCACTTGTTTCTTTTATCGACCGTCTTTTCAATCTCAACTACGCTAGGACATGTTCTGTTTATGTTGGTCAATGATATTGGTCTATACTTTTGTACATCTACATTTCCAGGGCATCAAGTCGACTCTGGGATTGCTTGCTAATTATACAGGTTTCTGCCCCATATCATTAGTGTTTATATATATATATATATATATATATATATCATTTGAAAATTCTCTTTTCAAAAAATTGTTTATCTCTATAGATGCTACATCTTTTTTTTTTTAAATATGTCTAGCAAATAGTACCAGGCCCACATTCGTATAGACCAGTGTTTCCCAACCTTTTTTGTGCCATGCCCCACTTAAGCCTTTCTAAAATTCATATTGCCCCCCTCCCCCGCCCCACGCCCCCCCCCCCCCCTCAACATATACATTATTTTTAATATTCAAAAATTGAAATGTTCACTAAAGAAACTTTAATGATAGGTTTTATGAAGAAATCACTAGGTAATTATTGAGCAAACACAGTAAGTAAATTTTCAAAACATATAATGGAGAACTGAAATTCAAGTACAAAATAATTTTAATGAAAGATTTTTCTATATTATTTTAATTATTAGTAATTATTTATTATTTAAATTTAGTGAGATCCTTGCGCTTGATGCTTGCTGCAAAGAGATCTTATGTCAGGTTCCAATTTAGTTAACTTCAGTCTCAAGTCTCCCCGTTTTGTTATATTCAGCCGATTTCTTCCATTTTCGAATTGCCCCCCTTAACAATCGAATTGCCCCCCTGTGGGGCGTGGGCCCCACGTTGGGAAACACTGGTATAGACCCATCGGCACTTGGGTGGTCATAAGGCCAGCATCCCACTGGCCGCCTATCACTTCCAACGTCATTTCCTGGTACCACTTTGAGCCAGGGAACCCAGGTCAAAAGTTCACAAATTCGAATCCTCTCCGCTGTGTATCGAACCCAAAACCACCATCTAACCACTGAGTTATCGCAGCCCCAATGTGAAGTAATCCACCGACAACAAGGATACAGATAAGTAACTATCATATTTTCATGTAGTGTTTTCCGTGTAGTTGTATGAGTTTGTGTTTGTTTACTCTCTGCTGACAGAGGCTTTAATCGGAAAATTCATTTAGTTACTTGTAATCGTGTTCTACAGGCTCCGTGGCGACAGGTTTACGGATGCATTTCGTAATCCCGCATACCCGCGTTCGAAACAGCTGTACGCGATTTGGCAACATACCGCGTTGCGTTGGTTTTTTTACGAAATGGTATGGGTGCCTGTCGTTCAGAAAGCAATGGAAAACTACTGAACGTAAACTTCCCAAGAGAACACAACAGCAAACATGCTGGTGTTGACTGCAACGCCCTGTAAAGGATATGCAACTAACTTTTTAATCATGTTCTAGTAAAGCTAATAATCTACTTCTCGTTTTTCTGATGCTTGTTTGTGTTCGCTGGCTGTGATCTCCAGCGCGAAGTCTTGTATGTCGTATGAAGACATCCTGCTGTCATACCGGACTGAGGTTTGCGTGTGTATCCGTTGTCCCATGTCTGGCTAATTGGTGAACAGACTGGTGGTTCCTCGCCGTGCAGGCAGATACTCTCCGACTTCGGAAGAATCAGCGATCCCACTACGTTAGCCAGGACCCCGAAAGGACCTGTTGCCCAGAACGTACTGCTTGGACGTGTTAGTAGGTCTTGGCCATCATTGCAATGTAAAGTCAGACGAGCATGTTATAAGGAGTGATTAATACAAGCATGGGAAGTTGATTGACACATAAACAATAAAGTTAGTTGCATATCCTTTACATGATGTCGCAGTCAACCCCAGCATTTTTTGGATGTTTGTGATTTCTTGGCAAGTTTACGTTTAGTAGTTTGCCATTGCTTTCTGAAAGACCGGCGCTCATATCATTGTATGAAATCTCAACGCAAGGCGGTCTGCTTCGTTATCACCCGCAGCAGTGTTTCGAACGAGGTGTGCAGAATTATGAATCGCATTCATGCATCTTTCGCCACAGAACGTTGCGCCTTCTGCGCTTGGCACAGAATTAATTAATTAATCAACTTTGTTGATCCCTAACTTTCTTCTCAGTTCCTTATCTGGTCCTTTCTCAGACCAGGCGGTGTATGACAAAGATATACAGACAGGGGAGAACTTTATCCGGGGGAAATTGTTAGGCGTTGCTATTTTAATACATCACCGCAGACGACTCTCATCTTTCATTTCTGGTGTACACACAGAATCGGCTTCTTTTAGTCTGGGGTGCCAGAAGCTCATCAGGTTGGAATGCACTAGAGCTATTGTCTGGCCTTATGTTTCACTTCGTTGATAAACGCCCTTTCGCTCTGATGCAGTTATCAAACCCTAGCAGTCTCTGTTGTGTAAACACAGACTGATGGATTACACCGCTGGTTTCTTGACGGCTCTTGAAAAGAAAGAAAAAACATAAACATGTTTTTGTTTCCCCTTTTTATGTTTCCTTTGCTGTTTGGGATTGTTAACTACTTTTAATACATAATTTAAGCCCTCTTAAAACACCTGAGTTACGTTAATCTTATTAATTTATCAAGCATCATTTTTTGCTCCAGGTCTGCGGATGATTTCTTTGCTACATGTCACCGTGTTTCCAACTATTACTTCCTCAAATGTTCTTTGTATTTTTCTTCCTGTGCGTCCCTATGCCCAGTTCTGGTGATCTTGTATCAGTCCATGCTGTTCATTTGCGAGTATTTCAGGAAGAACTGATTTCGGACGTGAATTTATTGTAATTCATTGTGGTCAGCAACATGGCCATAAAATAATCATCGTTAGCATAATTTCTTCTTCTTCTTCTTCTTCTTCTTCTTCTTCTTCTTCTTCTTCTTCTTCTTCTTCTTCTTCTTCTTCTTCTTCTTCTTCTTCTTGTTATTATTATTATTATTATTATTATTATTATTATTATCGATATTATTATTATTATTATTATCGTTATTATTATTATTATTATTATTATTATTATTATGTTACTATCTACATCGACAGAACAGAACGGCAGTTACATGGCAGGGTTGTTGAACGCATACCCAGCTGGATTGAGAAGATACTACACACAGGCGATGGGACCATGGGAAGGCTGACACATCACAATTACAAACTTCCGGCGTCGTCCATTGCACTTCATGTCTTGGAAAGAGGTCATGTAATTGATAGAGACAGCGCTTTTCGCGTGTTGTTTCGTACACAAAATAGTCGTTTGTTAAAGTTTGCAGAAGCCATACTGATTCATCTACATAGGCCGGTTTTGTGCAAACAGAAAGACATGATAATCAGTTTAAAATTAACATGGTAAACAATTGATATTGTTGTGCAAATATGTGTATATTTCAGCTTGAAGGATGTATCTAGTTATTTTACTCTATGTTGTGTGTCTTCTGCAGTATGTACTTGACGAGATGCAGGAAAATATGCCAGGCAATAACTCGTACAATCTATGGTTTGTGTCTTCGTTATTCAAAATAGTATGTTACTGTTGTTTTAATTGTTGGTTTTTATCCTCGTCGTCTTGGTGGTCATCATCTTGAGCAACATCGCAATCAAATTTTTAAATATTTTAATACTCCCAACCCATGGAACCGTTTATTTCATTACACACTGAGTAACCAACCACGACTGACTATCCGGTCATATGGCGTCTTTTAAGGTCATTACGTTTTTGTTTCTTTGTTTTTTGTTTTTTTAATTCGATTTCATCATTACCCCTACCCCGTTCAAGCTGAAGGAGAAGTTATAGTTAGGGTCCATCACCGGCTCAGAATGATAGTCCTGTGACTAGTCAGCCACCAAAACCAGCTGCCCATGATGTTAACCGCACAGTCCTATTAATCCGAAGGTGACTGTTGTCCATATGGGGTAATGGACTTAATAAGATAATCATTACGAACACACTGATCTCCTTTGTTGGTGGCCGTCACTGCATGTTGCTGCTCCACATTTCTCCTGCCCCTCTCGCAGCCTCCTCTCTCGATGGTGCACTGCCTCTTGTTGTGTCCTCATCCTCTTTCCGTCTGATTTATTGTACCAAGAAATGTAACCCGCATTTACATGCCCATAAGGCATAACATAGATTTGTTGTTAGACACTTGTTCTATACTCAAAATGCCCATGGGGAGGGTTGGCGATGTGTATAGTTTTAACCTGGTTGACATTAGCTTCCATGACAAATCTCTAGGACAAAGTTAATGAGGCCAAACCAGACCCTAAGCTTTCCTTACCAGAGATTTTATTCATATAATTTCTTTATCATAAAAGGTGTTACAGTCAATCATGACAATGTAATTAAATACCCAGGCACCATCGTGTCAGTTGTTGGAAGATGTGACACAGAGATACAGGAAAGAACTGACATATCCAAAGACGTTTTAAATAGCAAATAAAACGTCATAAAAAATAGAAATAATGCAGGCAGAAAAAAGCTTATTACTGAAATGTTATCTGTTCATGTCATTTTCTATGGATGAGATGCAATAAGTAATCAAGGAGTGGGGAAAGTGAAAGCATTAGAGATGAGACTTTACAAAGAGTGTTAAGAAAAGGTTAAACGGTTTAAAAGAGAGAGGTTCTTGTTTATTGCACCGGATTTTATCCCATAAGGCTCGGTCTCTTTCCGAACGGCGATCTGCGGAAAGCGTTTCACAGAGGACGAACCCCTAGCTCCAGCGACGGCCCCCAGGAGTCTTCGAGAAAATTGCACTCGTGAACCGAATGATGTAATGCGGAATCGAACCCACGAAATTCGGAGTGTGAGGCAGGAGCCGTAACTACTTCGTCCACGGAGACTTTCAGAGTGATAAAAAGAGAGTATGACTTACTATTACTTAGGTATGTGTGACTCCTGGGAGAGGGAAGGAGAGAGGGAAGAGAGAGGGAGAGAGAGAGGGGAGGGGAGGGAAAGATATAAGTGCGGAAGGGGAGAGCGAGATGAAGGAGAGAGAGAGAGAGAAGGGGAGAGAGAGGGGGAAGAGGAAGAGGTAGATAGAGAGAGGCGGTGAGAGGGAGAGAGGGAGGAAGAGAGAGCGGAGAGGAGAGGAAGAGAGAGAGGGGGAAAGATGGGAAGAGAGAGATAGAAGGAAAGAGAGGGAGAGGGAGGGAGGGGGAAGCGGGGGAAAGAAGGGAAGAGGGAGGCTGAGGAGGGAGGAGAAAGGAAGAGAGGGGGAAATGGGGGGAGAGGTTGAGAGAGAAGGCTGGGTGAGAGGGAGAAAGAGGGAGAGAAGGAGAGAGAGGGAGAGAGACGGAAGAGAAGTGGGAAGGAACGAGGGAGAGGGGGAAGGAGAGGGTTAGGTAGAGAGGGGGAGAGAAGGGGAGGGAGAAAAGGGGAGAGGAGGAGGAGGAGAGGTAGAGGGAGGGTGGGGTGAGTGGAAGAGAGGGATAGAAAAGCGGAGGGAAAGAAGAAGAAGGTACAGAGAGAAGGCGGGCTGAGAGGGAGGGAGAGGGGGAGAAGGAGAAAGACGGGGAGAGAGGGAGAGAAGGAGAGAGAGGTGGAGAAGGAGAAAGACGGGGAGAGAGGGAGAGAGAGGGAGAGAAGGAGAGAGAGGGGAGAAGGAGAAAGACGGGGAGAGAGGGAGAGAGAGGGAGAGAAGGAGAGAGAAGCAGGGAGAGAGAGGAGAGGGGAGGTATAGAGAGGATGCGGGATGAGAGAGGGAGAGGAGGAGAGAGACGGAGAACGAACGAACTAATGAACGAACGAACAAACTTTATTTTCAAACGGTTAAGAATTGAGCACGCGGGCCCATCTAACATTCTGCCCTTCTATCACTCTCTTTCATACATTATTTCATACACACATCATTCAAGGCTAACAGAAAACAGCAACAATATAAAAGATATGCATTTTAAAGGCTTGGGCAAAATGCGAACATCAAAACTACACGACTCAGTAATATTAGATAATGGTGTGACACTTACAGGCGAGCCTAGTGAGGCCGACACACCGGAAGTTTCCGCGTCATCAATTGCTAGGCATATTCTCGAAAGCGGCCATGTGATGGACAGAGACATTGCCTTTCGCGTGTTGTTTAACATACATAATACTCGCTTGTTAAAGTTTGCAGAAGCAATAATGATCAATCTAGCCAAGCCAGAATTGTGTAAACAGAAAGACATGTTAGTCAGCTTAAAATTACCTTGGTAGACAGTTGACATTACTGTGCGAACATGTGGTTGTTTCTGCTTGAAGGATTTATCTATAGTGTGTGTGTGTGTGTGTGTTTTTTTTTTTTTTTTTGCCTCAATATAAAATTCAATATTTCAGTAACCAACTGAGGGAAAATTGTGAGATTTAGTATATAACCTTATCATTATGTCCACACAACAACAACATTTTTGTTCTGGAGATTTTACAGCAGATTTAAAAGTTAGTTTATATGCGGTATATTAATAACGACTTAGAGATTACGTCCATGATTTTAACTGTATTACAGCTTCACCAAGACACGTCCCGGCATTTAAAAAAAGTTTTCACGTGATTTCAGTTTTGAAACAAACAGCGAGAAGATTCAGAGGTGTCTCCAAATGGGGGTTCTTTCATGAAACGTGATTATATAAATAAACTAGCTGACAAGGCCCGGCTTCTGGCGGGGATCTATCTATCTATCTATCTATCTATCTATCTGTCTGTCTGTCTGTCTGTCTGTCTGTCTGTCTGTCTGTCTGTCTGTCTGTCTGTCTGTCGGCCGAACGACCCACCCACCCACCCAGTCAGCCAGCCAGCCAGCCAGCCATCCACCAACCCACCCACCCTCCCATCCACCCACCCTCCCACCCACCTTTCTGCCTACCTACTTACCTACCTACCTTTCTTTCTTTCTTTCTGTCTGTCTGTCTGTCTGTCTGTCTGTCTGTCTGTCTGTCTGTCTGTCCGCGCTATTAAATATTGATAAAAGTTATTGGAAAAAAACGTCAGGACCATGTGTTGAAAGAGGAAGAGGACTATTGGAGAAAGGATGGATTGGATTTTATGCAACCGAGAGCAATCATCAACCTACTGGAATCGTCCGACACAGATTAACGTCTGAGCAGATCGCAGACCTTAATCTACGTACACACTTACTGGGATATTTTGATCCAACTATTCAGACGAATTGCAGGCCCTTAACATTACAGCATCAGCATCAGCTGAAGAAACAAGAAGGAAATGAAAAATAAGGTAAGAAATATAGTCCTTCTACTTTCCTGTTAATTTACAATTTATTTACCCCGTGCCTCTGTAAATTCTCTGTCTTTGCTAATATTACACATTGCACCCCTCTCGGGATTCTGCGTGGTGAAGTGATCAAGCCGTCTGACTCGGGCTCCGAAGGTTGTATGTTCGATTCCGGGCCGCGTCCTTCATTTCAAGAGTGCATTTTTTTTCGGACACTCCTGAGGGTCGTCGCTGGAACTACGGAGTTCGTGCTTTGTGCGACGCTTTCCGCGCTGCAGAAAGAAACTGAACCATATGGGATAAAAACCCGGTGCAATGCAGCCGACCCTGTCGATTGTAAGCTACTTCTTTCATTGCACCCACTCCCATACGAATCCGGATACGCCTTTGTTTGTCATCTGAATTTGCAGGTCCCCATTACCGTAAACATAACTTTTTTAGCGAGAAATCACTAGATGTTAAGCAAAACATCAAAGGAATGTCGTCGCTTTCAATGATTTAAGTTGTTTTTGGACCTATCAAAGACATATTTCTTGGGTGGGGGTAAATATAAAACGGCTGGAAAAATTTCATAACGATGCAACAGACAGTTTTCAAAATAATTGATCGTGAATGAAGGCAAACAAATGTGGACATACTATAGTTAGTTTACTTTATGTTGTTTGAATTCTGCAGTATGTACCTGACGAGATGCAGCGAAATATGCCAGGCAATAAATCGTGCAATCTATTGTTTGTGTCTTCGTTATTCAAACTTGTTCTTTGCTATGTGGAATATACTGATCTACCAAAAGGGGACTGGCTGTTATACTAGGGTTTTGTTATTGTTAGAGAGAGGGAGAGAGAGAAGTAGAGAGGGAGAGAACATCGGAGGGATGGAGAGGGAGAGGAGGGGATGTAGAAATAGAAGGCGGGATGAGAGAGAGAAAATGAGAGAGAGGGAGAGAAGGAGAGAGGGAGATAGGGAGAGGAGAGGAGAAGGAGGGAGATAAGGTAAGAGGTTGAGAGGGAGATACAGGGTGAGAGGGAGAGAGGGGAGAGAAGGAGGGAGAGAGAGGAAAAGAGAGAGGGAGAGACACACGAAGGGAGTGAGAGGGGGAGAGGTAGAGAGAGAAGGCGCGGTGAGAGGGAGAGAGGGAGAGAAGGAGAGAGGGAGAGAGGAATAGCGAGAGGGGGAGAGATAGAGGGAGAGAGGGAGTGATGGAGGGAGATAGTGAGAGATAAAAAACCTAGACACACCTATATACCTTATAGCGAACTCAAACCCAGTTAACATAAATTACAGCGGGGATAATTTTTTAAATATGATAATAATAAGACTAAATTAACGTAAAGTGAACGTGTTAAAAAAAAAAAAAGCTCATTCACAACACAACGAATTCGTCATTTCGATTTTAGTGATCTTCTTCAGGAACCGCGCAAATAAGAAGAAATATGAAAGTGGAAAATAAAACAAACACACGAAAACAAATAAGTAAGAATAACGAACATGAATAGGCCATTGCGTATCCTCCGTGCAACAGATGTTTGCTATCTCTCTCGTTTTCGTAGGAGTCACACATCCTAGCTGTTTTCATTTTATATTGTCATACCCAGCTGCAGCCGTGATTTCTCTCATCTGTTAATAAAAGAAGATAGTTAGAAACCACTGCTCAGTTACTGACAGCTGCAGGCATTACTTTTGGATGGCGAGTAGGGGTATGCCCTATCAAATTAGATGTAAGGTTCCTCCTTCCCACAGCTGTCCAAAGGGGGCACCCTTGGGCAAGGTAGAGTACTCATTTATCCACCCGATCAGGGTTACATAAAGCCATGGAAGCAGGTGGTGGGTGGAGCTGGGGAGCCTTCGACATATAGATTTTTTGGTTATGGTTTCAAGTTTCGCGACGTTAAGCAAGGGATCTCTTTATAAAGACTATGTCTACGGTCACCGACTAGAATGGTCACTGCCGAGAAGTAAAGTAACGGCAAACTCTCTTCTTTACAAATGTCTACATATCATGTCGCAACACAGGCTGTGGACATACAAGATTACCAACGCCACACGGCATGGACTATAAGAAGGCATTAGTTGATCGCACATGACAAACATATGAAAAATACGAACGGCATTTATGGAGGCATATCACCATATGAAATGGCGCAAAGAAATGCATCTTTTGCGGGGGAAATGCTAAGCAACAGAGGCGGAACAAGACAGAAATATGTATGTGAAAATGTTAAAGGGTTGGGCAGCACATAATAATACAAGTGACATTAATCTTATATAAATATCAAATAACATAGAGGAGTGAAGCAATTCAATGGCTAGTGTCTGCTTTAGGCCAGAGCGTCTGTAGAAAAAGAACCAAGTAGTACGAGATGTGAAAGTACAGGACTTGTTTTCTTTCTGTAAACACTCATTCCCTCCGCACGGTGAATAAACCCAGGCCTTGGAGGCGTTGGATCTAGGACTTCTCTAGGCCACTCCGCCCCGACAATATATATCACGGTCTTATTTATATCACGTATACTTTACCGCAAACAAACCACCACCTGGGAGCCCCGGGTAAGTAATGTTTACCTGTCTAACAAAATGGACATCACTCGGAAAAAAGCATAGGTGGAAACTGTCCACCCCCACCCCCTTCCCTACAGAGCATGCCGCTGAAGTATAAAGCATGTGGATTTCACAATTAACGGATTTTCGCCTGGGTGTAAAGTTGTAGTCTGTTGACAATTAACTGATTAACTGCCACGGGATTATACATCATCTGATTTAAACTTCCCGTAACTGCCATGGGTTTATAAATCAAACTATAGTTAAAATTTCAATACTGTATTTTTTCCCTATGTAACCCCCCTTAATTTTATAAATAATGCAGCATATCTGCTACCATGTTAACCACTGTTAAGTTATGACTGGGACACTCCCCATTTTCCACCATCCATTTTGGTTTGGTCCTAATCTACTCTTTGGTTCGCATTGAATCAGTTCAATATCTAACAGAAGTGGAGGAAACATGACCGACCTGGGTCCGACCTGGGTTCCCAATCGCAGCTAGCGCATTTAAACAAAATATATCAGGTAATTACTGAACGTACAATTGCCTAGAATGTCACAAACAGGTAACGTATGCTGGAATTGATTGCAAGGTCCTGTAAAGGTCATCGTAAAGATCGAGTAACAGAGTCTTTCACAAGCCTTTAAGCGGGTGGGGCATTTAGTGCTAGCCACACATACTGATAGACCACTCTGCACCGGGTGGATTATGAGGTCGGTATCACACCGGACACATCTACTTTCCAAGGCATTTCCTAGTGCCTATGTCAGGCCGAGGTCCATCTGGGAGCTCAATCCATTTTATACATCATTCCCCTTCCCCCTTTATGAGGATTCGAGCCATGGCCACCAGGCCTGCATGCGAACGTCTAACCACTGCGCCACCGCATGCAACTAACGTCATCATCATCATTTGCCATGACGATAAGCGTGGGCGGTCATGATTCGCCATCTCACACGATCACCAGAGTCTTGGATCAGCTCAGTGTTCTTGTCTCGACCATGCCACGTGACCAAGTCATTCAGTTATTTACTTCTCTGCCGTTCCCTTGTTCTTTTCCTCTCAATCTTGCCAGTTGTCAACAAGTTCTCCAATTTATTTCTTCTCAAAGCGTGTCCAAAGAATTGTGACTGTCTACGTCTAATTTCTCCAATCAGTCGACGATTTTCACCTGTGTCCTTTAGGATTGGTTATCGGTTTTTCTGTCTGTCCAAGGTATTCTTTGCATTATCTTCAGAAGCCACATTTCCATAGCCATTAGATATTTTTCAAATTGTCTGCTCATTGTTTACACTTCACATCCATACAAAAATGCTGCACCTTAACTAACTTATCCGGTGATATTAACGGGGAAAAAAAATAAGAAAATATAAGTACAGGCAACATAAAAAACTTGATGCTTCTGACAAATCCCGTGACACAGAGAGTGCCTAAGCGTGCACAGGGAAATAATGTAGCATTTTATTTTTCAAAATCAATTAAGTTCAAGTAGTCTTAACCTGCCGGCTTCCTGGCCTAGAGGTTCGCGACTTTTCTCCGTAATTTCGGATACTCTCGTAAGTAACGTGACGACGGTGAGAATCAGCAGTGGTTCGAATCGCGGGGGTAACTTACGGGGAATGTGAACCGGCCGCTCAGAAAGAAATGGCAAACTACTGAGCGTAATCTTGCCAAGAAATCAACAATCAGCTGAAAGAGGCTGATGTTGACAGCAATGTCCTGTAAAGGATATGCAAACAATTTTTTTTTTAGTCTTAACCTATTTCTTGTTGCATTACAATAGAAAGGAAAGATGAAAAATAAAGGAGACACTTAATATCTTACACTGATTCAGTGCCAAACACAATGTACGACTGGATCACACATGGTACATAATCAAATTAACAAGTATTATAATGCAAATTTCCCCACACAGAGCACTGAAATTGGGGAAGATACCACGAAATAAAACAAACAACTCGATGGCCCTAGTATGGCGATATATCGTTCATCTATCCAAATAGGAGATCACATGTGTTTGACGATATATTTTCCTTCGGCAATGAATCGGTCAAACATGTGTACGGTGTAATTTCTTTCAAGGTCTTCTACAATCGTCATTAGCTATAAGAGCATTAGTAAAACAAAACACACCATGCGGAATACACTTCTAATTAACATGATGAATATAAAAACGTGTTGGCATCGGGTTGAAAATCTGGATCAAGTGGTGCAATGACGTGGCAACGTACCAGGAAATAATTAACGCCGAGCTCTGGTTATATAATTAATAGGACATGTGAGTCATCTTGAGTGCGCAGAAGCTCCTGAGGTGGTTTCTTCATAACAGTGTCGAGGCTGGGATGCTACAGTTTCCTGTAACATTGGTAATGTATGTGTGGAAGCTAGACTTATATGTGTCATGCCTACACTCACGGTTTGGTGTTTACGACAGTGATAGGGCTGGACGCTACAGTAACATGGGTAGTGTATGATGTATGGAAGGTAGACTTACATGTAAGCAAATCTGTGATCACCAGCTGTTTGCTCTTCTACATGTCTGGGTGTCTACTACCTAAATACATAAGTTCATGCCTCCATCCCGGGATTGTCTCTTTACGACAGTGTCCAAGGCTGGCATGCTACAGTACTTTATGATGTACTGAAGGTAAACATGTATGCAAATCTGTGTTTGCTAGATGTTTGCCTGTCTGTCTGTCTGTTTGTCTGTTTTTGTTTCTGCAATTCACATACATAAGTCATTGACTCCATCCCGGGGTGGTCCCTTTACGATAGTTTCAGGGCTAGAATGCTACAGTACCATTTGTAGTGAATGATGTATTGAGACACTTACGTGTATGTAAGCCTGTGTATGCTGTCTGTCTGTCTGTTTGGGTGTCTACTGCTCACATTCATATGTTCATGCCTCCATCCTGGGATGGTTTCTTTACGACAGTGTCAAGGTTGGCATGCTACAGTAACGTTGGTAGTGAATGATGTATTGAGACACTTACGTGTATGTAAGCCTGTGTATGCTGTCTGTCTGTCTGTTTGGGTGTCTACTGCTCACATTCATATGTTCATGCCTCCATCCTGGGATGGTTTCTTTACGACAGTGTCAAAGCTGGCATGCTACAGTAACATTGGTAGTGAATGATGTACTCAGGCTAACCTTACATGTATGTAAATCTGTGATCGCCGGCTGTCTGCCTGCCTGTATGTTTTTTTTTTAATGCTGCATATCCCTTACAGGACGTTGTAGTCAATACCAGCATTTTTCGGCTGCTGTTGATGTACTAGGCAAGTTTTTACGTTCAGTAGTTTGCCATTGCTTTCTGAACGACCGGCTCCCATACCAACACGTTATAACACAACGCGACACGGTCTGCTGCACAAATCAGTAACGGCTGCGTTTCGAACGCCTGGTAAGCGGCTCACGAACCGCGTTCGCAAACCTTTGGCCACGGAGAAGGCCCTGTCTGTTTGGATGTTTATTATTAACATAAATATGTTCATACCCGCACACGTCAGAGCGATCATTCAGACAACTGAACAAGAGCTGACATCTCTTGCGCTACGAATATTCACACAATCATCATCATCATTACGTAGCGGGTCCTTCAAATTGCATCATATATAGTCACGACACACAAATTCCTCTGCCTCGCGCTGATTCATTTCCACGCTGTTTTCAGTGTCACGTGCCAGTCTTTGTGCCAGTCGCCTTATGTCTTTCGTTCCACCAACCATGATTGTTCTTTCCAAACCACACATCTATGATATTTAAGATGGCCAATGGATTTCTGTTTCCGGAACATGCTGTTAATGAATTAATTTCCATAGACCGGTGTTTCTATGTTTCCGAGACATGTTGTGTATGAGCTAGTTTCCGTCGACAGATGTTTATGTTTCCGAGGCATGCTGTTTATGAATTAATTTCCATTCATGTTCAGATCTTATAGGATACTAGCTGACCCTGCCCGGCTTCGCCCAGACCCTGGTGGGGAGCATCTAATTTAATTCATATAAGTAGTCATATAAGTTCTCATTAAATTCATACAACAAAAAAAGTAACTTAAAAGAATGTCCTTCCACACACCATCCATTATTTTTAATGAAAACTCTTTCTAATCACCTGCATGACTACAGTAACTTCTTAAGCAAAAAAAGATGAGTTACAATGTTATGCATTGTGCATTATTTTTATGAAAACTTTGAAAATGCCTTACAGATTGTATCATTATTTATTATAACTCATATGCTGGTACATAACTATGGACAAAGAGTTTATAAATCTTTGAAAACGATGCCACAATATGACTATAAGTTATATAGAAAAGTTATGCCCCTTGAAATAACTTTTACAGAGTTAGGTCCCCTGAGATATATGAAATTATAATGAAAAATGAAAAATGAAATAATACTGAATTAGCCAGCCGATTTCACACTAAAAAATATCACAGTTGGCAGCTCTGGAATGAAAGGAAGACGTGTAGAAAATTTCATCTCAATCGGATGGGCCGTTCGCGAACAAATAAAGGACATACATACATACATACAGACAGACAGACAGACAGACAGACAGACAGACAGACAGACAGACAGACAGACAGACAGACAGACAGACAGACAGACAGACAGACAGACAGACAGACGGAGATCGCAATTTATATATAAGATAACTTTTCTTCTTCTTCTTCTTCTTCTTCTTCTTCTTCTTCTTCTTCTTCTTCTTCTTGTTCCATGGTATTCTAAGAATTATTATGTAATTCCAGAAGCCTTACTTTTATTCTTTAGTGATTGCGAAATAGTCGATGACTCACATCCGTATGCTGCCGCAGGACAGATTTATGTTCTCAACATTTCCACTGAGTTAAGTCGAATTCAGCTAAAAACCGATATCACTGCACTCAGGACATTCCCATACGCGATCCATCCCCTCGTTCAACAGCCAGCGAAGGGTCACACTACTAATCGTTCCTACCGCTATCTGATTGAAAGTTCTCCTGGTCTTCCCTCTAAGTTTTGGGATTCTATCAGAACCCCTGCCAACCCCCCGAAATCTCATCCTTTCCAAATACAGGTTCTCAGTCTGTTCCTCCACCTTCTCCACCTGGTCTCTCAGGCGCATGACCACCTCTCCTATGTCCATGGGTAATCGACCACTAAGAGGTGCATTCCCTGCCAGCCTAACAGCACTCCCCCGCACTCCCGCATGGCCAGGGCAAAAAATAATCCATACAATTCTTACAATCTGTGACCTCTGAAGCCAGGTGAGCCATTCCACACGAAACATTCATTTCTCCACTTTACTTAGCATACTCCTTGAGTCCGTGGTGAAGACAGCTTGTGTTGCAGTGATCTCCTCTAGCCAACGGAATGTCACTATGACTGCTTCCACCTGCAGTCTCGTGCTAGAGGTCGTAGCCTCATATACCAGACTCTCTTGTTTTTAGAATTGTCCATTAGCCTTTTCACTTTAATTTGTTATCTTCGAACTTTTTTTTTTTTAAATTCGCATATCCTTTTACAGAACATCGCTGTCAACAGCAGCATCTTTCAGCTGTCTGTTGATTTCTTGGCAAGATTACGCTCAGTAGTTTGCCATTACTTTCTGAGCGGCCGGCTCATTATCCCCGCAAGTCACTAGCGGGGGACGAACCGCTCCCAGTTCTCGCCCGCTACAAGACTCTGCGTAATAAACGGGATTACGGAGAAAGTGGTGTAACCCCTCGGCCAGAGAGTCCGGCTATCTTCGAACTACTCACCTTAAAATAACAACCGCGCTTGACTGCACGAACAAAATGGACGCTCGATACATTATCTTCTGTTCACCATTCGCGTTACACATACGTACATAATATCACAATCCAATTCTTTCAGCTCAATTGACATTAATTACCTGATTCCTGATTACTTGCCGAATGATGAGTAATCACCTCAAGCGACTTTCCGTATCTGCCATGGACTTATATAAACGGCATCTAAATTTGTCATTGCTTTATATTACATGTTTGTTACTATTCAATAACTTTTAATTTATAACTATGATACACCCCTACGTCTCATTTTCGGCCATCCATTTTCGCTTGGTCCGAACCTATATTTTGTTTGCTCCAAACCTATATTTTGTTTGCTCCAAACCTATATTTTGTTTGGTCCGAACCTTCTTTTTGTTTGGTCCGAACCTACTTTTTGATTGGTCCGAACCCACTTTTTGTTTTGCGCAGAATCTGTTAAACTCTTAACAATCTAGACTGCAGTAGCTAGAGAACTGCGAGTCACACTTTGTTCTTACTTCAACACCCATGATTCATGTGAGGTGATCATACCAATCAATCTACGACAGCAAGCTTTAGTGCAGATAATATGATCTATTGTTGTGGATCCCAAAATGTACGATTAACGGCACGATTAATAGCTTGGCATAGTTCGCTGCATCTCGTCAGGTACATACTGCACATATCACACAACATAAACTAAAGCAATAGGATGCATCCTTCAATCTGAAATAGACAACATACTTATTCACAGAGTAATTCCAATTGTCTAACACAGAAATATTAAAATTACTATCGTGTTTTCTAACCGTTTAAGACGAGGGCAACTCAATAAGTAAGTCACACAGTTCTGTGGGGTGGTAGGTAAATGTAGTTGGTGTTTTCTACAGGTGCCATTAGGTGACAGCAACATCGAACTTTATATTCCCGTTCGTCAGGTGGCGCTATGTGTCTCATGCGCATGAGCAACGCATAAACAAAATAGCGACTGTACTTACGGAGTGTACAACCAAAGAGCAACGTGCTTTTGTGCGTATTTTTGGGAAAAGGACTGCCTGCAAAGGACATTCATAAGGACATGCTTCCTGTTTATGCTGAAAAATATTTGTCCCATAAAGCGATGCATAGCTGGGTAGAAACATTTTCTCAAGGACGCTCTAACATTGTTGATGAATTCCAATCTGGTCGTCCTGTAGAGATTGCAACAGAAGCAACTGTTCTGGGATTGTCAAGGAGTGCTTTTAACCAATGTCAAGAAGAAAGGTGACAATGTGAATTCTGAATCGTACTGTGAAGTTCTATCGATGCTTTATGATGCAATTCGAAGAAAACGTCCAGGACTGCTGACTACAAGAGTATTGCTTCTTCATGACAATGCCAGACCACATACGGCTCGATTAACTCAGGAGAAAATTAACCAACTAAGGTGAGAAGTTCGGGAACATCCACCTTACGGCCCCGAATTAGCCCCTAGCGATTTCCATCTTTTTGGTCCACTGAAAACCCACCTTGGCGGGAGACATTTTGCGAATGACGCCGAAGTTGAATGTGAAGTGAAAATATGGTTTAAAAAACAGAGCACGCAGTTCTATGCAGCCGGTTTGGGAGAACTGATAAAACGATGGAATACGTGGATCAATGTTGGTGGAAATTATGTTGAGAAATAAAGGGACAATGTATGTATAAATATAAACTTGCTTCAAGCTGTTATCATCTTTAGTTATTTTTCTGCGGCCATTTGTGACTTACTTATTGAGTTCCTTTAGTACCTTCACCAAGGTTTAATCTATCTAATTTATATGGTAACTTTTGTTCACTCGTCTGCCACTCAATTCCCGTTATCCGTGTTTTCCTTTTGTTTTTCCCATGTGTCCGATGTCTGTTCTTTTCTTTTGCCCTTTTTGTCCGTGTCTTTTCTTTGGTTTTTTCCATGTGCCCGTCTGGTTCTTTTCTTTGGCTTTGCCCATTCCACTAGTGAGATTGACGTCACCTAACCCATATCTATCATACCTTTCAGCGGAGGTAACCCTGACTGAATGTACCTACAACAGCGCACGCTCTTATACTACGGTGTGATGATGACAAGGTTTGGGATTCAACACCTAAGCCGGTCATGTTGATTTCTCGTCCTTGACTTGCAAACGTAAATAACAAGTACCGCTTAAGTCGGAGTGGGTTCGTCTGATGGCGAGGGACACTGGTAAAAGGGCAAGCTAATCCCCGCGCAAAAATCATTCCAGTGTATAAGAAGTAGTATCACGTGTAAAGACTACGTTTGAGTTCAAAACGAGCGAACGGGAAAAGAAGTATATGAATTTTTGTGCGCCTGAAGCACATCAGCTAAGTAACTTTACAAATATATTTTTAAAGAGTTGTATCAGCGTCTGTTGTTTGTGTGCTGACGAAGACTTTTTAGCTGCAACATCCACTCTGTCACTTGTGATGGTTTTCTTTCAAAGCTGACAGATTCCAATTCTCGTTTTTCTTGATTTGCTCATGGTATTTTTACAGTAGCACAGCCGTTCATTCAACTTCGTGAGCTACAATTTAAGAGCTTTTGCCAGACACAACAACATTAAGCAGTTAAAGCGATAATTCTCAGCCTGGCCGAATGGATAAGAATCCACGCTCTTAAACTTCCGGTTTGCTGATATCGGGGTAGTGGGTTCAACCCCCTACACTGGTCAGTTTTACTAAAGTGTTGACTTCTCGTCCATCTTTTTGGGAATAAATTACAAGTACCTCATAAGTCGGAGTGGGTTCGCGTGATGGCGGGGGGACACTGGTAATAGGGAAAGCTAATTCGCACGCAAAGTAGTCCAATGCACAAGAATTAGTAGCACTGTATGGACTATGGTTGAATTTAAAGCGAGGGAACGCACGCGCGTGCGCACGCGCGCACACACACACACACACACACACACACAACAAAACGCAAGAATACCTGGTTGATGCGTACGCTGTGATGACGTCAGTAACGTCCTCTTCTACAAAATATCCAGCTTTCTGCGGGATCAACGTGCAACAATACCACCATCTGCTGACATCAGCCTGCCATAAACCCAATCTGTCATGTTGTTACAACGTCCCTCAGATCCCATCAGCTTGTGTGGCGATGGGCGCAACGACAATTGTCTTTTATAGATGTGCGTAGTGATCTTCACAAGTGAGTTGAGGTGAGTTGAGTTGAGTAAAGAACCGACATCACAGCAATCAGGACATTCCCATACGTTCTCTGTCATCATTTGTAAGAGCCGGCGAAGAGTCCCAATACTAATGGTGCCAGTAGCCGTCAGACTCTGCTTCCATCTGGCCTTTCCTCGGAGCCCTGAGTGCCGGCCAGATCCTCTGCAGCGCCATTATCTCCAAGCCGGGATGATATAACTCTTCTTCTGCATTATACACACGATTCCAAAGTGCACTTGCTCCTACAGAGAGGATACTGTCGTCATTTGGAAGTGAAGGGTTCGAATCATGGTCGGAATCTACAGCTTCAAATTTTTATGTTGTCTAGTGCGTCCTCTAGTCTCTATTTCTTGCTTCTATTTATATGAGAGCTAAGCAATACGCATGTGTATATTTATGAACTGTCCTAGTGGCCTGAAGGGTTCCTCAATTGGTATGTTTCTGCAATGAGCATTAAGGAGTGTAAAGGATCGTCCGCAATTTTCTTTACAAATTTGTCAGTACCGGTGTTACCTAGTTAGCTAGTTGCATACCTTTTACATTGCAGTCAACCCCATCATTTTTAGCTGTTCTTGATTCTTGGCAAATTTACGTTCAGTAGTTTACCATTTCTTTCTGAACGACCAGCACTCATACCTTTGTATTGAAACCAACGCAAGGCAGTCTGCTTTAGTTCACCCGCAGCTGTGTTTAGAACGCAGTATGCGGAATTAAGAATTGTATTCTTAACCACTTCGCTATCTAGTAGACTCATGATATAAAAAAAATGGCAGAAAATAACATGACAGGCCACAGACTAACATGATTACTTGATTCATCAACTTCAACTAGACCTTGTTCTAGATTAATGAATTCAGACATTCGTGAATGCCTCAGACCAGTTTGGATCGATCGATCAAATCAATAATATCGCACTTGGCCGGAACTGGACGAATACCTCGAATCAAAACGTGGCCTTTGTTCATTTGTTGTTTATCTGACATAACATAGAAATGCGTTCATGTCTATTGATTAGCACTCATTGAAGACACGAAAAGACAATCAGAGGTCACCTAGAAATTAGAAAGGAAAAAAAAATTAAAGCTTTGAGCACAGCGAGAATCACATCTGTGACTTCGAAATCTAGCATTGCCTTCCCGAAATAAAGAGTGTACTTCGATGGAATAGGAGCCTCAACAAACAAACAGTCCGCATAAGTATACTATGCATAATGACGCTGCCAGAATGCCAACACAAAAGTCCGCCACGAAATATACAGTTCATGGTCACTAGAAAACCAGCAGCCAAACATTACTCCATAAGGCAACCCAGTTAGTTCAGCGACCAGCCTGCCGCCATTTTTCTGAACATGCAGTTCACGCTACAAACAACCGAGGACAAATGTAACATCATCCCACACGAAATTCACAGCTCACAGTGTCGCTCCACGCATTCAACTCAGTAGCTGGGCAACGGAACCATACACTACCTTTGAGCTAATCTTCTCCGATCGGTAGCGGGGTTGTGGCTTCAACCCACAAGTTGTCAGTTGAGCTTAAACGTTAGCTTTTCATTCAGATATCAATGGCAAACTACTGAACTTAAAATAGCTTAGTAAATCAACCTGGGTTTGGGTTGATGACAACGTCCTGTAACAGACATGCAACATTTTAAACGAGATTAACCAGCGGTGGCGCAGTGGCTGGCACTATTGCCTACCGACCCGTTAGTAGTGTGTTTGAATTCCTATCGAGGTCGATGTGTAAACTCGCCTGGGCTTTTAGTGAGACCTGTAAATCAATGGATACCAGGAAGTGTCTTGGAAAGTACATACGGCCGGCGGCATACCGACCGCATAGCCCACTGAGCGCCGTCTATATACATGTGGTACAATTATCTCGGAACAGTATAACATCTGATGGGAGATGCCTTGAAGTGATTAGAACAAGAATCGCCATGGCGAAAGTAGCCTTTAGCAAGATGAAAACCATACTGACCAATAAATATGTCTTTTGCAACGATAAAAAGAGTGTTGAGGTGCTACATAGAGCCTGTACTTTTATATGGATGTGAAACGTGGACAATGAAACAGGAAGAGAGCTGAAAAATCATCGGATGGCTGTGGAGATGTGATTTCTGATGAAAATGCAAAGAATACCATGGACATACAGAACTACCAATACCCAAGTCCTACAATAAACAAATGAAGATCGTAAACTGATAAGAGAAATTAGACGTAGACAGTCACAATGTTTTTGATCACGTTATGAGAAGAAATAACTTGGAGAACTTTGTGACAACTGACAATATCGAGGAGAATAAATAACAAGGGAAGGGCAGAGAAGTAAATACCTGGATGGCTTGGCCACGTTGTAAAGTCGAGACAAGAACACTGAGTTGATCGATGACTCTGGTGATCGAGTGACATGGCAAAACATGACCGCCCACGTTTATCGGCATGGCACATGATGATGATGATATATATGTGGGTCTAGGACCATGTATCCAGTGTGCCTTAGGGGGTAAAAGGGCCCATTATTGACTTGTTACTTCCTGGTGGAGCAGTGACTGGTCTGTACAAATTTCCGGCTAGCAAACTCCTCTATGCTGGTGACACAGTCCTTTACTTAACCTACCAGTTACACCGCTGATTTACACTGCTGATAAAAACGGCTGATTTACGCTGCTGGTTTATAATACTGATTTACACTACTGATTTACACTGCTTATTTACACAGCTGATATACATTGCTGATTTGTACTGCTGATTTACACAGCTGATTTACACAGCTGATTTACACTGCTGATTTACTCGGCTGATTTACTCTGCTGATTTACATTACTGATTTACACTACCGACCTGTGAGTTCTAGCAGTGGCTATCTTCTTCCTTCTCGTTCCCAGTCAGACCTCAACGTTCATTCATTCATCATGTATCATACCGATAAGCGTGGGCGGTCATATTTCGACATTTTACGCTATCACCAGAGTCGTGGATCAACTCTGTGTTCTTGTCCGACCATGCCATGGGTTCAGGCCATCCAAATATTTTTTTCTCTGTTTTCCACTTGTTCTTTTAACATCAATCTTGTCAGTTGTCACCAAGTTCTCCAGTTTATTTCCTATCATAACATGCCCTAAAAATCATGTGACCGTCTAGGTCTAATGTCGCCAATCAGTTTCCGGTTTTAATTTGCTTCTTGTTGGAATTGCTCATTTATTTTTCTGTCTGTCCATGGTATTTTTTGCATTTTCATCAGAAACCGAGATTTCCACTGTCATTAGATGTTTTTCAGCTTTTCGGCTCATCCTTCAGGTTACTTACTCCAATAAAAGCAATAGTTGGTTTCGAGTTCATGGCATTCTCGTACAGTCCTTACTGGTAGGATTTTGTAATGCATTGGACGCCTCTGTCACACGCCTAAATCACATTAGACATATGTGGCTACCCATGTTTATAGATCAAACACACGCAGTGGGTGATGCGGTCGGTATTACAGCAGGCCGCCTTTACTTCCCAATACATTTGTAGGTACACATTTTAGGTTGGGTCCACTCGTGAGCACAGGTCATTGTTTTGTCTTTCAAGACCTCCCTGATGTCACTCGAACCCAAGACCACCTGTACGACAGGTGAGAGTCTATCCACTACACCATCGCGGCTCTCTCCACTGCGGAGTAAGCACGTAAAATACAGGGTGTATTTTTAATAACGTTCATTGTTTGAAAATATTGCAGGTCAAAGTTTTGTATTTACCTGTTACGTTGCATGAACTTTACAGAGGGTGAATACAAAACTTGGACCGGCAATATTTTCAAACACTGCACAGTCATTAAAAATACACCCTATATATATATATATATATATATATATATATATATATATATATATATATATATATATATATATATATATGCGTGCGTGCGTGCGTGCGTGCGTGTGTGTGTGTGTGTGTGCGCGCGCGCATACTGGCGGTATTTATTTTACACACCAACCTCCAACTTTCTAGAAGCACCGTAACTGACAACGATGTAATCATTAATGCAACGTTTCATCACCGAACTCTCTGACAAGTGAATATAATCCTGCCGGATATGATTCAACTTATGTTATTAAATAATGGATAATGCGTTCGTTGATTACCGATAATTGATGGCTTGCTATTGATGATGTGGACACTTGTTGTGCTCGTGTTTAATGAGGTGACTGTGGAGGCATCCAATTTTCTGTGTAGTAATGCTGGTTAATGATGTGAGCGCTGAGATGTCCATGCCCCGGCTGGTGAGTTGTCCGTCTCATCATCGCGTCCAGGGCTTTGCAGAACGTGGCTCTCATGACTGCGAGCCGAAAAACATCTCGATCTCTTAGGCGTTTCTCCTGCCTCATAAAGCCTCATAGGGTTCAGGGGTCACGGTGTCCACTCATAGGGTTCAGAGGTCACGATGTCCAACTCAGGTTCAAAAGGTATCGGTTTCGATCCCAGCTTAGGGCGGGGAATAAGTAAACAAACTGGTATCAAGTGATATCACACCCCACCTTGATCTCTTGTGTAGTGGGCTCGGATACCTTGTCGTCTCAGATAAGGGCGAACAAGAGGAGGTCCCGTGTGCAAAATGTTTACGTTAAAAAAAAAATAATATAGCGGTTGAAAATCGCATAGAGTAGGCCGTAAAGCTACTATTTTGGCAAATTTGCTAGAAAAGAAAGCTCACTCATTGGTACATAGCGCCCCTTACCTTGGATGGAATACGTCTAGAGGAAGCAAACCTTAATCAAACCGCATGCTGGACTCGGACACACCGTCCCTTGAGGTACATAACTAGGCGTGGAGCACCACTCGCCCTCCAAAGAGTAATGAAGAAGCAGTTGAAGAGACACCCTCGTGCCCAAGGTATCTGCAATATCCGGAAAGTTTTCGCGCTGATCGCCCACTGTCTCTACTCCCAGGAACCACGCCTTCCAACTCTGCTCTCTCCAAGCCACTGTGGGTTTCATATGACCACAGTATTTTTGTTTCCACAACATGGCACTGTTCAGGCGCCACTTCCCTTCGATGTTAAGGTCTTGTAAACTGTCAATAGTTTTCTTCCTCTCCGTCTGCGATATTCTCGTATCTGTCCATCAAGTATGATGATAATCATTTATTTCATTCTGTGGGCTTGAAAATTTTGAGCCATGAGTTCTAAAATGGCTAGCAAGACCTATTTTGGCTCGAAATGTTCTTTGATAATGTGGGCAAAGAATGCTTAACGTTCCAGGAGGAGGATCTCCTGTGGTGGTTTTTATATCAAGTCTTTATTTTTTCCACAGCTCTTGCAGTCATGTTTGCTTCGTAAGTGACCACACCCTTGCGTAATGATGTACGCCACGAGTTTCGGTCTTTTCCGGTAACATTTAAGCTAAATCTTTAGTGACATCGACATGGCCCATGTCTCACATTTATAAATGGCCATCAAAGATGCATGTTCTCAGCAATTTTACTTTAATTTCCTTGCTGGTGTTGTGCCGTAGGTTCTTAATCTGTTTAATCTTGCATTGCTTTCTCCAGCCTGTGTTTGGATTCTGTTGAAGAGTTCTGCATTGATGTTGATTATTAAGCCAAAATATTCAAACCATGTGAATTCTCAATGTCTTCAGTGATGATTGTGATATAAAACAGTCTTAAAAGTCGAAAGGATCGACTTCATTGCCCCGTGTTTTATCCCACATGGCTTGGTCTCTCTTTCGACAGAGATGACCTGCCGAAAGCATCGCACAAAGCACGAACGCCGTAGTTCCGGCGACGACCTCCAAGAGTCTACAAGAAAAAATGCACTCGTGAACCAAAGACGTAGCCCGGAATCGAACCCACGACCTTCGGAGTGCGAGGCAGACGGCATGATCACTTCGCCACAGTGACTCCCAAGATCAAGTTTATGAGTGTAATAGTTGATTGGTATGTTGATTTTCCAGTAGACATTATTTTTCTTTTGCTGAAGTTTAGAACACGATTTTCTCTTCTTTTTTTTTCACTGTGTCTTTTAGCCGGTGGTGTCGAAGGGGTTATGAATGCAATTCGTAATCTCTCATACTGCATTCGAAGCACAGCTGCGGGCGATTTGGAAGCAGATCGACTTGCGTTTCTTTCCATATAATGGTATTTGTGGCGATCATTCAGAAAGCAATTGTAAACTATAAACATAAACTTGTCAAGAAATCACAAATAGAAAATATGCTGGAGTTGACTGCAACGTCATGTAAAGGATATAGTTAGCCCTTGCTCTTGAGCCTAAGGCGGCGCATAGGGCAGAAGTCATGGCTCTCCATGTCCGGCGATTCGCTGCCACCTGTTGTAGATCCTGGATGTACACTTGGCCGTTGAATGAACCTTCTCTGATGATGGTTCTACGCAGGGTCTCTCTTGGTCTTCCCCGTTTTCTTTTCCCTACTGGTGACCATATGAGGGCTTGGTTGGGGAGTCTTGCCTTGTCCATTCAGAGTACATGGCCGATGTAGTTCCAACGACATTTTCTTATAAAATTGCATACATGTAAAGGATATGCGACTATTTAATGTTTTGTTTTCCTTTGACAGACAGGGTCTAATTCTTTAGCATTATTTGAGAGGAAGATTGTGTCGTCTGCTTATCTACATTCTGGAGTTGGATTTCCACCAATAACGAAAGGATCAAACTTGTCTCTGGTCTCGTCATTTTTTAAGTTTCTTATTTTCCGTGTATATGTTGAAGAGAAATGTAAAGAAAATGTCGTCCTGCCTTATTCCCCTTTGCATCTCAAAACGTGTTAATATCTCACCAGCAACTCCGACCACTGCTTGTTGATCATGATATACTGATACAATTAAGCGGATCAATAGCTTACCTTGTACAAACAATTCCCAGACAATTCACGAAATGTTCAGCACCCATTCTATGACGCGGAATCAACTACAGAGCTGTAAGTAAAATATGTAATAGTCCTTTAACATGTCTTAAAGCGTTTTGGGGTGTATAATGAAGCCACATATTTTAACCCATTGGCTCTCACTGAGTGATGTAGTCAGTAACAAGCTTTCGGTCTCTATTTCCCGAGGTATTTGCTAGTTTCCATTTTAGGACGGGTGGGTCTACGTGCCCAGGTAAATGTTAGAAATCTGCTAGGAAATGAATACATACCCATGGCCACCAGACAGGAAGGTGGGCTGCTAGCCACTATACTAGCCACTATACTAGCTACTATACTACTGGGACTTCAGACTGTGACACTCAACTAGCCACTATACTACTGGGACTTCCAACTGTGACACTCAACTAACCACTATACTACTGGGACTTCCAACTGTGATACTCCACTAGCCACTATACTACAGGGACTTCCAACTGTGACACTCTACTAGCCACTATACTACAGGGACTTCCAACTGTGAACTCTACTAGCCACTATACTACTGGGACTTCCAACTGAGACACTCTACTAGCCACTATACTACAGGGACTTCCAACTGTGACACTCTACTAGCCACTATACTACTGGGACTTCCAACTGTGACACTCTACTAGCCACTATACTACAGGGACTTCCAACTGTGACACTCTACTAGCCACTATACTACTGGGACTTCCAACTGTGACACTCAACTAGCCACTATACTACTGGGACTTCCAACTGTGACACTCAACTAGCCACTATACTACTGGGACTTTCAACTGTGACACTCCACTAGCCACTATACTACTGGGACTTCCAACTGTGACACTCTACTAGCCACTATACTACTGGGACTTCCAACTGTGATACTCCACTAGCCACTATACTACAGGGACTTCCAACTGTGATACTCCACTAGCCACTATACTACAGGGACTTCCAACTGTGACACTCCACTAGCCACTATACTACAGGGATTTCCAACTGTGATACTCCACTAGCCACTATACTACAGGGACTTCCAACTGTGACACTCAACATTACGATATTCTTTCAATATACACGATTAGACATGGAGTGGCTGTTTCATAAGTGCTCTGTAAATCTTCCGTCATAACAACGAAGCGACTAGGAGTCATAATAGATTAGTCAGTCAGTCAGTCAGTCAGTCAGTCAGTCAGTCAGTCAGTCAGTCAGTCAGTCAGTCAGTCAGTCCGTCCGTCCGTCCGTCTTTCCGTCAGTCCGTCCGTCAGTTAGTTAGTTAATTAGTTAGTTAGTTAGTTAGTTAGTTAGTTAGTTAGTTAGTTAGTTTGTTAGTTAGTTAGTTAGTTAGTTAGTTAGTTAGTTAGTTAAGTTAGTTAGTTAAGTTAGTTAGTTAGTTAGTCAGTTAGTTAAGTTAGTTAGTTAAGTTAGTTAGTTAGTTAGTCAGTCAGTTAGTTAGTTAGTTAGTTAGTTAGCTAGTTAGTTATTAATTAGTCAGTCAGTCAGTCAGTCATCAGTCAGTCAGTCAGTCAGTCAGTCAATCAATCAGTCAGTCAGTCAGTCAGTCAGTTATTTAGTTAGTTAGTTAGTTGGTTGGATGGTTGGTAGGTTAGTTAGTTAGTTAGTTAGTTAGTTAGTTAGTTAGTTAGTTAGTTAGTTAGTTAGTTAGTTAGTTAGTTAGTTAGTTAGTTAGTTAGTTAGTTAGTTAGTTAGTTAGTTAGTTAGTTAGTTAGTTAGTTGCATATTCTTTACAGTCAACACTTTCAGTCAACATTGTGTCGCTGTGATACCCGGGCAAAGTTTTACGTTCATAGTTTGCGATTGCTTAATAAACGACCGGCACTCATACCGTTGTGTAGAAACCAACGTCAGAAACCAACTGCATGTGATTGAACCCAGGATAACGCAATGGGGATCCCTGAGGTGCCATTGAAACAGCTTCGGGCAATAAATCGCATATATTGAATGATATTTATAGATGTGCATGAAAGACACACAAGGATTTGATTTTACCGCCTTCAAATTACGAAACAGCTTGGGCAATAAATCGCATGTATTGATTGATATTTATAGACGTGCATGAAAGACACCCAAGGATTTGATTTTACCGCCTTCAAACTACGACAGCACCTCACTTAATGAACAAGCATGCGTTAGGTCTCGGCCAGCTAAACACCCCTGTATTCCCAACAGTATATGAGTAAACATGATTGGTTGATAGGTTACACTGTGCTTGAGTTTTGCACATAATTACCAATTGCTGGGAAATCCTTCAGCCCTTGAAAATAACATGGAAAATCAATTTACATTTATTGATTGCAACCCTTAATGACACACAGGGACAGCTCACTAGCTTGTATTGTTAGAGAAGTTATCTCCAAGGTGATCTGGGCAAGGCAACAGAGACTAACTGAATGTCCGCAGCCCGAGTCATAATGTGAAATGGGATTAACTTCGACAAAACTCGGAATGAAATTAATCATAGGAAATGTTGTTCTTCTTGTATAGCATCGAACGCTGGTCAATTCAACAATGAAATGACCGGGACACTAAAGAAACTGGAAATGTGTCTTTTCGTTATCTTTTTATTTTATTTCATTCGCTCGCTTTGAATTCAACCGAGGTCCATACACACGCTACTACTTCTAGCGAACCGGACTGATTTTGGCGTGTGGATTAGCTTTCCAAATTAGCAGTGTCCCTCGGCACCAAGCGAACTTCTGGGGTATTTACAATTTATGTCCCCAAGACAAGTCAAAATTTTAGTCCAAGTGACTAGCATAAGGGTTGAACCCGCCACCTCGACATCAGCACTCCGGAAGTTTAGGAGCGAGCATTATTATCCATTCAGCCTCGCTGGCATCCTCTATATGTGGTTTTAGGGAAGAATGTTGTAACATCGTTGCAAAAAAAACAAAAAAAAACTGACGTACTGAAAGCTACAGGTATTACTCGACCAGTAATCACAACCACAAGAAAAGAGCAATTAAAATGTATGGTGCATGCAATTTGAAGAGGTTAGGTAGTTGCATATCCTTTACAGGACGTCGCAGTCAACCTAAGCATTTTTGGCTGTTTGTGATTTCTTGGCAAATCTACGTTAAGTAGTGTGCCATTGCTTTCTGAACGACCGGCACTCAGACTATTTTATAAAAACCGATGCAAGGCGATCTGCTGCCAAATCGCCTGCAGCTGTGCTTCGAACGCGGTATGCGACGGGATTACGAGCTGCATCCGTAACACCCTTCATCACGGAGCCGGCATAGAAGAGGTAGAAGAAATAAATTAACCTTGTGTGGGAACTTACTCTGCAAGACAAGCTAAGAAAGACAGAGAGCGGGCCATTTAGGAAGCGCATTAAGCTGAGGAAAACAATAATAAGCAATTCATTTTTTTTATGTTGCATATCCCTTTGCGGGACGTTGCAGTCAACACCAGCATTTTTCAGCTGCTTTTGATGTACTAGGCATGTTTTTACGTTCAGTTCTTTGCCATTGCTTTCTGAACGACCGGCTCCCATACCAACACGTTATAACACAACGCGACACGGTCTGCTACACAAATCGGTAGCGGCTGCGGTTCTAACGCCTGGTAAGCGGCTCACGAACCGCGTTCGCAAACCTTTGGCCACGGAGACAGGCATAATAAGCAATATCAACTCCATTTAAATACCTCTTAATAGAGAGAAACGGAACGTCTTTTTCGCCAGTACCTGCTCAAGAAGAAGTATCAGAAGAGGAAAAGGAAAACCCTGAGATGAAAAAGGCCACTTTCAGAGCAATGCCAAAGACACCTCCGTATTTAAACATAGAATCCACAAACAAAATGTTGCACGATGTATTGTCTTGCATATTTCGCTGCATCTCGTCGGGTGCATATTGACAAGTTACACATCATATGAAGTGAAGAGATGAATAATACTTTAGAGCCGGTCTCCCTGGCCTAGGTGTTAGCAACTTTCTCCGTAATTCTGTTTATCCACGTGAGCAAACGCAGCTGCGCGAGAATCGGTAGTGGTTCTCGTCGCGTCCGTTAATTACGGGATATGTGAGCCGGCCGTTCAGAAAGCATTGGCAAACTACTGAGCGTAATCTTCCCAAGAAATCAACAACAGCGGTAAATGATGGTGTTGACAGCGATGTCCTGTAATAAGATATGCGAAAAAAAGTCACAGGTATTGTTTGAATGTGCCAATAACTCGTGCAAAATATTGGTTGAATTAACCATCAGAAAACGAGAAGTAGATTGTGAGCTTTACTAGAACACAATTACTAGTAACAAAATGTACGTTGCGGCCAAAGCCTTCGTCAGCACAGAATGAACAAACACAAACTAACAAAACTACATGAAAAATACTACGTCAAAATATAAATACAAAAGTTACTTATCTGTATCCTTGTTGTGCGCTGGATATGTCTTCCAAACGATCAGCGCGAATGATGACTTTGTATTGGAGTGAATGGAGTGAATAACATATTGTTTGTGACTTCTGTGTTTAAGCGAATACAGTGTTTGGAACACCTCCTGATATGTTTTTTAATTGTGGTCTTGTAAAAATATCATTATTTAAACGTGTGGTTTTTTTTTAAAGTAATTAGCAACGTGAGTTGGCCCCGTCATAGCTCAGTGGCAAGAAAGTTGGCATGACTTCCCGGTAGTCATGCGTTCGAATCTCCAGCGAGACTGGGATTTCTGGTTAAATTCAGCTGGGTCCCCTGGTTGGCCCAGTCTGAAACTGGTAGGAAGAAATGTTCTAGAAAGTAAAGGTCATCGGTATCAGCCACCCAATGGTGGTTGGTCTACAAAATATGGATATAGCACCTTATGTCCACTGTGACGTAAGGCTTATAAAAGAGTTATTTACTCTTTTTAAATTTAATATCTCTCTCTCTCTTTCTCTCTCTCTCTCTCTCTCTCTCTCTCTCTCTCTCCCTTTCTCTCTCTCTCTCTCTCTCTCTCTCTCTCTCTCTCTCTCTCACGCATGCACAAACACATACACACACACACACACCCATCATACACACCCATATATATTTTCGTTTATATCGTGTGTACAATTCTATATATGTACTCTTTCAGAGCCGGCTCCGTGGCTAAGGGCTTACAGGCGCGATTCGTAAGCCCGCTTACCCATGTTCGAAACACAGCTGAGAGCGATTTGGCAGCAGACAGCGTTGCGTTGGGTTTTAACGAATTGATACGGGAGCCGGTCGTTCAGAAAGTAATGGCAAATTACTGAACGTAAACTTGCCACGACATCAACAACAGCAGTAAAATGCTAGTATTGACAGCGATGTCGTGCAAAACTGATATGCAATTTTTTAAAAAAAAACTTTTTTCAGAACGTTTTATTTACTTCAGCACTTGAGAGATAGGACCTTATAACCAAACGCCTGAATGCATAGAAATAAATGGTCACATGATTATGATGATGATGATGATGATGATGATGATGTCGGTAGTAAGAAAGCTACAGAGAATGAGATAACGGCAGTGTTTTAATTAGTTACTATCTATGTACTCACGAGAGCTCTGTTCTGTGGCATCCATTCCCGAGGCTGTGTCGTTGTCTTCGTACGACCAGATCTCCGTGTCGTTGTCCAACCAGTTATCTTCCAGGTGTGTCAAGGACGTATCTAGGGACAACATCACGTGTACACTTAGTCATTCTATTTTAAGAGTAATTTTTTTTTTCGTTTGCTCTCTTTGAACTCAAGCATAGTGCATACACATGCTACTACTTCTAGTAGTTACTGGGGAGTGCGCTGGGCTGGTGTTTGCGTGTGAATTAGCTTTCCCCATTACCAGTGTCCCTCGCCATCAGGCGAACCTACTTCAACTTCTGAGGTAATTGTAATTGACGTCCCCAAGTCAAGGATGAGAAGTTAACATTTCAACCCAGGTGACATATGTAGGGGTTGAACCCGCTATCTCGCTATCAGCACACCGGAAATTTAAGAGCGAGCGATATTATCCATTTGTTCATGCTGACCTTAAAGATGTGTATTATATGTTCTTGAATCTGTTACTGGTAGATTTCCACCC
>JACEFZ010000700.1:0-125888 GCA_014155875.1 Cepaea nemoralis
AACATTGATTTTGGGCCTCAGGAGACTCGCCTCGCTGAGGAAGGGTCACTCAGGGAAACAACTACACCTTTTTCTGGAAGGGTAGAGGGCAGGCAGAAAAAAGGCAACACGGTGTGGGCTTTGCAGTGAAGAATTCGCTACTGGAATGATTGAAATTCCAGCAGGAGGAAATGAAAGACTATTATCCCTGCGCTTGGCAACCTCTTGTGGGTTGCCACCATTATTACTGCATATGCACCGAC
Source organism: Cepaea nemoralis (assembly GCA_014155875.1). Taxonomy (NCBI): domain Eukaryota; kingdom Metazoa; phylum Mollusca; class Gastropoda; order Stylommatophora; family Helicidae; genus Cepaea; species Cepaea nemoralis. Next base: position 243 of record JACEFZ010000700.1, read on the forward strand.
ACTCGATTCCTCTGATGATGTGAAGGATTTGTTCTATGAGGAGTTAGACTCCGTGATCAAGGCAGTTCCAAAATCTGACTACATTTATATGCTCGGTGATTTCAATGCTCGTGTGGGCAAGGACTCGAGTTCATGGCCAGTGTCCCTTGGAAAATACAACATCGGTCGCATGAATGATAATGGGCAAAGGCTGCTGGAGCATTGCACCAGTAATGACCTATGTATTACAAACAACTCCTTTTTTAAAACAAAAGAGATGCATAAGGTCACATGGAAACATCCAAGATCCGGCCATTGGCACCAGCTGGACTTCATCATCACACGGAGACAACATCTGAACCATATATCATTGACTCGTAGTTACCACAGTGCTGACTGTGATACAGATCATTCTTTGGTTGTTGCAAGAGTTAGACTGAGACCAAAGAGAATCTACACAGCAAAACACAAATCTAGCCCCAGGATTAATATTATTAACACTCATGATCCTGAAAAGTGCTTTCAGTTTCAACAGCAACTTGAAGACGCTTTCACTGATACACCAGAAAATTGTACAGTAAATGAAAAGTGGGGTCAAATTAAGGAAACTCGTTATAAAACTGCCGTAGGGTTTACGGCACTGTGGATCATAAGAGGCAGGACTGGTTTGCGGCCAACAGCCAGACTCTGCAGCCCTTGATTGATAAGAAGAAGAAAGCTCTCTTAAGAAACAAGGAAAGACCAACGCGTAACACTCTGAGTGAGCTAAGGCAAGCTAGGAAGGATGTGCAAACGGCTGCCAGGCAGTGTGCAAATGATTATTGGATCAAGTTATGTGAGTCCATTCAAATCGCAAGTGATAAGGGAGACATAAGAAGCATGTATGAAGGAATAAAGAAAGCCTGTGGTCCAGTGATCAAAAGAAGTGCACCGCTGAAAACCTTGACTGGAGAAGTCATCACTGATAAGAAACAGCAGATGGACAGATGGGTAGAGCACTATTTGGAGCTTTACTCAAGTGAGACCAAACTAGCGGATGATGCCCTTAACGCCATAGAGGCTCTACCAACTCTTGACCACCTGGACACACTTCCCACCATAACAGAAGTTAAGTGTGCTATAAATGAACTTGCATCAGGCAAGGCTCCAGGTAAGGATGGGATTCCAATAGAGGTTATCAGGAGTGGGCAAGACACACTCACTCTACAGATCCACCAGCTAATAGAGCTATGCTGGCGTGAAGGACAAGTCCCACAGGATTTCAAAGATTCAAACATCATATCGCTGTACAAGAACAAGGGTGATCGGAGCGACTGTAACAACTATAGGGGTATCTCACTTCTGTGTATTGTTGGAAAAGTATTTGCCAGAATTGTTCTGCGCAGACTTCAAGTCCTAGGAGATCAAGTCTACCCCGAATCACAGTGTGGCTTTCGACAGAACCGGTCTACCACTGATATGATATTCTCATTGCGACAAATGCAAGAAAAATGCCGTGAACAGAATCAACCACTGTTTATTGCCTTCATCGACCTCACAAAGGCATTTGATTTGGTCAGTCGTGAGGGTCTGTTCAAGGCACTAAAGAAGATTGGCTGCCCCACCAACTCTTCTGTCCATTGTGGAATCGTTCCACACAGGCATGAAGGGTATAATCAAGTTTGATGGTGCAACTTCTGAAGAATTTGAAATCAAGAGTGGAGTTAAGCAAGGTTGTGTACTAGCTCCCACCCTCTTTGGAATATACTTTTCACTTCTACTGAATATGCATTTCGTGATCAGGATGGTGGTATATACATTCACTCACGCTCAGATGGCGGCCTCTACAATGCTCAGAGATTGAAGGCTAAGACCAAAATTAGGAGGGTACTGATCAGAGAGTTGCTTTTTGCAGATGATGCTGCAGTTACGACCCACTCTGAGGAAGAATTGCAATGTCTACTATCTGCATTCTCCAATGCTTGTTCTGAATTTGGTTTAACAATTAGCAAAAAGAAGACACAGATTATGTCACATGGGGTACCATCAATCGTTATTGACGACGCCGAACTAGAGATAGTAGACCATTTTACATATCTAGGATCAGTGGTAAATAGCAAATTATCGCTAGATCAGGAAATCAACATCCGGATTGGTAAGACAGCAACAACAATGAACAGGTTAAGAAAAGAGTCTGGGAGAACAGGAAGCTTACTGCCAAAACAAAAGTCCTTGTCTATCAAGCCTGTGTCCTTAGTACTCTTCTCTATGGCAGTGAAACCTGGACAACTTACTCACACCATCAATCGTTATTGACGACGCCGAACTAGAGATAGTAGACCATTTTACATATCTAGGATCAGTGGTAAATAGCAAATTATCCCTAGATCAGGAAATCAACATCCGGATTGGTAAGGCAGCAACAACAATGAACAGGTTAAGAAAAAGAGTCTGGGAGAACAGGAAGCTTACTGCCAAAACAAAGTCCTTGTCTATCAAGCCTGTGTCCTTAGTACTCTTCTCTATGGCAGTGAAACCTGGACAACTTACTCACACCAAGAGAAAAATTTAAACAGCTTTCATATGCGGTGTCTGCGAAGAATTCTTGGTATTAAGTGGCAAGACAAAATCACAAATACTGAAGTATTGGAAAGATCAGGTTGTGTGACAGTTTATTCCATGCTCAGTCTTCGTAGACTTAGATGGATAGGACATCTTAGGAGGATGGATGATGGTAGAATACCAAAGGATATCTTTTTTGGTGAATTACAGATGGGTAAGAGATCTCAGGGTCGGCCTCTACTACGATACAAAGATGTGTGTAAGCGGGACATGATTGATACAGGCATTGATAATGCACATTGGGAGCAAGTCGCCGCTGAACGTGTTGCATGGAGGGCAAATATCAGAAATGGAATAAAGTCAAAGGAGAAAATTATTGCAGAAAAGTCACACACCAAGCGTTTGAGACGTAAGATGGTGCATGATGGTGGAAATGACCACGTGTTCACATGCACCCACTGTGAACGGACATTTACAGCGCAAATTGGCCTTATCAGTCACACTCGCTACCGCCATAGTTAAAAGTTATTATGCCTTTTTAGAGCACAAACTATCGTCTGTCAAGACGGCAAGGTGCCAATGAATGAACCATATGAAAACTGGTAAGACCCGGGTACAGACAACATTACAACAGAAATGAACAATACCTTGAAATAATATGGAATAGATCAGGTCACCAGACTGCTGAACACAATATATGATATTGGAGATATACCTCTTGAATTATGTAATTCTACATCTATTGCAATCCCGAAGTAAAAAAAAAAAACAGGAGCCTTGGAATATGATCAACATCGAACATTTAGCATAATGAACCAAATCAAGCAGATTTTGCTAAAAATCATGATGCAAAGAATTAAGAAGAACATGCAACTCGAAATATGGGAATTACAATGTGGGTTCATAGAAGGCAAGGTAAATGCTGTGTATTTCTGAGAACATTAATTGAACATTCTATAGAAGTAAACAAATACTACTTTGTCTTTGCTTCATTGACTACACAAACGCTTTCGAAAAAGTAAGACATGGCAACATTATGAAGCTGTTTACAAATCTACAATTTTATAGGAAATACCTTAGACTTGTTTCAAAACCAGTGAAAACAATAAGCTGCCATAAATGATTGATTTTAAAGTAGGTCATTAACAGCCAATTAAGGGAGGTGTTCGACTGAAATGTGCAATGTTCCCATATTTTTTTCTCAAAACAGTGAACATATTGTTAGAAGTTTAGAAGATATGAGAGGAATCGCCGATGGGGGACATAACATCAATAACATTAGATATGCTGATGATACAGTATTGATTGCAGACAATGAACATGTTCTGCAACATTTAGTAGATGCGGTTATTGTACACAGTGAACAATTAGAGTTATAATAAAATTGTAAGAGGACACAGATCATGATCGTCGCTAGGAAGAAATAAATACTACAATGCAATATACCTTGTATGTCGTAAGGGACGACTAAGGATGTGTCGGCCCGTGTCTTACCAGGACCCCTAAGGAAAGCACAGAACTGTAACACACTGTAAACTCCATACGTGTCGGAAGAGGTGAGGAAGTAGGGTTGGGCTTGGGGCTGGCTTCCCCATTACGCAGAAAAATTGTAGCTTCATTATGCAACCAACAATAAACAAGACTAAAGATAAAGATAAAAAGTGTAGGTCAGCATGGCCGAGTGGATAAGAACGTGAGTTCTTAAGCATTTGGCGTGCTGATGCCGAGGTTAGGGGTTCAACCCCTACACCGGACTGTTGGGTTCAAACGTTGACCCTTGACTTGGGGACGTAGATTACAAGTACCCTCCGAAGTCGGAATGGGTTCGTCTGATGGCGAGGGACACTGTTAATAGAGAAAGCTAATCCACACGCAAAATTCAGTCCAGCACTACTAGAAGTAGTGTGTATGGACTACACTTGAGTTCAAAGCGAGCGAGCAAACAAAAAATATAATATAGAAATATAAAAATATAGTATAATATAAAGCAAAAGATAAAAAGTATAACGAAGCTGTTTTACTTATGCCCAGGGCTTAAAATGTAATGAGGTAGTTCGCTGGCAATCCAATCTACATTCACTTTCAACAACATGTGGAATAAACAAAGTGAAAATCAACATTTATATCACTGAAACAATTAACATAAACACGTACAAGGCTGAAACAATGAAAATCTACAAGTCACTCAGCCCACTAACTAAACAAATAAAACAGAAACTCAAATTAAACCAAGCTGCAAAGTTAAATTATCCATGTAATACGTTTATAGGGGATGGCAGATTCGATAGAGGGATAGAAACAAGATGTCAAAAAACCATTATTAACACTTGACTAGAGACACTTCGTCGCACGTAATATGAAATTCTTGAGAAAGAATTTTGGGGTCTTTAGACGACTCAGGTAGCGAAACCACGGAAGGTAAATATTATAGAAATAAAACCATGCTTCGATTTAATTGACTCATTACAAATACAATTATTTGTACATTTTGCGAGCATGAAACCTGATCAAACATCAACAAAAGTATACAACTAAAACTGGAAGAGATCTGGATATAGAGCCAGAGGAAGACCAATAAAGCGAAAGACAGACATCAGCAAGGCTACTCTTAACAAACAAGGATACCGCGGGAACAGGGCAACACATCTAGCCCTGCAGCGGAAGCTACGCTCTCCACACCTTTACACTTAACAGCTAGTGTGGACAAGGAAAGAGGACATCGTACACCTGGGGTCTGACTACAGACAACGGACTTATTTAATGAGACTGGGTCGACCCCGGTGAAGAAAGCGAAAAAAAAAAATTGCCAGTTCTTTGCGTTTCATTGCAATCAACCCAATCCCCATAATAGTTTACAAGGCAAGTTTACATTCAGTAGCTTGCCATATATTTTTGAACGAAGAGTCTACCTTGAAGTCCTACTGACGGATGTAGGAAATGAAGCACGTGCCTCGTCGTCAGCGCATCGGAAGTTTAATCGCAAGAACATATGCACATTATGTCCCGCGCCAACACTGAATTCTGTCCGGGGAAACAATCAAACTGCTTACCACGAACGGGTGTGCACTGACATTTCTTACGTAGTCCATGCCGTGTGCCGTTAGTGGTCATGTCTGTTCACTGTCTTATGTCTCGTGAGCTTCCAGCCACTTCTAATACTGATATTCCTAAATGTCATAATGTCATGCTGCCCAGCATCTTCTCTCTTGGTCTCCCAGTACCTCTCTTCCCCTGTGCACTAACTACAGCAAAGTTATTTAAATATTATTTGATATTGGACAGTAGACTTCGCACGTGTTTCTACTTCTAGTGCAGCTTAAGATCATTGTAGATGATTTCTTGTAGACAGTCACGGTATACGTTAGATGGGCTAACAAACCACCCAACCAACCAACCAAGCAACCAACCTAGCAACCAACCAAGCAACCAACCAAGCAACCAACCAAGCAACCAACCAAGCAACCAACCAAGCAACCAACCAAGCAACCAACCAAGCAACCAAGCAACCAACCAACCAACAAACCACCAACTAGCTAACCTAACTAACTAACTAACTAACTAACTAACTATATATATATATATATATATATATATATATATATATATATATATATATATATATATATATATATATATATAGTTTCTCCGTTTTTCATTACTTCGTAGTGTAATTTTCAAAGTAAAAGTTTTAGAGAACACAATAAAATCATGCAATTAAATAGCGTAAGAGGCATGCTGTTTGCATGTACTATCTGTTCAACTATTTCAACATATCTCACAGATGTGACAGCAATTGAAATGTTAACATCATAATTTCATCCGACAATCGGCTGCAGGTTCCTACATTCACACACGATTTGTTATAAATACCTATATTTACACAAACTGCTTACACAGTGTTTGATAAGTAATCATTTTATGTACTTGCAGACAGTACAGTATTTGAATAGCTGTAACAACTGGCTGTTATTATCTGATTCTGAGAATTGAGTGAAGGTCAGAAGTAGTGTATGTTAACCGAAAAAAATGAGTTAAATATGAGGTAAATATATCTAGCATTGATAAATGTTACATTGTGTTACCTTGTCAAATGTCTAAATTTGTTCGAATGCATAATATGCTGATGACCTATAGAGACATTATGACATTTCGGAAAAAGTACTTATTTCGCTCTTTACTCTCTCTCTCTCTCTCTCTCTCTCTCTCTCTCTCTCTCTCTCTCTCTCTCTCTCTCTCTGTGTGTGTGTGTGTGTGTGTGTGTGTGTGTGTGTGTGCCTCTCCATTCAATTATACCATAATCCCTATCCCGTTCAACCTCAGAAGAGAGGTTATATTAGGGTCCATCGCCTGGCTCAGATTAATTAATAACAATGGTCTACACCCATTTTGGTGCCTTAAGTTTTATTGCTGTTCATGGGTAATTTTGTATTGCCGATTCAACAAATGTATTCATATATTTTTAAATCAGCTCCAGCTTTTGAGATAACTAAGAATGACCTTCTTAGTATGGCAATTGTTATGTACAAGTCCAGAGTTAGATACCATCAGTGGCATTGTGACTGTAATCTGCACTCATATTATATGCAATTACTGTGAATTTATAGCCTTCATATAAAACACCAAAATGTATTAAAGTTTATCACTAGCATTTAAAAAAAATCTGCAGTCAACACACAAAAAGCTTCTTTTCACATGGAAGTCCCGGACAGTTTTACCAAAAATCAGATAGATTATATTTTAATACAAAGAAGATGGAGATCAAGCGTAACATCTGAAAAAAACCCTATGAAGTGCAGACTGTGATACAGATCATCGGTTATTAGAAGCAGATCTGAAATTAAAACTCAAAAAGCTTACCCGAGGACCAAGGACACTTCGTTTTAATCTCACAAAAATACCAGGATGCATACAATATAGACGTCAGGAATCGTTTTGGAGTCTTGATGTCTGCACAAGAAGAAATGACACCTGATGAGCTGGCAGTACAGGCTAGAGATAACTTGATAATTGCAGCCAAAAATTTAATTCCGATAAAGACAGAGCAACTTAAGCCATGGATTACATCAGACACGTTAGAATTAATAAAACAACGAAGGGAACTGAAACAGAAAGGAGGTGAAGCCGATAACAGCAGGGTGAAGTATACATCTTTAACTCGAGAAATAAGAAAGAACACGAAGAAAGGACAAAAATAAATACAAGATTGCTGTTACCAGAATAGAGCTAATATCATAAGGCAGGAAGAAATTACGAAATGTTCAAAGAAATGAAGTTATTGACAAGAAATGTTCAACCTCAATTGAATATTATCTGTGACAAGATGGGGAATTTATTTACTTTTTTTCTTTGTGTGTGTGTGTGTGTGTGTGTTCGCAATATCCATTGCAGGACATCGCTGTCAACATCAGCATCTTTCAGCTGATTGTTGATTTCTTGGCAAGATTACACTCAGTAGTTTGCCATTGCTTTCTGGGCGACCGGCTCACATACCCCGTAAGTTACCGACGCGGAGAGAACCGCTACCGATTCTCGCGCACGTCACGTTACTCACGAGAGTATACGGGGTTACGGTGAAAGTCGTGTAACTCCTAGACCAGGGAGATAGGCAGATGGGAAATACCTTAAGATAGGAAATAGCTTAACAGATTCTAGACAAATTCTAGAAAGATGGCAGGAGTACTGCAGTGGAATGTATGATATGAGTGTCAGTGAGGATATGAATGAGATACATGAGCCAATGACAGCAGAGACAGAACCTGAACCCATCATTAGATGAAATTGCATGGGCAATAAATAACCTGAAGAATGGTAAATCACCTGGATGTGATGAGATACCAGCTGAACTTATTAAAGCGGGAGGAGAAGAAAGCATACACATATACCATGCATTATGTACAAAGATATGGAAATATGGTATATGGCCTAAAGATTTTAAGAGAACTATATTCATTCCAATACAAAAAAGGGCAACCTAAAATTATGCACCAACTATAAAACTGTTGCCCTGATCAGCAGCCTTGTCCATGGGACACATTTTTCAGTCCCATCCCATCCCATCCCATGGCAATTTATGTATGTCCTATCCCATCCCATCCCATGGGATTCCCATGATAATATTAATATGGAATGCAGTTCAAATTCATTCATTCGTTCATTCAGTAGCATGTTCTTTGCAGAACCTCGCTCCCATAGCAACCTTCCGGAAAACCTCTTGATAATAAGCAAGATGTCCCGCGTCCTATACACCCATCTGGAGATCCATCGCCACATCCTTCTTCTCTTTGGCCTTCCTCTTCCTCTCTTCCCAGGCATATACCCCTCCATTATTGTTCTCTACAAACTTTCGTGACGTTTCAAGTGACCACAATATTTCAACTTTGTTTGTTTTATCGCCTTTAATAGCCAGCCTTCTTCAATATTAACTCTTGAAGTATGGATGCATTTGTTCTTTTCTTTACACAAGATATTCTTAGAACTCGTCTATAACATTTATATTCAAAGGCATTTATGCGCTGTTCAGCTTGTTTAGTAAGTGTCCAGGTCTCACAGGTGTATGTAGCAATGGGAAAGATGCATGCTCTTAAAAGTCTAATTTGTGTAGTTCTGTCTGTCCCACTCCATAATTTATTCAGTTGTTTTAGTCTTTGAAGAGCAATTGATAGTCGTCGTTTAATTTCTTTCATTAAACGACGACTATCAATTAATGAATTAAAATTATGAAATTTATGAAAGTTTCTGGTTAGTGTCTACTAAATAGGACTATATGTACATACAGACATGTAAACAACAGAATTTATTAATTTTAATATTCAAGAGTATTTTATTAAAACAAAGTCTATCTAAGTATGACAATTCAGTGTCTTTCTGACACTCTCATTCTGTTTCTGAGTCACTCTGCTCATTCAGAACATTATCAACATCCTGCTGATCGACTGTTTCTAATTTAATGGTTGTGAAGTTGGTTGCCAACTTGGACTTCATCCTCAAGGCATTTGTTTTGAACTTCACAGACCATAAGGCTGTAGTCTTATCTAAAATCTAAAATCCTCCACATTAACCTCCTCAAAAAATATGAGGAACGGTCCGATGGTACTTCTCTCCCACTCATGACTATGGCGGTCGCGATGGAAACTGAATCGGGCGAAGACGCGGATAGGGAGTATCCTTTACAACCTGGGGAAACCTATAAGGATGTACATATAAATCCTGATCTGTCGTCTGAAGAAACAGAACTGGTCATTCGTTTGTTGGAGTCCCATCAACAGATTCCTTACCGATCGTCCAGGGCGGACAGGGTTGGTCGAGTTTGATATGACTCTGACTACCCAAGACCCCATTCGCCCAAAAATATATCCAGTGCCCTTTTCGAAAGAGAAGGCTCTGGAAGCTGAAATCCAGAAGCTTCTGGACGATGACATTATTACTCCTTCGACTTCTCCTTATATTGCCGGGGTTGTCTTGTGGAGGAAGCCCAGTGGGAGTACCGTTCAAAGTGCAGTCCGACCATCAACCTCTGACCTTGTTGGCAACTTCTAAGAAACTGAACGCGAGGTTAATGAGATGGTCATTGCTCCTACAACCGTATCAGTTCACGGTCGAATACATCCCCGGAAGGGAGAATGTGGGAGCGGATTTCCTATCACGACATCCTATGGTTGAATGTGAGGGTGGGGTCATTCGAACAGAACCGCTGGTAGTCGAAAGTTCGTAGGGTTCGACTTTCTTAAGATGGGGCCTATGTGGCGAAACGCCAGTGGCTCATGTCCTCATGCCTTCTTTGATTTTGGGGAAACAGGGGGAAACGGCTTTCGGAAGCTCTCAGTTCTCTTGTTCGCTCAATCATGAAAGATAGTTCTTTGGGGTTACCTTCATAACACAATCTTTATATGGAGCGAGTAGATATAGGTCTTTTCTTTCGGGTAGACCCGATGAAGCGCCTTGCGCCAAATGTGCACTGGTGCGGCTTCTGGAGGATTCATGTCCGTTTCTACTGATGGCCATCCACGGCCGAATGTCAAGAGTTCAAGTTAAAGATTGAGACATTTTTAAAAGGTCTACTACTGGTGGAATGAAAAGGTAAACTTGGGTTTTCTTTGGTCCAGGCAAAACTTGGCCTATAAATATCTATTGTCTTAACGACTGAGAGGATATGGCGAAACAGCAGTCTTGCCATGTTGGGAGGGGGTGACCGTTAGCCGATCTGGCTACGCGTCTTGATCTTGGCATGACAAGGGAACACATCTGAAGAATAAGTAGTTACCAAATGATATCGCTTGTTCTTGGCAGCTGATGGACGAGTGATATCTTTCTTCCTACAGCTTAACGTTACTTAGTAGTATCTCTTTCGTCTTGTAGTCGATAGGATGATGTGGGGATTATAAATAAACTTCGTTATCTTATTGAGAGAACCTGCATTCCTCTGAATCTACGTGTTAGGTGAGGCACTGCCGGTACATTGCGGCGGCAACTCAGACAAGAGCAGCAGCCGGAAGAGGTAGTATCTTCTTGCATATTCTTGCTGGGAATGGGGAACTACACTGCGTGCCATACAACCCCACTCCTATATTATTAGTTAACGGGGAGAAACACACAGATTACTAGGCGCACCACACCACAAGATCTTGGTTGTGAGAAAGGCATGGTTTGCGAGGGAGAAAGAAGCTGGGAAATGAATGTGCCCAATAATAATAAAGGCAGGGTATGAGTGAGGAGAGTGATTCGTGTATGTAACAGGGTGCATAGTGTAGCCGACCGGACGTCTACAGATTGGAGGTCTATGCAAGCCAGGACGTAGCCAATCCAGGGGCTACCTGACATGTCCGACGCATTCAAGCAAGCCACTGATAAACTGGTGTTGGTAAGCCGAAATGCATAACTAATATGTGGTGCTTGAGTCAGCTTGATCCCTCACTCGAATGTTTGTCCTTTCCAGGGTCCTTCTTTTGAAAGTATGAACAGAGCTGAAGGTCTCGACAGGGCTCTACGCAGAAAGTATGTTTATGACTATGCCATGGCAAGGTTTGGGCCATGCCAGCTCTAAGAAAATGATTTCTACGAGATAGAGCCACTGCTGACCTTGAAAGAATGACCATCAGCTGTACTGACACATCACCAGTCATCTAGATACGCTTTGATTGAGTTCTTTTGTATTATTGGCTGGACCCGCCAATGACTCAGACACACCCATTATTATATGAGAACTATTCTCCAAGACATTATTTCCTACCTGACATTAAGCCAAGGGATTCCACGGCACTTCCCTAGAACATTTGATGACTAAAGACTGTGGTCCATGGAAATTTGGAAGTTTGCTTCTGCAGAAGGCTGTTGTACGTACAACCAATTACCTGGAAGGAAGGAGATTCTTGCACACGCGGTGAGCTGTATGTGGACGGATCGGACAGTGTATGAAGCTGGGTCTATGAAGATAGCTACCTGAGGCTCTATGCCTGAACGTTATCCTTGTTGTGTCTGTTTAGAACTATCTGTTTATCTGCCTTGATGTTTTCCTGTGCTGTTCTTGATTAGGTTAATAAAATTACTTTCAAGTTATTCTGACGATCGCCATGTTATTTATGCGGCAGCCAGAAATACACCTTAGAGGTTAGGTCCCGAGGTTGAAAGACAGAGTGACAGTGAGTCCAGGGAACGGAGGAGGGTTGGCAAGCAAAAACCTATCCCAGCCAGGGCAATAGAATAATATTGAAATATTGTTACATAGTTACTTGGGACCCTCCACGTAGCTTGTTACAAGTATCTAAGAGTATCCACTTGGTTAAGAATTTTTCCTTCTATTTCTATGTCACATTTTGGTGTCACCTTTTTCTTTGATATCACCATTGTTACTGTTTTCTTGATATTCAAGGAGAGTCCTTTCCTTGCACTCTCTGTTACTACAGTGTCCAACAATTGTTGTAGGTCTATTGATTTATCTGCCACCAATATCTTTTCATCTGCATAGCGTATAATATTTATATTATAACCTCCAACTAGTATTCCTGGCATCTCTTTGATCTCTCTCATTATTACTTCGCTATATAAGGAGAAGAGATCTGGTGACAAGACACATCCCTGTCGTACTCCTAGCTTTATGTGTTCGTAACTACCCTCTTTATTTCCAATTTTAATTGCTGCTACTTGGTTCCAGTAAATATTCTTCATTATTCTTAAATCTTTCCCATCAATGTTGATATCTTCCAACATGTTAATCAGCTCATCATGTTTTATTTTATCAAATGCCTTAGTATAATCTATGAAGCACACACACACACACACACACACACACATATATATATATATATATATATATATATTATATATATATATATATATATATATATATATATATATATATATATATATATATATATGTCTTTCTGGTTCTCTATTGACCTTTCTATTAGTGTCCGTAATGTATATATTGCATGGTTTGTGCCCTTTCCCTCCACAAATCCATACTGTTCTTCACTAATTTCCATTTTTATTTTCTTTCTGGTTCTTCTCATTATGATTCTGAGCAGAAGCTTAGTGATATGGTTTATGAGGTTAATTGTGCGAAAATCTTCACATTCAATTGCTCCTGGTCTTTTTGGTATAGCTATAAATACAGATTTCAGCATATCACTGGGTAGATATCCACTGCTGTAAATATCATTTAACATTTTGGTTAATATATCTACGGTCTGTAAGGTGTGGAATGCGCCTGGCCCTGCAGCCAGCAGGGTTAGGATCGGCTAGCCTCTCCCAGGAGGGGTGAAGAGCGAAAATTAGTAGCCTGCCGATGACCCGCAGACTACACAAGTCAACCCCCACCTCCACGTGGTGCAGACCGGGCAACCATGACCGCGAGGTCATGGGCTAACGGGGCTATGGCTCGCCATAGGGGATGGACTCCCTGTGGTCAGATTAGTGTCCTAAACCTGCGACTGGCCTAGCAAGCCGGCAGGGGATCTTCATACTGCTCGTAGAAAAACTAAGAAGTATACAACAACAGTGAATGCATAGTGAGAGCAACTGGAGGACACTCAGAACCCTTCACCATAAGATCTGGAGTACGACAAGGTTGTGTCCTGTCCCCTCTCTTGTTCATAACATATATAGACAACATATGTAAAGAAACCAGCCAAGCAGAGACAGCAAGAATACCGCATGACGAGAACACAGAAGAAGAACCATCTGCAAATCTAACCATTAGAGAACTCCTGTTTGCGGACGACCAAGCACTAATAGCAAAATCAGAAGCTGAATTACAAGACCACATGAATAGTCTAAACGAAATGTGTAGGGAACATAACATGAAAATTAGCACAAGCAAAACAGAGGTAATGACTATAACTAAAGAAGAACAAACAGCAACAATTCACCTAAACGAACATCCCTTGAAACAAGTAAAGAGCTTCAAGTACCTAGGAAGTATAATATCATCAAATGGCAGATCAGAAGACGAGATCGAAAATAGGTGCAATAAGGCAAATCAACTCATTGGACAAATGGCACCAATACTAAAGAACAAACATGTATCAATAACTACTAAGAAAGCACTTTACAACACAATCTTCCTACCAACTCTGTGCTACCAATGCCAAACCTGGACAATGACAGAAAAAGAGAAAAGAAAAATCACAACAACAGAAATGAGGTTCCTGAGAAGAATACTCAACGTATCAAGAAGAGATAAGATCAGAAATGAAGAAATCAGGACTAAAGTGGGGGTTAAAGCTGCTCTAGATTTTATTAGAAAGCAGCAAGTCAAATGGTTTGGCCATGCATGTAGGCTACCAGTCAACAGCATGCCACAACAAGCAATGATGTACAGACCAGATGGAAACAGAGGAAGAGGCCGACCACGTAAACGTTGGACGGAGGGAATAACATAATCCATGGGAATGTCGATATACGAAGCCCATAACCGGGCACTCTCACGAAGTTTATACTTCACCTCGACACCGCAAGGTACAAGAGGAACATGATGAGATGAGATATCTACTCCAAATTCTCCAAATACTTCTAATTCTTCTATTGTGATTTCATCTGGTCCAGCTGTTTTTCCTTTCTTCTTATATTTCATAGCGTCAGCGACTTCTTCTTTTAGAATAGGTGGACCTTCTAAGTTACTTTCTTCTGTTAATTCTTCCCTTTCCCCATCATATAATTCAGCTTTTATTTCATTATATCATCTTCCTCCAATAATATCTTTCCTGTTTTTGATTTCAAACACCCTGTATTTATTCTTGTTTTTCTTCCCGTGACCTCACTGATTTGTCTGTGCATATTTTTTGTATCTTTAATGGCATTTAATTCAATTTTTTTGCACTGCACTGGGGGGGGGGGGGGGGGGGGGGGGGGTAGGGGGGGGGGCTGGGAAGGGTTGTGTCAACCAGAGAGACGAACGATGGAGACAGATTGTATCTGCAGCAAAGAACCTCAATGGCTCGGAACGCTGAAGAAGAAAGAAAGAAAGAAGGGTTGTGTAATCCTGATTATGAATCAACCTCAGCTAGGATATTAATTTGAAGGTGGTTTTTGTCTGAAGAGGGTAATGTCTCGAATATTCTTCTTCTTATAGTCTATGCCGTGTTCGTTAGGTGATCATGTCTGCCCACTGTCCTCTGTCTCGTGTCCTTTCAGTCATTTCTGATACTGATGCCATAATGTCAGACTGTCTAGAACAGTGGTTCTCAACCGGTGGTGAATCACCCTCCCCCAGGGGGGAATTTTATGGTTTCCAGGGGTAGGGGAATTAAGCTTATTTCAAGATCGGCGTTAATACAATAACCGATTACTTGGTATTGTTTTTCTTTCAATTCTTTACTGTTCTGTACTTCTTGCCCTTCGGAAATTCATTTTATAACGTAAGTAGACCCACGAATCACGTTGTATGTAGACGTCTAGACTTGTTCTAGTATGTGATATTAAATTTAGCTTCCAATTTGAAGGTGGTTGTTGTCCAAAGAGGGTAATGTTTCGGATATTCTTCTTCTTATAGTCTATGCTGTGTTCTTTGGTGATCATGTCTGCCCACTGTCCTCTGTCTCGTGTCCTTTCAGTCATTTCTGATACTGATGCCATAAGGGGTGGGGGGTAAGGAGGTCGGTCGGGCGCGATGACATTCTAAACATACGGTGAACGGGTGCACGGGCCAAAAAAGGTTGAGAACCACTGGTCTAGAATCTTCTCTTTTGGTCTCCTCGTGCATCTTCACCACTTATTATTATGGAGAATTTAATCAGATAGCCGTGGGAACGATTAGTAGTATGACTCTTCGCTGGCTGTTGAAGGAGGGGACGGAGCACGTATGGGAATGTCCTGAGTGCAGTGATGTCGGTTCTTATCTCAACTCAACTAAACTAATATGAAGAAATAAATATATGTTAATGAGGAAACATTGAAGGTGGTGGAAAATTTCGAATATCTTGGGTCATTAATCACCAACAATGGTGACACAAAGAAATTAAAAGACGAATATCTATTGCTCTTCAGAAACTAAAACAACTGAATAGATTGAATCGCGGGACAGACAGACCTACAAATACGAGATATTTAAGAGTATGCAGCTTTCCATTGCAGCATACGCCTGTGAGACCTGGGCACTTACTAAACAAGCTGAACATTGCCTTTGAATATAAATGTTATAGACGGGGTCTGATAATATTCTGGATACAGAAAAGAACAAATGCATCCATACTTCAAGAGCTGACTATTGAAGAAGATTGGCTATTAAAGACGATAAAACAAAGAAAATTAATATTTTTGGTCACTTGAAACCTCATGAGAGAACAATAATGGATGTGGTATATGCCTGGGAAGAGAGGAACAGGAAGGCCAAAGAGAATATGGGTGCAGGATGTGGCGGATGATCTCCAGATGGGTGTTAGTTAGTTAGTTAGTCGCGGTTCCAATCTTCACAGCAACGGGTCGTCCCCATTATGCTCCGTTCCTGTGCCAGTGAATATCACACAAAATGCTTCCCCCTGCCCAATGTGAAAAGTGGAAAAGACAGGAGTCTCGACAAACAACAGCCCGCACAGATACACTGTGCATAATGCCGCCGCCAGAATGTCAACACAATAGTCCCCCACGAAACATCCAGTTCATCTCTGATGGAATCGGCAGTCATTTTCCCATCTGAATGTTTCCTAGATGTTCACCCACACAGTACACGAAAATACAGTTCATCGTCGATGGCAGTGGCAGTCAACCAGAAGCCCAGCAGCCACGCATTTCTGCATAAGGCAAAAACCGGTCAACTCTGGGACATAGCCAGCTGCCATCGCTCCGAACATGCAGCCACGTTCCAAAAAACCTCGGGCAGATTCAGAAGCATTTCACACGAAACTCACAGCTCACAGTGTCGCGCCACGCACTAACTCAGAGCAGGGCGACGGAACCATGAAGCCTCCTTAGTCGCCTCTTACGACATGCATGGTAGGCTACAGTGTTGCTATTCTTTGCTTCCCTTATGGGCCCCGGCAACCGGAGGCGGGACATTTTGCGTATGAGTTTTCCGGAGTGTTGATATGGAGACGAGGTTCTGCAAAGGGCATGCTACTGAATGAATGAAGGAAATGAAGGTGGGGCTAAGGTCACAAGCTGTGTATGTTAACCAAATAGAACGAATGAAATATATCTATAGTCTGTCCAGAAATGAATGCCGTCATTCACGATTAATTATTGAAAACTGTCTGTTGCATCGTTATGAAATTTTTCCTGCCGTCTTATATTTAATCTCACCCAAAGAATATGTCCTTTGATAGATCCAAAAGCAACTTAATTCATCGAAAGTGGCGACATTTCTTTGATATTTTGGCGAAAATGTAGTGAATTCACGCTAATAAACTAGTCTTACAGTAAAGCACGCCATTTCGGGTAACGACACAAGTACAAGGCGTAGCCAGATACGTACTGTAAAATTAAGTTGAATGTCCTTCACAGGACGTAGCAGTCAACCCCAGCATTTACGCTGTTCGTGATTCCTGGGCAAATTTTACGTTCAGTTCTTCTTCTTCTTCTTTCGTTCGCTTGAAACATGTCTACAACTGCAATGTCGTCTCTTGTATGAATCTAACAGTCTTTTTTAGTTCATTCAGCGGTCCATAGAGTTTATCTTCCACTGTTGTCTCTCTAGGCCAGAAGGTTTGCCTGGATACGTTGTAGTTTGGGCAATCCTGGAGTACGTGCTCTGCTGTCTGCGACGCCAAACCACATGTGCACATGGCTGAGTCACCAATCTTGAATTTTGTATACAAGTGGTTGCGTAATCTATTGTGTCCTGTTCTGAGGCGCAGAAGAATGACCTGTTCTGGTCTGTCCATAACGTGGTAGTCGTCTTGAGTAAGGTTTGGTGGCTTTCTGACTGATTTGATCATTCTTTTCTTTTGGTGGTTCAGTTCAGTAATTTGCCATTGCTTTCTGAACGACCGGCTCCTATACCTTTTTCGAAAAAACTAGCACCGCTGTGTTTCGAACCCGGGTATACGGACTCACAAACCGCGTTCGCAAGCCCTTAGCCGCAGAGACCGGTTCGTATGGTAGTGGGTGCAATAAAAAAAAGTAGCTTAAAAGTCGACAGGGTCGACTGCATTGCACCGGGTTTTTATCCCATATGGATCAGTCTCTTTCCGCAGCGCGGAAAGCGTCGCACAAAGCACGAACTCCGCCCGGAGTCGAGCAAACAACCTTGGGAGCCCGAGTCAGACGGCTTGACCACTTCACCACGGAGACTCCCGAGAGGGGTGCAATGTGTAATATTAGTAAAGACAGAGAATTTAAAGAGGCATGGGGTAAATAATGTGTAAATTGACAGGAAAGTAGAAGGAATATATTTTTTACCTTATTTGTCATTTCCTTCTTGTTCCTTCAGCTGCTGGTTAATAATGTGTACACAAGTATTCATGTTACTAGGATGCATTTAGCTTTTTATATTGAGTTTGTGAAAGTTTCCAAATAGCTGTGCGTTAATGTGCGTATGGAGTGAACAGAAATGATACCGCAATTTAGTCATCATGTGTCCATTTTTAAGGATCTGTTCAACTGTCTGTGTAGTTTGTTCACACGTACACATGGGTGACAGATCCGCTTTGAGTCTTCGTGAAAGTTTGTCTACTCTGCTGTTTACCGTTCAGAGACGGAACATGATTACCTGTTTTGCACTATGAAAATAGTTGTCAGTGTCTCTGTAGTGGGCTTTTTTCTTAACGACCAAGATGTTGATCCTCTTTTCATTGAAGTTTATATATTGATTCGTATGCACGTGCGTTGTCCCCTAATGTGACAACGTGTTTGCTCTCACGTTTCTTGTTATGCCACAATATATCAGTTTCCACCGCGATATTACTCTTCTGTTGGTATTCAATGCGTTTATTTTTATTTTTTCAATACCAGTTGTTTGTCACCGCTGGAGGGCTTGCAGAATTGAAAATTCATCACTGTGAAATACAAACTATTGCTGTTGACATTGTGCTGATGCTGTAATGTTTAGAGCCTGCAATTCGTCTGAATAGTTGGAGCAAAATATCCCAGTAAGTGTGCACGTGGATTAAGGTCTGCGATCTGCTCAGACTTTAATCTGTGTCGGACGATTCCAGTAGGTTGATGATGCTCTCGGTTGCATAAAATTCAACCCACCCTTTCTCGAATAGTCCTCTTCCTCTTTCAACACATGGTCCTCACATTTTATCTCCAGTAACATTTATCAATATTTAATAGCGCGGACTGGGTTAGTATCTTGACGTCAGACAATTTGAATGTAGTATTGGCAGCTGCCACCTGGCCTTTAATTTTAGCCCACACAAGTTCTATAGGGTTTAAATGAGAATGATACGGCGGAAGTCTCAAGCACCTATGACCATGCTCTTCTATCAACTTGTTGATTTGATATTTCTTCTGTTTTACAAGGGACAACAACTGTAGCTTGAAATATGTTTCTGGAAATGGTATATTTTCCCTTCGGAGCCATATCTTTATTGCTTCCTTTGTGCTTGATGCCGTAGGTATTTTGTCTCCTTGGGCAACGACATTGTGATATGATGCATTGTCCGTGATTAGACAAGACGGTCTATCAAGGGATGGAAGTACTGTATTCTCGAGCCAATCTATAAATACATTACCATTAATCTCATTATGATAATCCCTATTGTCTGTATTCTTTGATGCGAACACGAGTCCAGTATTCTGTAATAATCCATTATGAGTACTACCAGCATAGGCTATGACCAAATGCTGTCCTTTACTAATGGGAACATAACTCTTTATCTTTCCATCCACTGATTGCCGTTCCTTTTCACTTGTGTGGTGCGCATTGATCCACGTCTCATCCAAATACACTTTGTCATAATTTTCTTTGCGCATTTCCCTTATTTCACGTAGGTATCTGCTTCTCATGGCTCCTAAATGCTGTTGCTCGCAAAAGATATTTCTACCTCCCTTGTACTTTCTAAAAGTGAAGCCTAATGTCCCTATAATTTTCCACAAAGTTGTTTTGGATAGCTCTATGTTATTGTTCTTTCTCAACCAAACCCTAAGATTTCTTACAGTCACTGTTTCTTTGGCATCCATCATTTTTATAATAACTCGCATTATGACATCCTTGTCAAAGCTGTCTACAATTGCCTTTCTACCTACCGTTTGCTATCGCGTGTTGGTTTCATTCAGATTCTTGCACCCATCGACGAAATGACCGTTTACTCAAACCCAATGCATGCACTGTGCTTTTTTCGGGATTTGTAACAGTATGAAACAGTTTCCTGCGATCAGCTTCTTGACAAAAATATGTGTACAACTTCATAGCGATGCTTTGAAGTGTACAAATTTCCACATTCAATCCCATTGAACAATATTCACACATTCAAATATTAGCTATTATATTATATTAATGGTAAGATTTATTTATATATTTATTTATATAATCACGTTTCATGAAAGAATCCACACTGACGACACCTCTGAACAATTCCCATTTAACTGCGCGAAGTTTGTGCCAAAAAGGAAACTACACGACAATTTTTTTAAAAGCGTGGATGTGTCTTGGTGAAGATGTAATCTTTTAAAATTATGGACTTAATCTCTGACCCGTAAATTATATACCGCATATAAACAAACATTGAAATCTGCTGTACAATCTCCAGAACAACATTTTTTTTGTTGGGTGGACATAATGATAAGGTTATATGCTAAATCTCATAATGTCCCTCAGTTGGTTACTAAGATATCGAATTTTATATTGGGGCAGAAAAAAGTAAACAGACTATAGCAACGATTACAGCTGCATGTTATCACTATGTCGTGTGTCCAGCTTTATATGATAATAACGGTTAATGCTGAGATAGGGAGTTCAACTCCTACACTGGCCAGTTGGACTAAATTGTTGACTTCTCGTTCTTGACGTGGGGACGAAAATAACAAGTACCTCCTAAGTCGGAATAGGTGAGGGATACTGGTAATAGGAAAAGCCAATCCACACGCAAAATTTGGTTCAGTGTTACTAGAAATAGCGCGTGTATGGGCAGCTCTTGAGTTTAAAGCGAGCGAGTGTGTGTGTGTGTGTGTGTGTGTGTATTCCTGACTTTATGTAGCTCTGTCTGTCCACCTGTCTGCCTGCCTGCCTGCCTGCCTGCCTGCCTGCCTGCCTGCCTGTCTGTCTGTCTGTCTGTCTTTCTGTCTGTCTGTCTGTCTGTCTGTCTGTCTGTCTGTCTGTCTGTCTGTCTGTCTGTCGCAAATATTAGGAAACAATATTTATGAGCGTGTTCACATTTTCGAAAATAAAAAAAAATATGTAATGTCTTTTTCAGCTGATGAATAAAATCTTCATGCCCAATCAGTCAGGCTGGAAGGGAAAAGAGGCAAGGGAAAACCAACAGAAACGAGGACGGGCATTATGACACCTTGGTAGCGAGGAGTAAGATCGATGTGAGAAACGATTGGCAGCACAAGAGACAGGAGGTTCTGGACTAACGTCACATGATATAGGTTATAGGAAGAAGAAGAGGTCCAAGCAGTCACCCCCAAGTGCTTTGCAACCGAGGACCCAACACTAGTCCTAAAATTATTGAAATGGGACAAGCTAACTTCTCGGCCACAATTTCCTCTTTCGAAGCAGTTACATTTTCATAACGATTATATACTGACTTGTTTCATTATGATTAAGAGTCTACGTTAGATCCGCATTAAAATCACCGAGCATATACATGTATTCAGATTTTGGTACTGCCTTGATCACAGTCTAATTACTTATAGAATGAATCCTTCACACCATCAAAGGAAGTGATTGTCGGTGCATATGCCGTGATACTGGTAGCAAAACCAGAAGTCGTTGCCAAGCGCACGGATAACAATCTTTCATTTCCTCCATCTGGAATTTAAATCATTCCTAGTAATCTTCTTCTTCTTTCGTTCGCTTGAAATATGTCTATAACTGCAATGTTGTCTCTTGTATGAATTTAACTATCTTTTTTAGTTCACACAGCGGTCCATAGAGTTTATCTTCCACTGTCGTCTCTCTAGGCCAGAAGGTTTGCCTAGATATGTTATATTTTGGGCAGTCTTGGAGTATGTGCTCTGCTGTCTGCGACGCCAATCCACATGTGCACATGGCTGTTTCACCAATCTTGAATTTTGTATACATGTGGTTGCGTAATCTATTGTGCCCTGTTCTGAGGCGCAGAATAATGACTTGTTCTGGTCTATCCATAACGTGGTAGTCATCTTGAGCAGGTTTTGGTGGCTTTCTGACTGATTTGATCATTCTTTTCTTTTGGTGGTATGTAACGGGCACATCAGGCTGTTCTTCTTTGGCTCCTTCCTTAGCCAATTGATCAGCTCTGTCGTTTCCGGGTACTCCACAGTGGGATGGTATCCATTGTATGGTGACCTTATGCTGACTGCTAAGTTCAGAAAGTAGTGTCCTTAGTACTGGCAATTTCCCAGACAGGAGCGCCTCGAGTACTGATTTTGCATCTGTCAATAGCACCACAGGTTGTGTACCATTGCTGGTATTTAGTAATTTCTCTGTTGCTATCTTGATTGCCTCAATTTCAGCATCATAGTTATGGCAGTACTTTCCTGTCGATACTCTGGCTGTGTCCCTAGTATTATTTGGGTATTCTATGTACACTCCCGCTCCTCCATTTCGAACAGCATTTTGTGCTGACCCATCTGTATAGACTCGGATCCAAAGGTCCTGTTTGTATTCTTCATCAAGGAAGCTGAGAGTGGCTGTTCTGCGCTGCACACTGTTCTGTTCTTCCTTGTCAAATATTCCTCTCACTTTTGTATGGATTTGTAATGATAGTCTATGTTCATCTTTCCATGGAGTTCGCTCTGGAATAGTTGTTAGGGGGATACCAACTGTGGGCAGATCGGTGGTTTCTCTGCAGAGTCGTTTGGCCTGGTGGATAAAACTACTTCTTTTCAACCGCCCCATAGCTAGGTTTTCAAATCTGTTCTTCATAGGGTGGCCTGGCAAGCTGAGGAACTTTTCTGCTTGTATTAGCGTTTTCGTATCTCTGCGCTCTCTCAGTGCTTGTGTCCTCCCCATCTTCTCCATTTCCACTATAAGGGTTGATCTCATCCCTCCTGTGGTGACTCTAAGTGCTTGATTTTGCACCTTGTCCAGCTCTTGTAGTGTGGTTTTTTATGCCGAACACCACGCAGTTGACCCGTATTCCAGGTGTGGTCGTATGCTCTGTTGATAAACTTTGCTAAGTATTTTCCCACTGGCTCCCCATGTGGTTCCACTTAGCTTTCTCAGGATGGCTATTTCCCTTCTGGCTTTTGCTACTGCTTTGTTGATGTGCTTTCTCAATGTCAGCCTGTAATCAAATGTTACTCCAAGGTATGTTGGTTCTTTATCTTCTCGTAGGGGTGTTCCATTTATCTGGATGGTCCCTGCCTTTTGTTTGGAGAGAGGGTAAATAGGGTGGTGCTGCACTTGTCAGTGTTTATGCTGACACACCATCTATTTGCCCATGCAACAAATGTATCTACAGCTCTTTGTAGCAATCTGGTGGCCACTGATGCATGTTCATTTGTGCTCCATAGAACCAGGTCATCGGCGTAAATTGCCGCTTTAATTCCATGCGGTAGATTAGCAACAAGATCATTGATGAAGATTAGAAAAAGTGTGGGGGACAAGACTCCGCCCTGGTGAACACCGTGACGTAGTAGTACTTTCTTGCTCTTAAGTCCGTCTATCTGTACTCGGGCTCTTCTGTTGTGCAAGTATGCTTTCACCCATTTGTACATTCTTCCATTGACTTTGCAGTTTCTCAGTTTCTTCATCAGACCTTCTTTCCAGACTTTGTCAAACGCCTTCTTCAGATCTTTCCATGCCGCAAGCACCAGCTTCTTCTCTTGGAATGCATCCTCAATTTCTTGAGAGAGGTAGGTTGTCTGAACTTCCGTAGAGTAGCACTGCCTAAAGCCAGCCTGTTGTGGCACAAGGATGTTTTTACTTTCAATGTACCACTGCGGTCTGTGATTGATGATGCGCTCTAGTGTTTTGCAGAGACAGCTGGTGAGGCTAATTGGTCTGTAGCTAGAGGCAATGGAACTATCTTTCCCTGATTTTAGGAGGGGTATCGTGATTGCTTCTCCCCAGGCTTGTGGAACACTGCCTACGGTCCAGTTGTTATTGAAGATGTGCAACATCTTTGCTTTAGCCTCTGTTCCTAGGTTCCTGATCATTTCATTGGAGATACCATCAGCTCCTGGTGACTTCCTAATTTTCAGTTTTGATATGACTAGCTCCAGTTCGCTGATTGTGATGGGTGCCTCCAGAACCTCATGTACTATTTCCTTCTGTCCTGTATGTTGCCGTTTCTCTCGAATCTCTTGTTGTTTCTCTGGACTAATTTTGATATTGTTATCTTGTGCGAATGAGTCCGCAAAATGGTCAGCTGCTTGCTTTCTTGTTAAGATGTTTCCATCTTTATGTATTGAAATTTTTTAGTTTCTCCCCGTGCCCTCATCGTTAAGTTGTTTTATTAGCTTCCACAATTTCCTTGTGTCTCTTTCAAAGTTCAAAGACTCCGTTTTCTCCTGTCAGCTTTTCCGTCTAGCCTGTAGCTTGACCCTTTGAAATTTGGCTGTTGCCTGCTGGAATTTATTGTGATGCTCTTGGCTGGGTGTGGCCTCTGCTTACTTTCTACACACTTCCACATCATTATCCAACTTTTCCAGTTCACTACTCCAGTAGGGTTTATATTGTTTGCGGGCTCCTCTTGGTACTATTTCTCGCGCTACCTGCAGTATGCATTTCCCAAACTCTTCAATTACTTTATTTATGTCTTTCTCGTGTTCAGGTTTCTAATCAGTATGCTGGTGCAATGCTTGTACATTGCCCAGTCTGTTTTCTTGTAGTTCCACCTCGAGAGGGTGCTGCTTTCACTTACAAGCTCATTTTCTACAGTTAGAAAGACTGGCCGATGGTCACTGCCACGAAGTTGTTTCCCAACAATTCGTGTAATGTTCCACTCCAGGTATGGTGAGTGAAAAGCCTGGCCAGGTGTAGTTGTAGTGTGCCATGATCTCGAGTAGAAAGTATGTGGGTCGGACGGCTTGCTGATGAAGATGAATCTATTCTCATCCTGCCAGTCTTCCAGTCTCTCTCCTCTCTGGTCCATGTGATCATAGCCCCAGCTCTGCGAGTGGCTGTTGAAATCGCCATACACAATCATTTTTTCCCCTTTTAATGGTAGTGTGTCCAGATTCCGAGTAATGAATGCTTCGCTACAAAGCCCACTCTCTGTTGTCTTTTCACTTCCTGTCATCTGCCTTTCCTAAACAAGATGTAATATTTTTCCCTGAGTGACCCTTCCTCAGCGAGGCGTGTCTTCTGCGGGCCAGCAATATCAATGTTAAGACGATTCCGCTAGGCATCAATCACAGCCGTTTTTCTCACATCGTAAATATTCGTCAGGTCAGTGGAAAATACCGGACACATGGTTCTTATGTTCCAGGTTGCAAGTCGTAGCTTGAGATTACTATTTTCTCTTTAGTGCCTGGTGAAATGGTTTTACAGCTTGCGATTCAGATTTTGTCCGAGCCCCAAGCACCTACTGATGCAGGCAGGCTGTGGCGGATCAGCACCCAATTGGCCGGGGGATACCCAGCTTGAGGCGGGTGGTAGCTGATCAGTGACACCTGCAGGTGTCTCCCATCATCAGAAACAACCCGTGGCGCCCCTGTCTACGCCAATTGACAAGGACTTACAACCCGTAACTGCTACCTCTCGCTTTGATTCCTAGTCCGGTTAAAACCAAGGATGGAGTTATACCTCTCCGTATATATATATATATATATATATATATATATATATATATATATATATATATATATATATATATATATATATATATATATACATATACTAGAATCAACTCTGGAAATAAGATATACTATGCACTACAACATCTACTAAAATCAAAGGCGCTATCTCGTAACACCAAAATCACGATATACAAAACACTGATCAGACCAGTTGTATGGCTTTGAAACCTGGAGTACAACGAAAGGAGACGAAGTCTTGTTACAAACCTTTGAGAACAAAATTGTAAGACGCATCTTTGGACCCATTAGGGATACACAAAGTGGAGCGTGGAAAAGAAGAAGTAACAAAGACATTTATGATCTGTTTAAGTCCCCACTAATCACTAGTAACATGAAGGCTAATAGACTACAATGGCTGGGGCATATAGAAAGAATGGAAGATAATAGGGAAACAAAACTCGCTTACACTCAGGAAATAAATGACCGTAGACCCCGAGGTAGACCAAGAAGGCGATGGAGAGATAATACATATAACAGACCTACAAGCACTTGGAATAAACGACTGGCAAGAGAAGGTCCACCAGAGAGATGAATGGAGACGGATTGTATCTGCAGCAGAGAACCTCAATGGCTCGGAACGGTGAAGAAGAAGAAGAAGGAGAAGATATCCATCCATCCATCATGTGCCATGCCGGTAAGCGTGGGCGGTCATGTTCTGCCATCTCACTCGATCACCAGAGTCGTGGATCAGCTCCGTGTTTCTGTCTCGACCATGCCACAAGGCCAATCCATCCAGGTACTTGCTTCTAGGTCTTCCCCTTGGTCTGTTCCCCTCGATCTTACCAGTTATCACCAAATTCTCCAATCCATTTCTTCTCATAACATGCCCAAACAATTTTGACTGTCTACGTCTAATTTCTCTAATCAATTTATGATCTTCATTTGTTTCTTGAAGGACTTGTTCATTGGTCTTTCTGGCTGTCCATGGTATTCTTTGCAATATATATATATATATATATATATATATATATATATATATATATATATATATATATATATATATATATATATATATATATATATATATATATATGTGTGTGTGTGTGTGTGTGTGTGTTTGTGTGTGTGTGTGTGCGTGCGAAGTTGTATGCGTGTTAGGAGCCACGGTACCCAGATGGTCACGTGTTTGAAACCCAAGGAAGCGGAATTTTTAAGACTAGTTCAGTGTCGAAGGATAATTTATTTCCTTATAGGGTCTACCATTTGGACAGAAGAACGATACATCGCCATACCAGGATCATCATGTTATTTGTTTTGTTTCGTGCATCTTCTCCAATGTCAATGCCCAGGAAACGGATTGTGTGTGCCATGTTTGGTCCAAAACTGCTGTTTGTTAGACACTAAATCAATTAAACAATTACACAACTCTCTCTCTGTCTCTCTGTCTCTCTGTGTCTGTCTCTGACTCTGTCTGTCTGTGTGTGTGTGTGTGTGTGTGCATGTGTGTGCATGTGTGTGCGTTTGTGTGTGTGTGTGCGTGTGTGTGCATGTGTGTGCATGTGTGTGCATGTGTGTGTGTGCGTGCGTGTGTGTGTGTGTGTGTGTGTGTTTGTGTGTGTGTGTGTGTGATGGAGCAGCGACTGAAATTTCGACAACAGTTTTATACAGTAGTGTTTTATTCAAATTAATGAATGAGGAATGTTTAAAATAACACGAAAAGCCAACAGACGGAAACAGACAGTATTAATATAAAAATACATAATCCACCGCGGAACTGGATAAATGTTGGTTAATAAAAGTTGAATAACTGTTGGTTAATAATGATGTAATAACATTATTTGTTTGTTTCGGGATTTGAAATTTAAATATTGAGCACAACCCACTATTGGCAACGCTGATCGTATTCTGGTATGAACCTAAGGCCCATCCACGTCAATATGGATGCACTATACTCGAGTTTCGCCCGAATCCGGTCAAGGATATGCACTACTGACGAGCTCAAACGAGAGCGAAACTCGACTATAGTGCTTCCATGTTGACGTGGATGAGCCTTAGGTTCATACCAGAATACGATCAGCGTTGCCAGTAGTGGGTTGTGCTCAATATTTAGATTTAATAACTGTTGGTTATTCATAATAACTGTTGGTTAATAATGATTAAATAACTGTTGGTTATTCATGACTAAATAAATGTTGGTTACTAATGATTAAATAACTATTGGTTAATAAAGGTTAAATAACAGTTCTATATCGGTCAAGATAGCGACGGGCGGTTGGTTTGTTTATGTGACCGTTACTTTTTTCGCGTAGGAGATGGATATTTTCATCCTCCTACGTGTAATTTGTGTGCCAGGATGTAAAACCAGGAGTTTCTTCTCAAGATCTGCGCAGATGCTACGGAGTTTCGTGCATTGAGCGAAGCAATCCTTTAGTGAATTTTTGCACCGTGTGTGGTTCTGTGGTGTTCGGTCTTATCAACATGGCGGAACAATGTGTTTGTTCCTTGTGGAAGGCAGTGAAAAAAACAAGGCGACGGGGCCAACATGGTGACCGCTTGCGACGCAAGCGTGGAGGGGTAAGACGTTTTAGACTTAAATGTGACCTCAGGTATACTCGCATCCTATATTGGAACTGCGCCAGCGTAAAACAACGTGGCCCTATTCTCGAAAACCTGGTTTACAGGAACGACATTGTAGCACTCCAGGAGACGAGACTAGGTGATCAGCTACTCAAAATGGCCAGCTTCAAATGTTTCTACAACAGGCGACATCAGGGAATGGCGATTCTCATCCGCGACAGTATGGTTGGTTCATAGCTAAACATGTCCAGCTGGGACAATGACGATATACACATACAGGCGGTTAGAGTTCAATCCGGTCTACCTTTCGTGTTAGGTAATGTTTATGCCCGTAACGCGAGTGGATTCCCAGAAGTGGCAGTGCTTAAGTGACATATTAGGTCATGAAAAAATGTCATTTTCTGTGGCGATTTCAACGCTAAAGGCAGATCATGGGGACACATTTCCTCCAACACAAAGGGGGAGAAGCTCGAGACTGCACTTGAAACCATTGACCTGATTTGTATCAACAGTGGCTGTGTCACCAGAACAGCAAGCCGCCCAGGTGATGAGGACAGTGCTATTGATCTGGCGCTGGTTTCTCCTGCACTCACTACAGTGTGTAGATGGGGTGTCCTAGGGTACCATGGCAGCGACCACCACCCTTGCAGCATATTGGTGGAGAAAGGCAGAACCAGGCAGCACAAGTCAACGGTCAAGACTTTCCAGTATGACAGTACAGGGCAAGATGTGGTGAGTAAAATAAGGCGCGACAAGCGCAGAAAGTTTCAGGGCAGGAAACAAAGCTGGGAGCAGCCACCCTGGTGGAATTTTGAGGTGGAGAAGGCCTGGATGGATAAGCGTAGTGCTGTAAAGAAATGGCAAAACGCCAAGAAGAACAGAGTTGCCCATCCTAATCCCTGCATACATTTAGAAAGAGAGATGCACACAAAAGTAAGCAATTAAAAAAAAATAAACTGGTTAAGGTGGTTAAAATTGAACAATGGGCAGAAGTGTGTCAAAGAGTAAACACAGACAAGTCACTGAAATTGTTCTGGCGACTACATAAAAGCATGAGTGGGGTAGTCAAGAATAAGAGAATATCTGAGTTTCCAAGGTGCTGACCTCATCTGGCAGAGGACTGACGAGAACAAGGGCAAAGCCCTCTTCAAACGCTACCTAGAGCAGAGCAACCAGACAGACATGAGAGGCCGAAATCTTGCCAAGGAGGTCACCTCAGACAGGTGTAAGACCCAGAACATTTCGGATACAGTGACAATGAAAGAAATAAAGGCTGTGCTTCGACGATCAAAAAACAGCGCTCCAGGGCCAGATGGACGACATCAATAGGTGTAACGACAACGAGCAGACACTAGCAGACATGTACAACAACACTATAGGGAGTGCTAGCATCAAGGAGGAGTGGTTACACAGCTATCTGATTCCCTTGCCGAAGCCCGGCAAAGACCACACAAAGATTCAGGGATATCGTTAAATAACCATGCAAAATACAAGAGGCAAACTGCTGGAGACGTTAATTTCCAGAACGAACGAACAAACTTTATTTTCAAAGGGTTAAGAATTGGGCATGCAGGCCCGTCTAACATTCTGCCCTTCTATCACTCTCTTTCATACATTATTTCATTCACACATCATTCAAGGCTAACAGAGAACAGCAACAATATAAAAGATATGCATTATAAAGGCATGGGCAATATTCGAACATCAAAACTACACAACTCAGTAATATTAGATAATGATCTGACACTTGTTATTAGCCATGTGGAATATATTGGCCTACCAAAAGGGGACTGGCTGTTATACTAGGGTTTTGTTATTGATATTATTATCTCTATTATTAAGGGGGAAGGTAATCCGTACTGAGATAGTGTTCGAATAATTTGCGATTATATGAATAGGGATTGGTGATGTCTTTGATTTCTTGTGGAAGATTGTTCCACAGCTGAGCTGCGGAGTACGTTAAGCTTGTTTTGTATAAGTCAATCCTAGGCTTCTGAATGTGTAATATATTTAAATGTTTACTGTGTCTAGCATTATATTTAAACAATGGCCAAATGTAATTTGGGGCATTCCGTTGAAGGATTTTGTGAATTAGTTTAGCTTTATTGAAAAGCAGGCGTTTGCGGAGTGGTAGTAACTGAAGGCGTTTATACAGGCTAGGATTGTCAGATAAATGTTTGCTATAAATTAGACTCATGACCCGTTTCTGGAGTGAGTAAAGTCGCTTGGTGTTTGAATTAGAACAACCGTCCCAGATTGTAGAGCAGTAGTCAAAGTGTGTCTGTATATGAGAAGTATAGAATAGTTTCCTTGTGTCCTCATCAAGGAAGTTTTTAATCTTGGCGAGTTGGTAGACTTTATTCGCTGTTTGTTTAATGAGCGCTTGAACCTGGGAATTAAAGGTTAGGTTTCTATCAATGATTAGGCCTAATGTTTTGTGCTCAATTACACTTTCTACTGGCATGTTATCGATGTGAAGTTGAAGTGATGTGTGTGAGCTTAGAGTTTGAAGTCTTTGTCTGGTTGTTAATAACATTGATTTTGTTTTAGTGACGTTAATTTGCATACGGTTTGAATAGCTCCACCTAACTACATTATTTAATTCTTGTTGTAAAGACGACTCCAGTAATATACAGTTTTCAGCGTTTGTGTACACTGTACAGTCGTCTGCAAATAGATCGCAGGACGACGAAAGATGCAAAGGTAGATAGTTAATATATATGGCAAATAATAGAGGGCCAAGAATAGAGTCTTGCGGTACTCCAATATTGAAGGTAGTGGTTTGAGACAGATTTATTATGTGATACTACTTGCTTTCTGTTTGATAGAAAAGATGATATTAGAGTGACCACATTAGGGCCAATTTTCATTGTCTCAAGTTCTTTAATTAAAATAACATGGTCTATCATATCAAATGCTTTCTTGAAATCAATAAACACAGTTTCACATAGACTGTTGTTGTTTATATTCTGGTGCCAATTTTCTATCATGTTTGTTAGGGCCGTATGGTAAGAATATTTTGGTCGAAATCCTGATTAGCTGTCAACAATAAGCTTGTTGCGAACTAAATAGTGTAATGTTACTTTATGGATGTGTTTTTCTAGTAGCTTAGATAGTGATGATAGTAAGGAAATGGGTCTGTAATTGTTCGGGAGACCATTGTCCAATGAACCAGATTTAAGAAGAGGGTACACTTTAGCGATTTTGAGAGCTGATGGAAAGTGGCCTTTGGTGAGACACTGATTATATACATAGGTTAGTGATATACAGATCACTGGCGCAGCACAACGGAGAATCCGGTTGCTGAATCCATCTAACCCAGATGAGGTTGTGTTTTTTAGGTTACTGAGGTAAGTGAATACTTCAGTGATTGTCATTAGCGGTATGTCGGAAAGAATATCACGGGAGCATTTATTCTCGCAAAACGATGACAGTAAAGATAAGTTGCAAGGAGAATTAGGTATTGAAGCCTTCAACTGGTCTATGTCAGTGTGAAAAAAATTACTGAATTGGTCGCATGTAATATGATTTGGTGGTAAAGAATTTCTGAAGTTTTACTTGTTTGTCAAGGTGTTAATTGATTTCCATATATCCTTACTATTTGTTTTATCCATTACTAAGTACTAAAGGAAATTTTTCTTTTCCCGTCGTATGGTATATTGAATTTAGTTTCTAAGAGTACGGTATGCGCTGAGATCCCGCTTTTTATGTGCTTTATCTCTGTCTCTCATAATTTCAAGTATTTCCTGGGTGATCCTAGGTGGCTTGACGTGGTGTTTTACTCGAACTTCATTGATTGGCACATGTCTATCAAAAACATCAATAAATGTTTTCATCCAGAATTACAGAGCATCATCCGGGTCTGGAAGCTGATAAACATTGTCTAGAGGTGAACAGAGCAAGTCCTGTAAAAATGCGTTTTGGTTGAAATTTTTGTAACTTCTATATTTTACACTTATGTGTTATGTTTAGGAGTTTTAATTCCTTTTTAGACCACGTGCAGCATATTGGGTAGTGATCGCTCATTGCACAATTGGGTACCGAGCATATGTTGTCTGAGCAAGTTACATAAATGTGATCTATGACTGTTGAAGAAGACTTTGTTACTCTAGTAGCTTGTTGTACTATTTGTTGGAAATTGTATGATGCAATTATATTCCCCCATATTATGTTGGATTTGTTGGTGCCAATGTTAAAGTCTCCGAGTAGTATAATTTCCTTCCCGGAAGCGAAAACCACATCCATCATGGTAGTGAAGTTTTCGTACCAGACGTGTCCAGCACTGGGATTTCGATAGAGGTAGCCAATTATCAGGGGTGTGTGGTTTTGAAGTTTTAGCTCTAACCAAATACATTCTATTTCGCAAGTTTCAAAGTCTAGCCTACGGTGAGCATTTAGTAAATTAGAAACATAGGCTACTATGCCTGTCTCTTGTTTCCTACAGGGATCCCTTCTAAAAACTTTGTACCCTTTAATAGAGATGTCCTCATCTGAAATGTTATCATTAAGTCTACTTTCACTAAGGCCGAATAAATGAATTTTTTTTTATTAAGAATAGAAGATAACTCTGGTAGCTTGTTAAATAAGCTGCAAATGTGTATGTGTCCAAGGCGTATTCCTGACTTATTGAGCCAGTGTTGCCACTTCTCAGACATTTCATCCATGAAGAAAGTGTAAATTAGTCAAAATTAAGCAAAAATACAAGATCATAAAAATTCACAAATACATTAGCTTACAAAATAGAAGTAATACAAATCGATATGTAAATGACAATATTATAACGATATAACTAATTAGACCAACAAATATAATGCAAACACAGAATAAAACGATTTAAAGAACATAAAAACAATTAATTAACCTGAAAAAAACTACTTCACAAACTAAATAACCAGCTGTTATCCAAAAGAATGAATAAATGACTATCTAATTCAATGTTTCTGTTTAAAGTGGAGTATCCCACACGGAAATAAAACGTTAAACAGTACCGTAAGGAAGAGCAGTGAAGACCCCCTCACTCATAGTAAACAGAATTAAAAGTATTATAAAAGCTATACAGCTAAGTACTATCAATTAATATAAAGTCAAAATAAGTCAATGTTTGTAGTTACTTATAACCTAATACGTTACTAGATCACGTTATGACCAAATATGCAGATAAACGTTATAGGAGAGGCTCTTTCTTGTACTGAGATCCGGTGTAGCTTTGTGTTAAGTTGCTAGTAAATACCAGGTTGTGTTGGTTGTTGGTATAGCGACATTATAAGTGCTTGACGAAGTGTAGCTGGGCTATACCGTGTGAGGTGAACCCATTCTGGGTTACAATGAAATGGGTACTGATGATGTCTCATGGGTATGTAATGACTACCAACTAGAGCCTTGGTTGGTGGCTAACAGGAGGTTGTGGTGGCACGTCGTTGTTGCTGAGAGTTGGTTCCTTTCTGGGGAGAATAGGAAAAATATCTTCGTAATTATTACCCTCCTGTGTAAAAGACGCCGTATTTAACGGACTTGGTATGGGGGTAGTGTCCCGTCTGGCGTGGTTTTCAGGTGCAGTGGATATGAGTGGTCTGCACACTTCTGGCCTATTGGTACTTGATGTGACGGGAGTATGACGTCTGGCTTGAGTTTCAGGAGTAGCTAAAAGTGTCCGGCGCGATCCCGTATTGGATGTATGGTGTGTCCGTTCTGGATATTTGATATTCTTGGCGAGCAAACTGGTGCCCAATGTAGACAAATGTATTTGATCCTTATAAAGACTCTTTTTTGGTGCACCAGCCTGTGAAGTGAATGATGCTGTGTTGTTGATGAATTGTATCTTGTTTTGAGAACAGAACTTCTGCAATATGTTGTTATTTATGTCAGCTAGACGGCGCTGGTGTCCATAACTCGGTGATTTGATGGAGGAGAAGAAAATGGATGAGTTAGGAAAAGTGTGGCGTAATCCGTTCAAGAGTGCCAGCAGTTGAGACCCTGTGATTTGTTGGTTGTTCATAGTGTAGGTGATACCAATGTGTACGCTTGCCCTTCTAACGCTATGATTAACAGCCAACCTGCTAATCTTGTCTGTTAGTCGGTCTACACCAGCCCCAGGCAGTGGGATTGTTGAAACAATGTCTTTGTCTGAAGTGGCCATCCTGTCGCTGTATAACCCTTTCATTAAGGAATCGCCTAGGATAATATGTGTACAGTCAGGTCGTACTTTCTGTACATGTTGGTTGTCAGCACGTCTCGCCCGTTGTTTCATCCATTTCTGATTATCAGCAGTCTTTATGTCTCCATGTGGTTCTCCCGATGTATCTTGTAGGCATGTCTTGCCCGTTGGCAGCATTGTCAGATTCTCACCCATAGGTTGAAACGCGTCGTCGTTACCAACGCCAGGCAATTGCAGCCGGACTCAACTCTGAGCAGTGTTAAACACGCTAGTTACAACGCGACGTCTTCGACGGCGCCAGGGAAGTCCAGCCAGGCTCAATTGTGAGCGACGCTAAGCCGTTGCTGGCCAGTCAGGAGACAGCGGGAAACTTGTGTGTCACGCAAGAGGACTTTACCCCGACTGACAAGAATGCTGAAAGGCGCTTCAGACAGGGCTTGGGAGATCGTAGAGATCAGACGTTTGAATGCGGTATGCAGTGAATTGTATGTCTGAGCATGAATCGATAGCTAGCCTGTACGAGTGTAAGTGTATTGATGTATTGATGTATTGATTGATTGCATGTATTGATTGTAATGATGAATTGTGATTGCGCGATATATGCATTGATTGTGAAACGCGAGTTGCGCGAATAAAGTGTTTGCATTGTGTCACATTGAGTTATTAAGTGACAATATTCATTATCTCACTTGTCAGCCAACGAGCCAGAGTCTTGCTACCGCAAGATTCTGACAAGCATGTTAAAGCACTGTACGTTTTGTGGTGACATTTCTTGAAGTACTTCGAACCTATTGCTTATTTTGACGTCAATGGCGTAGACTGCTTGTTGTTGTTTATCTTCGTCTGCGCATTGAGTTGTTTGTTGTTGTTTATCTTCATCTGCGCGTTGAGGTGTTTTCATAGCGGTTATCTGTTCTGGGTGGGATTGAGCTTCCCCAAGATTTCCCAAGGATGAAGCGGTTGGTTGGCAATTACATGCTTCTTCGGCTTGGTCGGTAGAGGACACATTCTGTACGATTTGAACTGTATTTCTCAGCAGCAAATTTTCATCTCGCAGGAGTGCGACTTCTGTCTTGAGAGCATTGTAATCACTGTTTATCTTGTTGTTTGCTTCAATGTTGGTTGAAACGGTGACAATGAGCGCCTTTAGTGATTGTTCTAGTTCTTCAATGCGCTGTTTACAGTCGCACGAATGTCCATTGATAGTTAAGATGGTATTGTTATTTGAGGCAGTTACTTCTTCAACAATGTCAACATTGGGTTCTATGTTGTTTTGGATACGCTCCATTGGGTATTCAATGGCCAATAGCACTGGTGGGTTGGCAGGCCTCGTGTTGATGTTGTCATGTACACTCATAGTATGAGTTAATTGACGAACATTGTTAGCTGGTGTGCTGTCGACAGCTGTAGCAAGCCAGCTAGAGAAGCAAGGTGTCCCCCCCCCACTCCCCCCCGGGAAGGTACCGTCCCAAAAGAGACACCTGGACCAATGCAGCAATTTTTGCCCATGATGTTTATGAAAGTTTCCACTCAGGCATTAAAACCTTTGCTGCAGCGATTGATCTGGAAGACGCGTACAACAGAGCACAATTGGATTTTCTAATGCTTTAGCTTCTTGAACTCAAGATAAGTCCGTTCCTCCTTAGTTGGATAGCTGCAGCACTCTTCCAACGGAAAGCAGTTTTTAGATGTAGCAGTTGGACTTCGGAACCAACAACAATATATCCTGGCCTACCACAGGGATCACCATTATCTCCGGTGCTGTTAAACGCCTACATTATGAGAATCATCAGCGAGCAGATCACTGGACCTGGGAGGACATTGTCATATGCCGACGATGTTTTAGTGTATCGTCAGGGTAAGGATAGAGATCAGCTTGCTGTGGAACTGCAAACCGAACTCAAACGCATAAGTACTTGATGTGTTGAAGCTGGGACAATGGTCACCCCAACACAGGCAACAGTGACATGGTTCTCTTTGAGTTATCATATTGTCAACACGCCAACACCAAATGTTAATGTGTGTTCAGAGACTGTGGAAAGAACGCAGGCAATGAATTACCTAGGGATACGTTTTGATCGAAGCCTTGCTTATAGTGAGCACATAGACCAGGTGATATTAAAGGTCAAGTGGGGTTTGGCTGCGATGCGGGTGATGGCGGCAGCAAACTGTGAGCAGCGCCATCTATGCCTCCTATACGAGGGGCTGGTCATATCAGTTTTTGAGTGTGCGATGGCGATCCTGACTCTCAGCCATAAGCAGATAGAAAGGATGGAAAGGATACAAAATGAAGCTATGCGCATTATTCTTGGATGTACAAGAGATACAGCAATGCAGGTCTATGCGCTACCTTCTTGATTTTCCAACAATTGAAGACAAACTACAAATTTGCAGGGCACGTGCCTTCCTCAGAGTCAACGCAAACACAAAACATCCACTGCATAGTGAAATTAGGAAGGTGAAAGGCAGCAGGTTAAAAAGAGGAAGGTTTTGGATGGGTCAAGTGGAGGATATTCTTCAACAGGTGTGTTCACTGGAGAACTTAGAACCTGGCGAGGAGTGGAGTACAAGTGCCAACAGATTTCTGTACGTCCTTTTCAGTTTGCATCCAACTAGACAGAAAATGCAGACAAGAAAATCCCCCTGCTGTGGAGGCAGAAGTACAAGCGTTGATTTTCGAGAATTTGTTAGACGGTGATGCTGTCATTTACACAGATGGGTCGGTCGTTCGACATGTGAGAAGGTCATGGGCCTTTATGGTGTTGACCGGAAGGAGAATTGTGAAGGTGGAATCTCGGTGCTTTTGTTGAGACCACAAGTAGCCTGACTATGGAAGTCATGGCAGTAAGTAAAGCAATAGTATGGCTCGAGATACAGACATACACTAGGACATGTGTCCTTAGCGACTCAATGAGCATGCTCAAGGGGATAGAGACGGGGTGGATCCTAAAGAGAGCGGTTGCTCTCTCTGGAGCGGTCTTAGCTGGAAAAGATTAGTTTCATCTTCGTGCCAGTGCATACGGGAGTACAAGGAAATGAGCGTGCTGACCATGTATATCTTATGTGGAGGGCGGACGCGCTATGGACCAGGCTGACATTCTGAATGCACTACGAGAAGTAAGACTTTTGTGAGAACCAAGTGATGACTGCAAATCTACAACCATGGCCAGACTGCGAGAACAGCAAATTAAAAGAGGTATGGCCAAACAAGAACACTACGCTGAAAGCCAAAGAAGATTGACAAACCAGCACAGAACTGGTGTCGGTAGCCGCTACACGCTGCGGGATTTGCTGAGGAGGGTATCCGATGCACTTATGGACTGAATGGTTCGATGTGCAATGAGGATGATTTGTCGACCAACTAACTAAATAACAGTTCGTTAATAATGATTTAATAACTGTTGGTTAATAATGATTGAATAACTATTGGTTATTAATGACAACATGGTGCTTATATGGAAATATGACTGCGTAAGAGAAGCTGGTCCGGTGTTTCCTGTCGAAGGTCAAATACCAAATACCCCTTGTGGGACCGCTAAGGCCTCTTTAAAACTCTCTTGGACATAAGCAGTACGACTTGTATACATATGTTTAGCCTGATTGGAAATCTGCCATCCGTCTCGATGATTTTCAAAAACAACTAGTTTGAGCGAGTTGAGGCTAGTTGTTCTTTGTTCTTTATTCTTAACAAAACGTTTCTGTACTATATATATATATAACACTGAGGTTACAAAGATAATTGCCTTTAGTAAATAACTTGGTTACTCTGTCATCTGTCTCGGACATTAGATCATCAATGACCACTAACCGCCGTCAAATTCGGTCAATTTTTCCATATCCGGTAGTCCTTTATAAAATTGAACACCCTTCATAGTTTTGTACATGGATTGCCATTCACGGTAACACCATATAACCTCCTTCTGGAATCTGGAAGACCATGTCTGAGAGATGGGCCAGGAAATGCTCTACAAAGGCAGATTTACTACAACAGGTTATTCACGCAATCAGCGGTGTAATCAGGGGTGTGTCCACCTGAGATCTTTGGCTAATAATGAGCACCTACCTAGTGAAGCCACTTTTTTAAAACTGAGTAAAGACACACACGCTCGTGCATGCACGCACGCAGCTGTGCCTGCAATGCGGGTTGATCTTATAATCCCCTGTCCTCAATTATATGCAATAATGTCGACGTTTATTGCATATTAAAAAATCCCGTGTAGGCTGTAATTTATGCGCGACTCGGACATACGGATCGTAATTATGTGAAATACACTGTTAACAGTTATTGATTTAAAAAAAAAAAAAAAACCAAACAACACCGCCATTGCAGTAATTTATGCGCATATAGTTTTCTCGTGAGTCTAATAAGCTATGTTACGTTTACCACACGATAAGTACAATATAGATCGGTCACGTAGGGCGTTCGAGTCAATATGACAGCATTATAACCACACAGAGGTCACTTGGAGTAACTCTACTACTCTATGGACGGACAAGCAAACCCCTGATGTTACTCGGCGACACGTCACACCACCCCCCCCCGCCGCATTTACTCCCCAAACGGTACTCTACCCCCTATCCTCTTAGTGACGTAGACCGGAAGTAAAGAAAAACCGGAAACAGTTATCTGCCTCTTGCCCGCAGGATTTTAAAAATGTGGTCCCACCGAACCGCTGACGTCGCATAGGCTATATAGAAAAAAAAATAACAACGAAGGATTGTATGAGGATAGTATTCCGCATTTACGACGGCAAATTCGCCTGACTTACTACTGACATCAAGTGTCTCATAACTAATAATTTAAAAATAACTATGTAGTAGTTAGTGTTCAGTGGAGGAACATACACAGGGCAGACCCATAAGGAAGATGCTGGACAGTTTGACAACATGGAATTTATGAACATCAGTATTATAAATGATTAGAAGTTTCACGAGACAGAGGACAGTGAAAAAACATGATCACCAACGGCACACGACACGGACTATAAGAAGATGTTAATGCACACCCTTTCGTGGCACGCAGTTTGAACTGTTTCCTCGGACAGAATTCAGCGTGGCCGCGAGGCTCAATGTGTATAATGTGCGTGTGATTACACGTTCGGTGCACTGACGGCGAGGTACGTGGTTCATTCCCTACACTGGTCAGTAGATCTTCAAGGCTGACTTTTCATTCAGAAAGCAATGGCAACCTACTGAACGTAAACTTGCCTTGTAAATTCAACATGGGTTTGGGGTTGATCGCAACGACCTGCAAAGAACATGCAACATTTATTTGTTTACTTCCCCCGGGACGACCCAGTCTCATTAACAGGTCAATTGTCCGTAGTCAGACCCTGGGTGTACTATGTCCTCTGTTCTTGTCGACACTTGCCATTAAGTGTAAAGTTGTCGGTGTGAGGAAAAGGGGGAGGGGGGCTTAAGCTAGAAACGTTGTCCTGTTGTCGTGGTTTCCGTGTTATTTTAGAGTAGCCTACAAGTCTGCATCCCCTCTCGTAACGTTCTTCCAAGGTACATTTGCCACTGTTTATTTCTAAATTTTACATTTCTTCAAATAATTCTCCATGTCATTATAAAATACCTCTACACTGTCTTCACTGTTTTCTCTAATTGAGGCATATATTTGAATAACATTTATGTCAAAATGTCTGCAGATTAATTTTATCAATAGAACCCTGCCTGACACTGCCCAGTAATCTTTAACAGACTTTGATGTTTTCAGACACTAGATAATTGCTACACCTCTTTGCCTTTCCTCTCCCCCATAATATATAATCCTAAAATACTCCCCTGTCTTAATCCCTGTCCCTTTTCATCTAGTCTCACACATTCCTAATAGATTAATATTCTAATTTCCCATTTCTTGTTTGATATTATCCAATTTTTCCATATGCGCTTAAAGTAAGAACATTCCATGTTACCACTGTTTGTGACTTGACGAATCATGATAAACTAGGCATCTTAGAAAAGGTAGTTTGCCATTGCTTTTATTCCTGGCAGTGACCATACTGGTCGTTGACCGTAGCCATTGTCTCGTTAAAGAGGTCCACTGCCTGCCCTAGGGGAAACTTGAGACCATAACCAACAACTATCTGTCGGCTGCCCTTAAAAAATCCATCCACCACCTGCCTTCCGTGGTTTCCTGTGAGAAACATTCCTAAGACGGTTACGAAAAACAGCACATCCTCCCCAGATCAGAAAAACACAACAGCGTCCCTCTGCGAAAATAAAATGCCCACCGTTTTTCTGTCGCCATTTTATCGAAAATGCTATATAGAACCTGTTTTTCAGTTAATCTTGGTTCTGGGGTGTAAATGAACAAATAAGAAAGAACTTGGAAACAACAGAGACGTGTTTCCTGAGACGAATGTTGCGAATTCCTTGGACTGTCAAAGTAACTAACAACGATTGTCTGAAAGAGGCTAATGAAACTAAAACATTATATTCAACAATAAGAATGAGACAAAAAGCTTTCTTTGGTCATGTGATGAGAAGGAGGCATTGAAGAACATCGTTACAACTGGAAAGATCGAGGAGAAGAGAGGTAGAGGCAGACCAAGAGAAATGATGCTGGATGGACTGAGACGGTGGCATGGAGGAATACCATCAGCAGTTCATCCAGAACAGCAAAGACCGAGATCTGTGGAGAGACATGAACGCCTACGTCAGCTGGCAATGCACTTGATGATGGATGATGATTATTCTTATTTCAAATGTAAATATTAGTTCTCCCTTATGAAGAACTCCGCATTTCACGTTTTCATATGCTATCATTATTAAGTTAACGACTTTCTGTGGAATGAGTGTGAGGTACCTACCCGGAAAGGGAACCGAAGAAGCACCAGTGCCATTTCACCTGACTCTATCTGAAGTTCAACGGCCATCACAAGAACTTGAAACTTTCTCATATAATTTGACACTATCTGAAGTTCAGCGGCCATCACAAGAACTTGAAACTTTCTCATATAATTTGACACTATCTGAAGTTCAGCGGCCATCAAAAGAACTTGCAACTTCTTCCTTACCACCAGACAAGTGCAAGTCTGAGACTCCACAACGTCTGTCAATAAATTATATATTCATATTTCATTTAGCATCATTTTACTGAAATAATTGTTATATTTCTCACGGAAAGACGATTACCGTCGCATGCAGTAATTTGTTCCGTTTAAGCATTTTACATTGGCAAATTTTTAAAGCGTTGCCTTAAAGTGTTAAGGACATTTTTCGAATGAATTTGTTATAAATAATCGCTGACCTGCAGTTCGACAACATCACTCCACATTACCAACTCTAGATACAGGAACTCGGCAAGCAGTGCTTAACTATAGTCAAAAAGCCAATTATTTGCTTACGAGCGCGGTTAATTATTATTCTGTATGTCTCAGATATTGAAATTGAGTAGAATAATACATATGCTGAGATAAGACGTCCAGTCATCGGGCATCATTATAGATTTTTATTCGCAGCTTGAAATAAGGCTAAGAAATGTGAACTTATATGAATATTTCATTGAATTCTCTGGTGCGGATTTTCTTCAAATCGCCAGTTTAGTGGGCAATTTATGTCAATGTTGAATTAGCATTGCTCGGTTTCGGGTTCATGTGACAACATAAACGATAACACTTAAAATACTTTGTAACACAGATATAAAAATTAGGTGCATGTCCTTTACAGGATGTTGCAATCTATCTCAGTATGTTCTGGCTGTTTGTCATGTACTAGGCAAATTTTAGTTTCAGTCGTTTGCCATTGCTTTCTGAACGACCGACGCGCATACCATAGAAATCAAAGCAAGGCTGTCTACTTCCAAATCATTTGCTGCTGATTTCAAACCTTGGTCTCGGTATGTCGAGGAATTTTGGAATACGTTCACTACCCTTAACTCACAACGGTCACTAGTTACAGTTTATTTTCAGGATTAGAATATTGTGTGAAACATGGACAATAACAGAGTTATCTCCCTTACATGTGCTGCGTAGCAGGGACGTACGCGAGACTCGACTGTGACTAGAAGCTCTAGTGTAATGGCTAGAGCTGACTTGCCGGCACGGTGGTCGTGGGTTCCATGCTTCCAGGTCGACCCAGACCGAAATGGCACCAAAATTTGTCTTATGAAGTTAAGGCGGCCGGCGTAATACCAACCATGTCACACACCGAGTGCCGATTGGCATACACACATGGATTTGATAACATATGCCCAGAGCACATTAAGTAAAGCAGAAGTACAGGATCATTGTTCATGCCATGCCAAGTGTTGGGTACATGGTGCTAGCCCCAATTTGTTAGATGAACTCGATGGGTGATGTGGTCAGTCTCAAGCCGGTTGCCTGTGCTTCCCAGGTACATGTATGGTACCCATTTTAGATCAATGGAAAAACTTCCTACCATCAAAGGAATTCAAACACATGACCTCCGGATCGTCACTGAAGCGTGCTAGCTACTGCACTACCGTGGATCCTTCTTATGGAGATATCCCCACGCAATGAAGTGGTCCTTTACCAAGCCCAAATGACAACCAAACAGGCTGTCGGATGATATTAACCACAGATTGACAAACCCAGATAATAACAAAATAGATGTCCAATGATATTCACTACTCATAATTCTCCGACATAACCGCTAGAGAGTTCAAAATCAACCGCAGACAATTTATGAGCAGATCCATTTGCTGACGAGATGCAGCGAAATATGCTAGGCAATAAATCGTGTAAATCTATTGTTTGTGTCTTCGTTATTCAGATCTATTTGCATTGTTTCATGGTAGCGTCGGATGTTCAAAAAGCAACACTAAACTAGTGAAAGTAAACATGCCTAGAAGATACAAAACAGTCAATACATGATGGGTATTGATTGCAGCGTCCTACATAAGAACATGCAACTATCTTCAATTAGTGTTTACATTCCACTCAACTAGTTTGACTTCGCATCGTCGCTTTTGTCATCGTCACTTTCATTAGCAGTTGATTGGCGTTTTATGCTGACCCGACAAAGACTTTACGTAGAACTGTTGTGTTGTGATTTTACTTGTTTACATTAAAGGATCAATATCGTTTTGATTACACTATCTATTGTGAGGACGATAGATTGTCAGCCATGACATGTCACAATAAAGGATCAATATCATATTGATTTGTGAGACGATAGATTGTCACCAGTGACATGTCACAGTAAAGGATCAATATTGTATTGATTGT
Organism: Cepaea nemoralis; assembly: GCA_014155875.1. Classification (NCBI taxonomy): domain Eukaryota; kingdom Metazoa; phylum Mollusca; class Gastropoda; order Stylommatophora; family Helicidae; genus Cepaea; species Cepaea nemoralis. Next base: position 43,950 of record JACEFZ010000700.1, read on the forward strand.
ACTACCTATTGAGAGACGATAGATTGTCATCTACGACATGTCACAATAATTGATGAATATCATATTGATTGTACCACCTATTTAACCTATGACATGTCCAGACTATCACACGCAACACGTTGCAGATGTGGTAGGCGGTAACTTTGAAATACGAAATGTGAGAAACCAACACCATCGTCACTACACTCTCGACATCCCCACTCGCGCTCCGTCCCTTTCTTCAGTATCCATCAAATAGAATCCCTTTACTGAAGGTACCAATAGCCGCCTAATTGAACGTCCACCTGCATTTATTCTCTACTGGTTGAGTGTCGGCTAGAACCTCTGCTCACAAACGCCGAATCTGCTTCTCAAGATGAGAGTGTTTTGTGTGCATTGCTGCACTTTCTATTCGATACTTTACCGACGTTAAGGAGGTTTACCACACAAGACATTACCACAAGCAACGTCACCAGAAACCAGATAATCAGTCAGAGACTGCAAAGGTTCAAAGACTTTGAGTCGACAAAAGAGTAGCCTTCGCATACAAGCGACCGATCGTTTGATATCATGTGCTATGGCGACAAATGGAGCATGGGCGCTTATATATGTACATATAGCTATTAGAATTATTGTATATGCGAACGGAGACATACTACTTAATGTGACTGTGTCGGATGCCGTTCCAGCTGTTGTATTTACCTATGTTTTTTCTTTGCAATTTCATTTATTATTTACTTATAGAATGGTGCATTACTTATTTGATTTCCCAGATTTCGTATTTCTATATCTTATGTGGATTTAATGCAAGGCTAATTACGATATTAATATATCATCTCCAGTTATTATTTGTTGGATTTACTATAAGCTGAGGTTGTGTCCTATGATCATTATCGCCACACATGTTCAAATATCCGCTGGTTTATTTTGATGAGGGTCGGCTAGCACGAAGTTGGACACCGGGCATTGCAAACACTTTAGGTATGAGCCAAGAAAAGGGGGAAAGGATCGAGGGTCTTTTCGTTGTGATGAAAGTGATATTCTGCAAAGGACCTGCTGTATGTTGACGCTGATTGTTTGTAAACACATTGTGTTCTCATGTCTGAGTCAAGAGTGATATTGGCCAAATCCATACTTAGGAACTCTCTAAGCTCTTTGTTAGACCCACAGAATAAATATGTGCACAGTGGTTTTTCTTTGTGTTGCCAGCCTGAAAAAGTGAGTGATAGTCCGCGAAACGTTGCTAACATTAAGTTGATTCAGTATGACAAAAGAAGGCGCAATATATCATATGGTATTTATTAACGAATGGAAGATCCATCAGAATCTCCTTTGTGATGAGACTGTTGGCGTCTTCAAAGATTAATTATACTGCCTGATTGTAAGGGACAATTCATTGGCGTTTATGAAGGCACATGAACAGCAGTAACATCTATCACATCTCATATGATCAATCATGAAGATTTTCACGAGTATGTGACTTGTCTCGTGGCACCAACCCAAGTCATCAATGGACGATTAGGTTAAGTAAAGGATCCTTTTACACACCCTAAGATACATTGGGTGTAACCAAACCCATGTTGTTATAGACCAAACGGCACTCAGTGAGTGATGTGGTCGGTATCGAGCCGACCGCCTTTACTTCCAAAGAATGTCCCGGTACCCGTGTTATGCTGGGTCGACGTGGGAGCAAAGATAGAATATTTTCAATTCGAATTCGCCCTGATTGAATCAAACCCATGAGCAACAGGCCGGCAGACCAGCGTAAGTTATCAAGCCTGTAGATTAGCCTAGGTCATCACAATGCCGATAGACCAGCCAAAGTAATCACAAAGCCGGTAGAACAGCGTAAATCATCACCAAGCCTGTAGACCAGCATAAGACATCACCAAGCCTGTAGACCAGCATAAGACATCACCAAGCCTGTAGACCAGCATAAGACATCACCAAGCCGGTAGACCAGCCTAAGACATCACCAAGCCTGTAGACCAGCCTAAGACATCACCAAGCCTGTAGACCAGCCTAAGACATCACCAAGCCGGTAGACCAGCCTAAGACATCACCAAGCCTGTAGACCAGCATAAGACATCACCAAGCCGGTAGACCAGCCTAAGACATCACCAAGCCTGTAGACCAGCCTAAGACATCACCAAGCCTGTAGACCAGCATAAGACATCACCAAGCCGGTAGACCAGCCTAAGACATCACCAAGCCTGTAGACCAGCCTAAGACATCACCAAGCCTGTAGACCAGCCTAAGACATCACCAAGCCGGTAGACCAGCCTAAGACATCACCAAGCCTGTAGACCAGCCTAAGACATCACCAAGCCTGTAGACCAGCATAAGACATCACCAAGCCTGTAGACCAGCCTAAGACATCACCAAGCCGGTAGACCAGCCTAAGACATCACCAAGCCTGTAGACCAGCCTAAGACATCACCAAGCCTGTAGACCAGCATAAGACATCACCAAGCCGGTAGACCAGTCTAAGTCATCACCAAGCCTGTAGACCAGCATAAGACATCACCAAGCCGGTAGACCAGCCTAAGACATCACCAAGCCGGTAGACCAGCATAAGAAATCACCAAGCCGGTAGATCAGCATAAGAAATCACCAAGCCGGTAGACCAGCATAAGAAATCACCAAGGCGGTAGACCAGTCTAAGACATCACCAAGCCGGTAGACCAGCCTAAGACATCACCAAGCCGGTAGACCAGTCTAAGACATCACCAAGCCTGTAGACCAGTCTAAGACATCACCAAGCCGGTAGACCAGTCTAAGTCATCACCAAGCCTGTAGACCAGCCTAAGACATCACCAAGCCGGTAGACCAGCGTAAGACATCACCAAGCCTGTAGACCAGCCTAAGACATCACCAAGCCGGTAAACCAGTCTAAGACATAACCAAGCCTGTAGACCAGTCTAAGACATCACCAAGCCGGTAGACCAGTCTAAGACATCACCAAGCCGGTAGACCAGCGTAAGACATCACCAAGCCTGTAGACCAGCATAAGACATCACCAAGCCGGTAGACCAGTCTAAGACATCACCAAGCCTGTAGACCAGCCTAAGACATCACCAAGCCTGTAGACCAGCATAAGACATCACCAAGCCGGTAGACCAGTCTAAGACATCACCAAGCCTGTAGACCAGTCTAAGACATCACCAAGCCGGTAGACCAGTCTAAGTCATCACCAAGCCTGTAGACTAGCCTAAGACATCACCAAGCCGGTAGACCAGCGTAAGACATTACGAAGCCTGTAGACCAGCCTAAGACATCACCAAGCCTGTAGACCAGCATAAGACATCACCAAGCCGGTAGACTAGTCTAAGTCATCACCAAGCCTGTAGACCAGCATAAGACATCACCAAGCCGGTAGACCAGCCTAAGACATCACCAAGCCGGTAGACCAGCATAAGAAATCACCAAGCCGGTAGACCAGTCTAAGACATCACCAAGCCGGTAGACCAGCCTAAGACATCACCAAGCCGGTAGACCAGTCTAAGACATCACCAAGCCTGTAGACCAGTCTAAGACATCACCAAGCCGGTAGACCAGTCTAAGTCATCACCAAGCCTGTAGACCAGCCTAAGACATCACCAAGCCGGTAGACAAGCGTAAGAAATCCCCAAGCCTGTAGACCAGCCTAAGACATCACCAAGCCTGTAGAACAGCATAAGACATCACCAAGCCGGTAGACCAGTCTAAGACATAACCAAGCCTGTAGACCAGTCTAAGACATCACCAAGCCGGTAGACCAGTCTAAGACATCACCAAGCCGGTAGACCAGCGTAAGACATCACCAAGCCTGTAGACCAGTCTAAGACATCACCAAGCCTGTAGACCAGTCTAAGACATCACCAAGCCTGTAGACCAGCCTAAGACATCACATAGCCGGTAGATCAGCGTAAGTAATCACCAAGCCGTTAGAAGAGCGTAATTCATCACTAAGCCTCCATTTATTCTCCTCCTAAATAGTGAACAATAAATAGAATCCCCAACAACTACATCACACAAAACGAGACATAACTAGATTGTATAAAAATGAAATAATAACAAGTATTTCAATTCATTCTGTACAAAGCGATAAACCACAAGCTAAGTAGATATATTCTGTATAGCATAAATGCTATCACTTTATATGATCGCTCGCTTTGAACTCAAACGTAGTGTAAAAACTGCTTGTTTACATGCCCAGTAATCACGACCACACATATTGCACTAAAACCACTGAAAGATACACACAAAAATAAGAAAACTGATACGCAAAACATACAATTAGAAAAGACAAATACGCAAAAATGCTTGTAGCATTAGCAGAATTCATACACCTATTATGGGCTAGTCGAAGCTCAGGTGGATGTATCGCTTTCCACACACATACTACACAACGACCATCTTGTTTCCACATCAACACACACACACAACTACTACTACTACTACTACTACTACTACTACTACTACTACTACTACTACTACTACTACTACTACTACTACTACTACTACTACTACTACTACTACTACTACTACTACTACTACTACTACTACTACTACTACTACTACTACCACCACCACCACCACCACCACCACCACCACTACTACTACTACTACTACTACTACTACTACTACTACTACTACTACTACTACTACTACTACTACTACTACTACTACTACTACCACCACCACCACTACTACTACCACTACCACTACTACTACTACTACTACTACTACTACTACTACTACTACTACTACTACTACTACTACTACTACTACTACTACTACTACTACTACTACTACTACTATTACTAATACTACTACAGCAACAACAACAACAACAACAACAACAACAACAACAACTACTACTACTACTACTACTACTACTACTACTACTAATACTACTACTACTACTACTACTACAGCAACAACAACAACACCAACGACAACAACAACAACAACAACAACAACAACAACTACTACTACTACTACTACTACTACTACTACTACTACTACTACTACTACTACTACTACTACTACTACTACTACTACTCTTTAAACTACTCTTATTACTACTGTTGCTTAGACATATAGTTTAATGACAATTATGTAAACACAACGACAAGAAGAATACTTATACAATTAATACATGCATGTTATGCGGACTTACAACCAAAAAAATCTAAGGAGTCAAAAATGAATGATAATACTGTTTTTGGTAATCATGACAACAACGTCCTAGAAACGACGAGTTGGTCGATTTCTGATGCACGCTAACTACAAGGAGCGTGTATTTATTTTTCCAAACAACCCACCAACACTACACGACACGATATCAAGCAGAAAAGACAACTGAACACATCGATAGCCCACGCGCAACCTACCGCTCAATCTTCTGCAGACGTAACATCATTAACATTAATCGCACCCGTCGTCTTTATTTTTGAAAACATTTGAAGTTCGCCGTATCACTCTGTTATGACCACTAACACCTATCAGAAAAGAAAATCCAATAAACACCTCAGCAAGTTTTTCCAATTGCTTCTTTAATTTATGTATCAATTTTTGTGACTTTTAGGGCGTTTGTTTGAAGTTCCTTTGCACACGTTTCCAATCTCTGGACCTATCAATTATATCACCCCCACTACTGATTTTATCCGCACATCGCCATACCCTAACCTGTACAGCTAACCCTGTGTAGAATGCTAGTGATTATGCTATATCCACTACAACCAATAATAACCGCCACCTTTATTGTTTTACTTTTCATTTGAAGATCTTTAATCTGTAACCCTAATTCGTATACCTAACCATGTGAATGTTGATAGTGGTTCTACATCACTTATGACACTAAACCGTAAGCTTCTTTCAAAATATCTCGCAACTTTTAAAAACCAGTGGTCGCCCTTTTCAAATACACCATCAAAACGAAATGAAGTATTATGCTGTTGTTAATACCTACAAGGCTTATGACACTAACACATTAAACAAATAAAACTTCGCCGACAACAGACAATATCGATAATACGTGAGAAAAAAAGATACCCACCACCCCACACACACACAAACACGCACACACACACACACACACACAAAACACGGGTCAAATATCTATACTTACAAACAACACAGGGCTTCACTCTCTTACTTCTACATTAGGCAACAAATCCAGCATAATAATGTGCCAAAATCCCCTCTCACCATTTAATTTATAAATTTGTAACGTTCATTAGATATGTATTATGTCTCAGTTTATAGTATGTTTACATATCTTTTATCATTCTTCTTCTTCTTCTTCTTCTTCTTCTTCTTCTTCTTCTTCTTCTTCTTCTTCTTCTTCTTCTTCTTCTTCTTCTTCTTCTTCTTCTTCTTCTTCTTCTTCTCTTCTTCTTCTTCTTCTTCTTCTTCTTCTTCTTCTTCTGCTTCTTCTTCTTCTTCTTCTTCTTCTTCTTCTTCTTCTTCTTCTTCTCTTCTTCTTCTTCTTCTTCTTCTTCTTCTTCTTCTTCTTCTTCTTCTTCTTCTTCTTCTTCTTCTTCTTCTTCTTCTTCTTCTTCTTCTTCTTCTTCTTCTTCTTCTTCTTCTTCTTCTTCTTCGTCTTCGTCTTCGTCTTCGTCTTCGTCTTCGTCTTCGTCTTCGTCGTCTTCTTCTTCTTCTTCTTCTTCTTCTTCTTCTTCTTCTTCTTCTTCTTCTTCTTCTTCTTCTTCTTCTTCTTCTTCTTCTTCTTCTTCTTCTTCTTCTTCTTCTTCTTCTTCTTCTTCTTCTTCTTCTTCTTCTTCTTCTTCTTCTTCTTCTTCTTCTTCTTCTTCTTCTTCTTCTTCTTCTTCTTCTTCTTCTTCTTCTTCTTCTTCTTCTTCGTTCATCCGGACTATTTTTTTCGGACGCGATTGAGTTGTGCCTGTTTACAGCAGAACTGCATTCTTGCGCCGTTAGGCCGACACATCCGACTTCGCGGGCATTTGTTGACCGGGTTAACCTTCCCGGGGGATTTCTTAGGACGTTTGACTCTCACTGTTGTGGTGTTATCCCCCATCCCAGCTGGCCCATATAGAACAGCCAAGGACATCCTGGTCAGCCCTCAAGGAAGGCAGGGGCAGACCATGGGCATTCCCCGCCATCCAAGGAGGCTTCCATACTTGCAGAGCCGACACACAGCGCTCTGGTACTGGGCTCACCCAAGGAATCGTCACGTCCTGCACACGGCTGCTTAGCCTCACTTCCGTATATTGGGCCTTCCGTTCACCATAGGCTGTTCTTCCGGAAACCAAAAGAATGCAGTCTGCAGATGACATCCACACAGTGAGCTTTCGATTCGGACTTTCCACATAATGGATTTGCTATCCAAGCAATATTCCGTTTCGTGCCACTAGAATACTTTTCCCACCTTTTATGAAGCCCACACAGTGAGCTTTCGATTCAGACTTTCCACGTAATAGATTTGATATCCAAGCAATATTCCATTTCATGCCTCTGGGACGCTTTTGTAACCAACATACCTGTGGTATGAAGTGTGGCAGTCTAAATACATCTTCATGCACCTTTAGATGTCAACCTGAATGTAGTTAAAGTAAGCTGTAGTCAACTTGAGCTTGTTGATATCTCCATAGAGCTTGTCCTCAAATGAAGCATGTGTGGGCCAAAATAATCTTTCTCTGTTCTGCATATATTGGGCACTCCTGCAGCAAATGTTTAGCTGTCATTTAACCAGTTCCACAATTACATTCATCAGTATCTCCTATCTTTAGTTTATTGAACAAGTGGTATTTCAGCCTGTTATGTCATGTGCGGAGTCTGAAGATTACTACTTGTTCTCTTCGGTCGAGTTTGTAATTTGCATCATCCTTCTGATGGCCTGGATGCTCTGATTCCCATTTGGTTCTACAAGTGCTTTTTATAAACCTCTTTGCCTCATTATAGGTTATGCCTATGTCAGGCTGTGGTAGTCGTCCGCCCTCTTTTGCTAGTCTGTCAGCCTCTTCATTTCCAGGTATACTGAAGTGTGATGGGATCCACTGTATTACAACTTTTTTGGATTTCTGGCATAGACCATGAAGTGCTGCTCTTAGGTCAGCTAGTTTCTGTGCTATTTTTGCTCTTCAGTATTGAGACAGCTGACTTTGCATCTCTGAAGATAGCTATTTGCTTCTCTTTTCCTCCATCAAGAGCATCTCTGCTGCAGTTTTCAAAGCCTCTACCTCCACTTTGAAGTTACTTAAAAATTTTCCAGTTGCCACTGACTGTGTTATTTTCCACTCCATTTTTTAAATTTAGGAGAATTCCTCCTCCTCCATGTTCTATTGAATTTTTGGCTGATCAATCTGTATATGCATGGGTCCAATTGCTACTTGGGTAATTTTCTTTTATGTAGTTTATGGTTATTTTTCTTCTTTCGGTTTCATTCTGAGTGCTCTTTTTCTCAATACCAGGAATGTTTTCTATCATCTCAGGCAGTTGCTGCTGTCTCCAAGCTGGGAACTCGTCTGCATTGTAAATGGGTTTGGCTGTTGATATGTTAAGTATAGGATCTGCCCTAATCTTTTGTTTTGCAGTTGCTACAAAGTTGGTACTCTTCAGTCTTCCCTTTTGAAAACCATTAAACCTGCTATACATAGGGTGGTCTGTCAATCTTCTAAATTTTTCAGCTTGTTGCTGGGCTCTGCTATCTCTTCTATCCTGCATTGGTTATAAACAAGTCATTTTTTTCTAATTCATTAACAGGTGTTGTCTTCAGGCTTCCAGTTATGATTCGCATTCCTTGATTTTGGACTCTACTTATTTTGTTAAAGTTTGACTTAGCTGCTGTTGCCCAAGCTGCAATGCAATATTCCAGTACTGGCATCACCCGTCAAGTATATAACTTCTTGAGAACTTTCTCATCTGCTCCCCACGTTTTACCAGCAAGCTTTTTCATGATTGCCATTCTGTGCCTTGCTCTTGTTCGATTTTTCTCAACCTGTGTCTTCCATGTCAGGCGACGGTCAAAGGTGACTCCCAAATAGGTTGGATTTTCTTTATGGCGCAATATTTTTCCATTCATTACCAGCTTAGGTTGTTGAGTTTCTTCTTCTTCTTCTACGTTCATCCGGAGTTTCTTTTTTCGGACGTGATTGCGTTGTGCCTGTTTACAGCAGAGCTGCGTTCTTGCGCTGTTAGGCCGACACATCCGACTTCTACGCGGATTTCTTGACCGGGATAACCTTCCCGGGCTGAGTTTTATTTGAGAGGGAGAACACTGTGCATGTTGTTTTCTCCTCAATTATCTTCACTAGCCATGATTTTGACCAGTCCTTTAGCACTAATAAGGCTTGCTATATTCTGCTGTTAGCTGTACTAATGTATTCTTCAGATGTCCATATGGCTATGTCATCTGCAAAGGAGGATGTGTGTACTCTGGCTGGACAATTTTCTGTGATGTCATTTATATATGCTAGGAATAATGTTGGTGAAAGAACTTCTCCTTGGGGGACACCTTGCTCCAACAACATTATTTTGCTGATTTGTCCTTGTACTTTTGTCCTGACAGTTCTGTTCTCAAGGTAGAGGCTAATCCGGTTATACATATTCCCACAAACATGCATTTTTTCAGTTTTACTTTCAGTCCTTCCTTCCATACTTTATCAAATGCTTTTTTCTAAATCTATCCAGACCGCTAGTGTGTGTTTTTTTCTCTTGGAAGGCATCCTCTATTTCCTGAGCTATATAGGTTATTTGATCTTCAGTAGATCTGTACTTTCTGAATCCTGCTTGGTGTGGTGTTAAGAGTTGGATTTCTTCCAGATTCCATGTTAGCCTGCCATTGATAATGCGTTCCATTAATTTTCCTATACATCTAAGTAGACTGATAGGTCGATAGCCATTTGGTTCTTCAATGTCTTTTCCTTTCTTTGGGACTGGTATTAGTATAGCTTCCTTCCATGCCTGTGGGACTATTCCTCTCTTCCAGCTGTAATTTAGGACTGCTAGTAGTTTCTTTTGTTGCCTTAGTGCCTAGTCCTATAAGCATTTCATTTGTGATTCCATCCTTTCCTGGTGATTTCTTCTTTTTTAGGGTATTCATTGCCTGTTCCATTTCTTCCATTGTTAGATTTGCCATCATATATTCTGCTGCTGTCTCTGTATTACTATGATGTATCTGTTTGTCTTTGATTGCTTTCTTCTGTTCGATAGTAATATAAATGTGGTTTGCACTGGCACAGTGTTCCATTAGTGAATTTGCAGCCTTTTTCCATGTAAGCAAGGTATTTCCTTGTTTAATTGTTATTTGGTTGTTTCTAGGTCCTTCATTGTTCATGGCTTTCACTAGTTTCCATAGTTTGTTTCCGTCCCTGTCAAAGTTCAGGTTTTCTGTTTTTTCCCTCCAACAATCTCTTGTTGTTTGATTTACTGTTCTTTTATATTTTGCTGAGATGGCTGTGAGAGAGATGTTTGCTTCAGATGTTTGTTCTCTCTCTGCTGTCTTCCTGGCATTTTCAACTTTGTCTTCCAAAATTTGTAGTTCTTCAGTCCAGTATGGTTTGTAATATTTCCTCGCTCCTCTTGGAATAGACTCAGTGGCCGCCCGTATTATTGCTCTGTTTAGACTTTCCACCATTTGCTTCAGGTTGCCATATCGTGTATTTATGTTTTCACAATATTTGTTTGTTAGTATGGCAAATCTGTCCCAGTCTGCTCGTTTGTAATTCCAGCGGAGGCTTTTGCTCCTGAGGAACATACTCCATATTCATTACAAGCTTGATTGGTCTGTGGTCACTACCTGTTATTGGTCAAGCACATGGCGATCGATTTTGTGGAGGATGTTTCCTGTGCAGAAAGCTAAGTCTGGAGTAAAAGTGGTAAACCATCTTCTGGAGTAGAAGCTCGGTGTGTCATCCGCTTTGTTGAGTAGATGGAGATTTGAGTCTATTTCCCAGTCCTCCACTTCATCTCCTCTTTTGTCAGCATCCGTGTATCCCCATCTTTCTGAACGGCTATTAAAGTCTCCGACAATAATGCAGTTTGTGTCAGTTATTTCCATGTTTGAGAGTGTAAGAGTCCTTATCTGCTGGGCTATACAGATTGTAAATTCTTATTTTCACGTCCTTTATCATTATATCAACACCTATAATTTCCGTTTGGTTGTCAGAGATCACAGATACTTCGCTGCAAGGTATTGTATTTCGTGTAAGTATTAGAACTCCTCCTTTGTGTCCTTCGCGGTCGAAACGTGTGGCCTGATATCCTCTGACTGAGAATTTGCGATTGGCGTTGAGGTGTGTCTCTTGAATGCATGCCACATCTATTCTATCTTATGAAGACGCTGTGTTAGGGAGACTTTCTTGTTATAAACTCCTTCGGCATTCCACTGTAGTATGTTGAGTGTCCGGGGTGTTTGGTCAATAGCTCTTAACCTACTCCTCTGTGCCTTGACTCCACAGCACAGGGGAAGGTCACCACCAGTAGTCCTAGGTGGACCCCCTCGAGGCAGGAGGCCCGGCACTATCATCCCCTGATGGGACTTCACGGGATTAGCACCATAACGATTAATTTTAATTTGAGACATCATGAATTAAGTTACGTTGCACTGCTTTGTCAAGCCTTCGGCTCATTACATCCGATTTCGACAGCATTTTTCGGGATGCTATCTCTAGCCTTTGACTGTCCCCAGTCTACCTACAAGGCAGCAGGTATGTGTGTCTCTTGGTCTCGTCATTCTCCCTTGACCTGTCCGACATGGGTGACCCTACCAGTAGCTGTGCTACCGTCGGCATAGCTCTTGGGGTAATTGGAACGCACAAGCCCCTCTACCTCGACAAGGTGGACACACGGCAGAGGGGATCTCTTTTATCATTCAATGTATTCTGTCTTTTCTTTCCTTTATTAAACAATATGTCTCTTTTGATCTTCCTTTGTTAGTTATTTCAATGTTTTACTTGTATATGTTGTATCACCACCTCTCTTAAGTCATTAGACCTACCCAACACCACCCCTCTCACCCCACGCCCAGGCAGCGCCATGAACAAAGCTAAATATAGATTTCAATATGTGGCTCAAAATCGGTAATCAGTAGTAATATAGAGGAAATATGTGATACAAAAATATGGCGCAAAATCGATAATCAGCAGTAATATAAAGGAAATGCCCGCCACAAATATGTGAGTATAAACGCCATGTATACTGCTTGCTGTAGGGCCATCACCTGTATTGGTAGGCCTTAATGCACGGAGGTATTGGTGGCTAGCCTTTCCCTCACTTAGCCAGGCGATACATTCAGGCATCGAACCTCGTCCCTCAGCGCCAATGATATTATCAGCGCAGCTCCCCGTCAACTACTTTAACGCCTCCGCTTCATCTTTACGTATTTAATGCACAAAGTTGAAAGGACAAGTTTTTTTTACTTTCCTAAAACCTGTTGAATGGTCTACAAAATAAACACAGGCCATTTTACATTCGTAGCACCTCTATATCTAAATTTAGATTTTTAAGAGCATGCATCTTTCCCATTGTAACATACGCCTGTGAGACCTGGACACTTACTAAACAAGCTGAACAGCGCATAAATGCCTTTGAATATAAATGTTATAGACGAGTTCTAAAAATATCTTGGTGTGGCGAAACGCCAATGGCTCATGTCCTCATGCCTTCTTTTATTTTGGGTAAACAGGGGGAAACAGCTTTCGGGAAGCTCTCAGTTCTCTTGTTCGCTCAATCTACCATGGAAGATAGTTCTTTGGGTTACCTTCATAACACGATCTTTCATGGAGTCGAGTATGATATATGTCTTTCCTTTCGGGTAGACCCGATGGAGCGCCTTGCGCCAAATGCGCACTGGTGCGGCTTCTTGGAGCAATTCATGTCCGTTTCTACTGATCGCTACCCGACTGCCTAATGTCAAGATGTCCAAGTTGAAGATTGAGACATTTTAAAGGCAGAATACTGATGGTGCTATGAAAGGTAATATTAGGTTGTAATTAGTCCTTGCACTTATAAATCTCTATTGTCTTGAACTACTGAGATGAATATGGCGAAACGGCAGTCTTGCCATATGGGGAGGGGGTGACCGTTAGCCAATCTGGCTAAGCTTCTTAATCTTGGAATGGCAAGGGAACAAATCTGAACAATAAATCTTTCTCAAATGATATCGCTTGTTCTTGGCAGCCGATAGACGAGTGCTATCTTTCTTTCTACGGCTTACCTCTACTTAGTAGCATCTCTCATTTAAATATAAGCACATTAGATAGCTACGGTGTGCCGGAAGGAGGGAAGGGCTCCTTGGGGATGGAGCCACCAATCTATGATCTATCTTCTTGAGCCGGAAGAGGCTAACCACAGTGCTATCTCTTTCATCTTTTTGTCGATAGGATGATGTCGGGAATATAAATAAACTTCTTTATCTCACTGAGAGAACCTGCATTCCTCTGAATCTACGTGTTATGTGAGGCACTGCCGGTACATTGCGGCGACAGCTCAGACAAGAGCAGCGGCCGGAAGGGGAGTATCTTCTTTCCTGTTCTTGCTGGGAATGGGGAACTACACTGCGTGCCATACAACCCCACTACTATAATATTAGTTAAGGGGGAGAAACACACAGATCACTAGGCACACCACACCACAAGAGCTTTGTCGTGAGAAAGGCATGGTTTGCAAGTGAGAGAGACGCCGGGAAACGAATGTGCCCAATAAGAATAAAGGCTGGGTATGAGTGTGGAGTGTGAGTCGTGTAGGCAAAAAGTACCTAGGGTCAAACGACAGGACTCCGTCAAGCTAAAGGCCTGGTCTAGAAAAGACGCCGCCAATCCAGGACCTCTTGTCAGGTCAGGCGAATTCACGCAGGTATGGTGAATAAATGTATATCTAGGAATATTATATATTTTGTTGATAGCAGCTGATGTGCTGAGACCATAAGGAGTCTCCATGTCGGCTGTACCAGAAGTTTAAGCTGGAGACTCTCACTACTATTTATTCTTTACAGGGTCCTTCCTTTTTGAAGGTAGGAACAGAGCTGAAGGTCTCAACAGGGCTATACGCAGAAAGTATGTTGAAGATGAGGCCATGTCAAGTTTTAGGCCATGCCTGGTCTAAGGGTATGATCTATACCAGATAGAGCCACAGCTAGTCCGAAAGAATGACCATCAGTCTTTCCAACACCTCGCCAGTCATCTCGATACGCTAGGATCGAGTCAGTTTGTATTCTGGACTGAACCCCACCTAAATATCAGACCCACACATCCTTGTCTGAGACAGTGAAGGATACCTACCCAATTCCCGCTCAGGAACTATTTCCTTTTGTAAGAACTTTCACTTAGTATTGTGACCAGGGATCACAGGACATTTTCCCACGAACATTAATCTGGTTCCACGGAGAACCGTGGTTAGCCAAACGAACCGGGAGGAAAAGCAAGGAGGACTTATCATTTGGTGAGCGATATGTGGACAGAACGGACCTTGACTACCGCTTGGTCTATGATGTAAAGCCATGATGCTCTGTGTCTGAACTGAATTCTGTGTCCCGGTTTTGTCTGTGTAGAACTATCTGTTTTAACTGCCTTAACGTTTTCCTGTGCTGTTCTTGATTAGGTTAATAAAATTACTTTCAAGTTATTATGACGATCGCCATGTTATTTATGCGTCAGCCAGAAATACACCTTAGAGATTAGGTCCCGAGGTCGAAAGAGAGAGTGACAGTGAGTCCAGGGAACGGAGGAGGGTTGGCAAGCAAAGACCTATCCCAGCCAGGGCAATAGAATAATATTGAAACATTGTGACAGGAGATTTGATACCCTCCACGTAGCTTGTTACACTTGGATAAAGAAAAGAACAAATGCAACCATACTTCAAGATCTGAATATTGAAGACGGTTGGCTATTAAATACGATAAAAAAAAAAATTGAAATATTTTGGTCACTTGAAACGTCATGAAAGTTTGGAGATAACAATAAGGAGGGGTATATGCCCGGGAAGAGAGGAAGAGGAAGGCCAAATGGAAGATGAGTGTTGGATGTGGCGCATGATCTCCAGATGGGTGCATCTGAAGCGGGACATCTTACTTATGATCGAGAGGTTTTCCGGAAGGTTGTTATTGGAGTGAGGTTCTGCAAAGGACATGCTACTGAAAGTATGAATGACGCATATCTGTTGGTAAAGTAAACATATCATCCCTAGTTCCTGTTTTTTGCAACAAACAGAGATTAAGTTTCTGATATATTTGGTCGTGTTTTATGTCTTCATCAGCTTCAATCACTATTAACCAGTAATTATTCAATCAATATTTATCAACACTTATTAAATCACAATTAACCAACACTAATTCAATCACTATTGACTATTAATTATTCATTCACTATTGATCAATAGTTATTCAGTCACTATTGAGCAATAATTATTCTATCACTATAGACCAACACTTATTCAATCATTATTACACACATTATTCAACCTCTAGTAGCCAACAGTTATCATCCAATCATTATTAACCACCGTTTATTCATTAATTATTAACCAAACGTTATTCAATCTCTAGTAACAAACAGTTGTTCAATCATTACTAACCAATCAGTTATCATCGTTTCATTATTAACCAAACGTTATTCAATCATTATTAACCAACAGTTATTTAATCTCTAGTAACCAACAGTGAATCAATCATTATTAACCAACAGTTGGAGGTCAGCATGGCCGAATGGATTATGCATATATATCTTCTTCTTCAGCATTCCGAGCCATTGAGGTTCTTTGCTGCAGATACAAGCCGTCTCCATTCGTCTCTCTGGTTGACCTTTTCTTGCCAAGTATGTGTGTGTGTGTGTGTGTATATATATATATATAACTATGTGCACTGCCAACTGGCCTAGGTGTTCAGGTCTGTTCACATATATCGACCCCTGATATGCTCTGGATAAATTCTTCTGATGATATTCCTTCAAGCCACCGCCTCAGTCCATCCAGCACCATCCATCTCTGTCTGTATTTGCTTTTTCCCCACTGATCTTTCCAGTTGTCACGATGTTGTCCAGTGCCTTTATTCTCAGCACATACATAACCAAAGAATGTTGTTCACCTTTGTATTATATTTGTGTACCATTTCTAGTCTCATTAACCTCTTTCAGGCAATCGTTCTTGGTTACTCTGGCAATCTAAGGTATACGCAACATTCGTCTCAGCAACCACATTTCTGTTGCTTCTGAGCTCTTCTTGGTGTGTTCATTCATGAGAGAGGGAGGAAGGGAGGGAGGGAGAGAGAGAGAGAGTTAGAGGGGGAGAGAGAGAAAGAGAGAGAGAGAGAGAAAGAGAGAGAGAGAGAGAGAGAGAGAGAGAGAGAGAGAGAGAGAGAGAGAGAGAGAGAGAGAGAGAGAGAGAGAGAGAGAGAGATCTGGAGAGGTCGACAATGAAAACTTGAAAACAAGGAATAGTCACTGCAAGGTCAGGATGAAATTTAACACGAATTCAGAGCTAATCCCACACAAGTCACAACGAAGCACTCTGCTAGGTAGTTGCCCACAGCCAACAACCAACAGCCAACAGCTAACAGCCAACAGCCAACAGATGCCCTGACTTAGATGGAGCTTAGAATGATTAGTCTATGATGGACAGAGTTCGGCCTGTGCTGATTGTCAGGGAAAGGACTTGAATCCCATGGGGAGGGAATGATTCGTTTATTCTATTTACAGCAATGTTTTTTAAATCGAAGATTTGAATATGCTGTTTTGTTGATTTTTGTCTCCTGTTACAATGTTACTCATATATGCTTATACAGTGCAAACCGTTTAAAGCGATCTCGGATGTGGCGAATTTCTGTTGTGAATAACAATATTGTGTTGTACTGTGGTAAATGCATTACTATATGCGTGAACTCTTATAAGAGGAATATCTGATAAGAAGAACTATTTCTCTGGTCCCAGGTGAGTTCGCCTTATCGGGTCAATATTTCGAATCACCCCTCCCCCTTTTTGGACAGCAATCACCTTCAAATTAATATCCTTGTTATGGCTGACTCAGTCACATGATTATTAATCTGATCTAGGATGGACCCTAGCATAACTTCTCGTTAAGGTTGAACGGGTTCCATCCATCCATCATGTGCCATGCCGATAAGCGTGGGCGGTCATGTTCTGCCATCTCACTCGATCACCAGAGTCGTGGATCAGCTCCGTGTTTCTGTCTCGACCATGCCACGTGGCCAAGCCATCCAGGTATTTAATTCTCGGTCTTCCCCTTGGTCTGTTCCTTTCGATCTTGCCAGTTGTCACCAAGTTCTCCAATTCATTTCTTCTCATAACATGCCCAAAAAATTTTGACGGTCTACGTCTAATGTCTCTAATCAGTTTACGATCTTCATTTGTTTCTTGAAGGACTTGTTCATTGGTTTTTCTGTCTGTCCATGGTATTCTTTGCATTTTCCTCAGAAACCACATTTCCACAGCCATCAGATGTTTTTCAGCTTGTCTGCTCATTGTCCATGCTTCACATCCATATAAAGTACAGGTTCTATGTAACACTTCAACACTCTTTTTCTCGTTTAAATTGATATAAATTTATTGGTCAGTATGCTTTTCATCTTGCAAAAGGCTGCCTTCGCCATGGGAATTCTTGTTCTAATCTCTTCAAGGCATCTCCCATCAGATGTTATGACTGTTTCGAGATAGTTGTACCGATTCACTTGGTGAAGAATATTCCCATTTACTTGTATATTACATTGTGGTATTTCTTCCTTCCTAGTAACGACCATAATCTGTGCCTTCTTACAATTCAATTCTAACCCTAGTTGTTCACTATGTGCAACAACCGCATCTACTAAATTTTGCAGGTCCTGTTCATTGTATTCAATTAAGACTGTATCATATGCGTATCTAATGTTATTGATGTATCGTCCCCCAATGTTGATTCCTTCCATATATTCTATATTTCTGAAAATATGTTCACTGTACAGGGAAAAAAGATCTGGAGACATTACACATCCCTGTCTCACACCTCTCTTAATAGGCTGATATTGACCTACTTCATTATCAATTCTTATGACAGCTTGTTGTTTCCAATATATGTTTTTTACAAGTCTAAAGTCTTCTCCATCACTTTGTAGATCTTCAAGCATCCTTATCATGTCGACATGTCTCACTTTATCGAAAGCCTTTGTATAGTCAATAAAGCAAAATGTATATCCCTGTTTACTTCTATAGCACGTTCAATAACTGTTCGCAGCATATACACAGCATTTACTGTATCCTCGCCTTCTACAAATCTACATTGTTCCTCTCCTATTTCATGTTATATTTTCTTCCTAACTCTTTGCATGATAATTCTTATCAAAATCTTCGTGAAGTGGCTCATTATACAAATTGTTCGATGTTGATCACATTCCAAGGCTCCTGATTTCTTAAACGGTTTCTGGTAATGGTATAATGGAAGTTTACATTTTACCATCAAGCAATTTCTTAATTGTTCTTCTTTCTTCAACATAGAATAATGATTAGTAAATGTAATACCTGATCGCTCTTAACTGTACCGTAGCTGTTTAGATGTGAAAACTTGCTTCGTATTGTGAATGTTATTTGTGCATTTCCTATTCTCTTTTATCATTATTATTGACACCTATCATCATTTGCTATTAATATTAATTGTTATGGATAAGAAAGCAACACGAAGATGGACAAGAACATTGCAGACACATTGGACCGCATGGCGCATGGTGCAAGAGAAACAGCAACAGATCGAAACAGTTTTCCTTGATCGTGATCAGATCGACGTTCAGCAAAGGCCCCTCTACTTGATGACGAGACAAGAAAAGCTATCCACTTGTTCAAGTGCCTTTCCATTCAGCTTGCTGTTTAAAATTGGTTTGGTACTATCTTATGTTGATAATCAAATTGGTGTGGTACTATCTATGTTAATAATCATTGTTTCTGTTTTTTTCTTTTTAATTATGTCTAAGCTATTTGCATGGCTTAATTTTGTTTTTTCAATTTAATTAATTTGCCAACTCATTGGACACATGTCACCAAAACTAAAGAACAAGCATGTGTCAGTAGATACTAAAAATAAAACAAAAAACACACAAACATTCTTTCTACAAACTCTATGCTACCAATATAAACCTAGACAAAAACAGAACAAGCGAAAAGATAAAGTACAACAACGGAAATGACATTCCAGAGAAGAGTATTCAGTGTGTCAAGAAGAGAGAAAATCAGACATGCTGAAATCAGGACTAAAGTCAGGGTTATAGCCGTGCTAGATTTCATTAGAAAACAGCAAGTTAAATGGTTAGGCCATATAAGTAAGCTACCAAATAACCGTATACTACAACAAACAATGACGTTCAGACCAAACGGAACCAGAAGAAGAGGCCGACCATGCAGACGATGGACAGAGGGGATAACAGAGTCCGTAGGAATCTCGGTATATGAAGCACGTGTATGCGCACTCTCCAGCTGGTCAGTTGGACTAAAATGTTAACTCTCCGTCCTGGACTTGAGGACGTAAATTACAAGTAGTCGGTTTGGGATCGCTTGATGGCGAGGGACACTTGTAATCGGGAAAAGCTAATCCACAGGCAAATGTCAGTCCAGTGCACTAGAAGTAGTGAAGGGGTTACGGGCGCAGTTCGTTATCCCCCATACCCACGTTCGAAACACAGCTGTGTTGGTTTATGAAATGGTATGGGTGCCGGTCGTTCAGAAAGCAATGGCACATTACTGAACGTAAACTTGCCCAGGAATCACGAACAGCCATAATATGCTGAGGCTGACTGCTACATCCTGTAAAAGACATGCAACTAACTAATTAGAAGTAGCAGCGCGTGTTTGAATTACGCTTGAATTCCAAGGAAGCGAACAAAACAGAAACAAAAAGTGGTAACATTTCTTTTATATAAAATATATCTATTAAGCGTATGGTAAATTGCTTAGTACAGAATTAATTGAAATACTTGTTATTTATTACATGTTTACAAAATCCAGTTATGCCTCGAATGTTGGTGATGTTGTTGGGAACTGTACTGATTTCATCACTCTTTAGGGAGAGAATAAATGGAGGATTGATGATGACTTAGGCTGGTCTGCCGTCTTGGTGATGTCTTAGGCTGGTCTACCGGCTTGGTGATGTCTTAGGCTGGTCTACCGGCTTGGTGATGACTTAGGCTGGTCTACCGGCTTGGTGATGTCTTGCGCTGGTCTACCGGCTTGGTGATGTCTTGCGCTGGTCTACCGGCTTGGTGATGTCTTACGCTGATCTACCGGCGTGGTGATGTCTTAGGCTGGTCTACCGGCTTGATGATGTCTTAGGCTGGTCTACCGGCTTGGTGATGTCTTAGGCTGATCTACCGGCTTGGTGATGACTTAGGCTGATCTACCGGCTTGGTGATGTCTTGCGCTGGTCTACCGGCTTGGTGATGTCTTAGGCTGGTCTACCGGCTTGGCGATGTCTTGCGCTGGTCTACCGGCTTGGTGATGTCTTAGGCTGGTCTACCGGCTTGGTGATGTCTTAGGCTGGTCTACCGGCTTGGTGATGTCTTAGGCTGGTCTACCGGCTTGGTGATGTCTTAGGCTGGTCTACCGGCTTGGTGATGTCTTAGGCTGGTCTACCGGCTTGGTGATGTCTTAGGCTGGTCTACCGGCTTGGTGATGTCTTAGGCTGGTCTACCGGCTTGGTGATGTCTTGTGCTGGTCTACCGGCTTGGTGATGTCTTAGGCTGGTCTACCGGCTTGGTGATGTCTTGTGCTGGTCTACCGGCTTTATGATGTCTTAGGCTGGTCTACCGGCTTGGTGATGTCTTAGGCTGGTCTACCGGCTTGGTGATGACTTAGGCTGGTCTACCGGCTTGGTGATGTCTTAGGCTGGTCTACCGGCTTGGTGATGTCTTAGGCTGGTCTACCGGCTTGGTGATGTCTTAGGCTGGTCTACCGCTTGGTGATGTCTTAGGCTGGTCTACCGGCCTTGGTGATGTCTTGGGCTGGTCTACCGGCTTGGTGATGACTTAGGCTGGTCTACCGGCTTGGTGATGTCTTAGGCTGGTCTACCGGCTTGGTGATGTCTTAGGCTGGTCTACCGGCTTGGTGATGTCTTAGGCTGGTCTACCGGCTTGGTGATGTCTTAGGCTGGTCTACCGGCTTGGTGATGTCTTAGGCTGGTCTACCGGCTTGGTGATGTCTTAGGCTGGTCTACCGGCTTGGTGATGTCTTAGGCTGGTCTACCGGCTTGGTGATGACTTAGGCTGGTCTACAGGCTTGGTGATGTCTTAGGCTGGTCTACCGGCTTGGTGATGTCTTAGGCTGGTTCTACCGGCTTGGTGATGTCTTAGGCTGGTCTACCGGCTTGGTGATGTCTTAGGCTGGTCTACCGGCTTGGTGATGTCTTAGGCTGGTCTACCGGCTTGGTGATGACTTAGGCTGGTCTACCGGCTTGGTGATGTCTTAGGCTGGTCTACCGGCTTGGTGATGTCTTAGGCTGGTCTACCGGCTTGGTGATGACTTAGGCTGGTCTACCGGCTTGGTGATGTCTTAGGCTGGTCTACCGGCTTGTGATGTCTTAGGCTGGTCTACCGGCTTGGTGATGTCTTAGGCTGGTCTACCGGCTTGGTGATATCTTAGGCTGGTCTACCGGCTTGGTGATGTCTTGCGCTGGTCTACCGGCTTGGTGATGTCTTAGGCTGGTCTACCGGCTTGGTGATGTCTTAGGCTGGTCTACCGGCTTGGTGATGACTTAGGCTGGTCTACCGGCTTGGTGATGTCTTGCGCTGGTCTACCGGCTTGGTGATGACTTAGGCTGGTCTACCGGCTTGGTGATGTCTTGCGCTGGTCTACCGGCTTGGTGATGTCTTGCGCTGGTCCACCGGCTTGGTGATGTCTTAGGCTGGTCTACCGGCTTGGTGATGTCTTAGGCTGGTCTACCGGCTTGGTGATGTCTTAGGCTGGTCTACCGGCTTAGTGATGTCTTAGGCTGGTCTACCGGCTTGGTGATGTCTTAGGCTGGTCTACCGGCTTGGTGATGTCTTAGGCTGGTCTACCGGCTTGGTGATGTCTTAGGCTGGTCTACCGGCTTGGTGATGTCTTGCGCTGGTCTACCGGCTTGGTGATGTTTTAGGCTGGTCTACCGGCTTGGTGATGTCTTAGGCTGGTCTACCAGCTTAGGGATGTCTTAGGCTGGTCTACCGGCATGGTAGTCATAGGTTTGATCCGCGTCTGGGACGGATTCGAATGTTAAAATGTTATCTGTGCTCCCACGTCGACCCATCATAACACGGGTACCGGGACATTCTTTGGAAGTAAAGGCGGTCGGCTCGATACCGACTACATCACCCACTGCTGGCTGGACTATAACAACATGGGTCTGGCTACACCCAATGTGTCTTAGGGTGTGTAAAAGGGTCTTTCACTTAACCTAATTGTCCAGTGATGACCCCCTCGACAAGTCACATACTTTAGAAAGTCGTCATGACTGATTACATGAGATATGACAGACGTTGTTGTTGTTCATCTGTCTTCATCAGCGCCAATGAATTGACCCTTGTAATCAGGCAGTATAATCAATCTTTGAAATCCTCAACAGACTCATTACAAAGGAGGTCCTGATAATTCCTCCATTCGTTAATTAGGGCGATTTGTATTTTGTATAGGACACATTGTAGCTTCTCCAGTCATACTGAATAAAGCTACATGTTAGCAGCGTTTCCCGGACTTTCCTACACTGCTCTTTTCAGGTTGTCAACACAAAGAAAAACCACTGCACATATCTTAGGTCTCGAGATTAAATAAGAGCTAAGGAAGTTCCTAGGTATAGATACAAGTATGGCAAATATAAGTATCACTCATAATTCAGACGAGAGAAACACAATGCGTTCACATTGAGCTGTGCACTACACATCATGACCACAACTCCCCAAGTTTGTCAGTTAAGCAAACAAATAACACAACACTCATCTATAGATTTTGTCTGTGGAAAGAAGCAGCAGATTCTTTGCAGAACATCGCTCTCATCAGGACGAAAAGATCCTCTATCTTTGGCCCGTTCTCTTGCCTCATACCTAAGGTGTTTGCAATGCCCTGTGTCCATCTACGTGCTAGTCAACCCTGATAAGAATTGACCAGCCAATATTTGAACACGTATAGAAATAATTATCTTAGGACACAAGCTCAGCTTATAGTGAGTCCAACAAATAATAATTGGAGATGAAATGTGAATATCGTAATTAGTCTTGCACACAATCCAAATAAGATATAGAAATACGAAATCTGGGAAATTAAATACGTAATGCATAATTCTATAAGTAAAATATAAATGAAATTGCAAAAAACAAACATAGGTAAATACAACAGCTGGAACCGCATCAGGCACAATCACATTAATTATTATTTCTCCTTTCACAAATAAAATAATTCTGCTCGCTGTATTTATATGTATAAGAGCCCATGCAACATGTGTCGCCATAACACATGAAATCAAGCAATTGGGCGTTTGTGTGCGAAGATTCTTCTTTTGTCGACTCAGTTGGCAGTGAAATATCTACAATGTACTGTCTCTACCGCTTGACGTTGTGTTGGGCAGTGAAATATCACCAATATACTGTCTCTACCGCTTGACGTTGTGTTGGGCAGTGAAATACCTACAGTATTCTGTCTCTACCGCTTGACGTTGCGTTGGAGTCAGATGACAGTAACATATTTACAACAAGTGGAGAAAACATCCCCAGCCTATGCCTTATCCCATCTAGTCCGTACGTGCTGAGCTGAATCACCACCTAGCTACGTATACGAAGATGTATCTCCGCAGATGTGACGTTCCGGTACTCGTCGTGCGCACGCCGCTGTTTTCTGAGCTTGGAAAGGGAAACAAATTCTGCAACATAGTCTCTACAGTGATGGTACATTGGTGCTGTGGCCGGAGGAAAGTTTTTACACCAATTTTACTCCGACAAATGTAAGCCTTTTTCAGAGCTCCAACGACTTGAAGCACAATGCAACAGACGTAGGAGTTTAAAACCAAGTCTTATAGAAGACTCATCTACTGATCGTCTGACCAATCCATCGACCAGTCAATCAATCAATGAATCAACCAATTAACCAACCAACAGAACAAAAACAACAAAAAAAGCTACTAGGCCACCCAGCCAACCAAACAAGTGTCGTTGTTACAGAGGTGTCCAACGCAAATAAAAGACGGAGAAGGGACAGAGTGGCTAAGAGGTTATCTTCATGATGATGATGATGATAATAATGGTGATGAACATCATCATCCATACTTTAATTTCCATGGATCCGATATAATTCGTCGTTGTCAATGAGCAATCTGTACAGGAATTAGAGTGACTATTGCATTAAATTAAGTTATAGCGAGTGGCTTCAGATGAAAATCTTAAAAGTGTGATAGAAATTACAATAACCATGCCATTGTCTTGTAAACCTGTCAATATTATTGTTAACGATGTCAACAGTGATAAGCACGTGACATCACTGTACAGACGAACACGGTGACGTCATAAGGACAGTTTGAAGATGGCCGCCCCACGTTTGATATGAGAGGAGCAGATTTCTGTTATCCGATTTGTGATCATTAAATGGGTGAAACCTATAGAAATTCATCGGCGAATGAAAGTCCAGTATGGTGATACATGCCTGTCAATCCAACAAGTGTATGGGTGGAGTAGGAAGTTTCAAGACGGCGAGACTTCTGTGACAGACTGGTCACTGTTCAGCACACCACATCACGATGTGCTTTAGTATCGCAATGTGTCTGCAAGGTAGGTGCCACGGCAGCTTACTCCAGAACTGAAATAAGACGCTTCGATGCTTGTCAAGAACTAGCCCCAAATGAATTCCACCTGTTTGGACAACTCAGAGTCATTGGGAGGAAAGACTTTTCGGCCCAATGAACAGGCACAGCAGGTGGTGCATGAGTGGTTGCACTCGCGACCAAGATAATTTTTTTCTGCAGAAATCCAAGCACTTTATCGGCACTGGAGGACTTGCTTGAAGGCATTGGTGACAATATCGAAAAACGATAGATTTTTTCTTTATCTTTTTTTCACATTATATTCAATGCAACCCCCTAAAAATGACATTTATGGTTTTCATTTGAAGTTTAGTGCGTGTCAAAAGTGGGACGGTCATCTTTAAACTGTCCTTCACCTTTAAAGTGTCCTTCACCGTGTTCGTCTGCACCGTGATGTCACGTGCTTAAAACTCTTGTCATGCTTAACAACAATATTGACAGGTTACAAGAAAACCACATGGTCATTGTAATTTCTATCACACTTTTAAGGTGTTAACTTGAAGATCCTTCGTAAGTTAACTACAACAGATAAAGGTAGCCGCGTTAGGTCAGTGGCTTACACGCGTGGCAGCCAACCTATCAGGTTGTCAAGTGTTGGAGTCCCTATCAAGTGGAATTTTTAAAAAAAATTTAACTTAGGCTCCCAGGTTCACCAAGCCTAAAATAGGTACCAGAAAATAACTTGGGGAAGTAAAGCGGCAGGCCTGAAATTATCACCATCCACCAAGGAGTGTCGATTGGTCTATAAAATAAATGGGGCTAGGATCATATAATCAATATGCGACAAGAAGCGTAAAAGGGTCCGTGACTTTAACTTTAAAAAAGAAAATTAGTTTACTTATAGTAGACAGAATAAACGCAATTCCAAAGTTAAACCTAGACGTTATATCATCATAAGCCTTGCTGATAAGCCTGTGTGGTCATGTTTCACCATCTCTCACCATCTCCCACGATCTCCCACGATCTCCCACCACCTCCCACCACCTCCCACCACCTCCCACCATCTCCCACCATCTCCCACCATCTTCCACCATCTCCCACCATCTCCAAGTCTTGGATCAAGTGTTATTGTCTCAGTTATCCCTTGTAGTCAAGACATCTATGTATAGATCTCTCTGCCCTACACTTTTCCTTTTTCTATCAATTTTGGCAGCCAAGTTGTTTACAATGGGTACCAGAAATGTATCTGGGAAGTACAGGCGGCCGAGGTGATAATGACCACATCAGACCTTGAGTTGGTGTAAACTATTTGGGGCTAGGACCATGGCGTGAACAGTGATCCTGTACTTTTACTTTACTTTATGCTTTAAGGTCCTCTGGACATATGGTACCAAATCCATACATGGACATATGGTACCAAATCCAAATATGTATGCCAATATACACTCGGTGTGTGATATGGTTGGTATTACGTCAGCCGCCTGAGTTTCATAAGACACAAGTAACCATTGCCATTTCAGGATGGGTCGACCCGGCAGCCTGGCACCCACGACCACCGTGCCGGTAGGCAAGCTCTAGCCACTACACTACGGCTTCTAGTCCCAGTCCAGTCTCGGGCACATGCCTGTAAAGGCACAAGTAAGAGGGAAATACCTCTGTTATTGTCATTGTTTCACAAAATATTCCCATGATGAAAATAAACTGCAACCAATGACCGTTGTGAGTTAGGAGCAGTGAACGCAGTTGCAAAATGCCCGACATACCGAGGCCTGGGTTTGAAATCAGCCGCAGACGATTTGGAAGCAGACCGCCTTGCTTTAATTTCGATGGTATAAGCGTCGGTCGGTATAAGAAAGCAATGACAAACTTTAAAAAAAAATGTTTGCATATCCTTTACTGCTCCTTCATCGCTGTCAACAGCAGCATCTTACAGCTGATTGCTGATTTCTTGGCAAGATTACGCTCAGTAGTTTGCCATTGCTTTCTGAGCGGCCGGCTCACATACCCCGTAAGTTATCAACGCGGCGAGAACCGCTACCGATTCTCGCGCAAGTTACGTTCCTCATGTGGATATAAGGGATTACGGAGAAAGTCGCTAACCACTAGGCCAGGGAGACAAGCAAAATGTGCTTAGTACAAGACAAACAGCCAAATCATGCTGAGAATAGATTGCTACGTTCTGTAAAGGACGTGCAACTACCTTTTATCTCTGTGTTACGAAGTATTGTGAGTGTTACCTTTTCTGACGATTTGAAAATAACCGACAGCAGAGAATTCAATGAACTATTAACATAAGTTCACATTTCTTAGCCGTCTTTCAAGCTGCGAATAAAACAGTTTATTGATCAGCGATGAAAAGAGGATTTAACCCCACATATGTATTATTCTCCCTAATTTCAACACCTAAGACCTGCAGAATATTTACCCGCGCTAGTGAGCAAATACTTGGCTCTTTAACCATAGTTAGGACTGCTTGTAGAGTTCATGCATTTAGAGTTGGTAATTTGCAGGGAGGTCGTTAAACAGCAGGTCAGCAATAATTTGTGTCGAATTCATTCAACATCGCCTTAACACTTTAAGTCAATGCTTTAAAAATCTGTCAGTGTAAAGTGCTTAAACAAATTACCGCTCGCGACAGTAATCGTCTTTCCGTGAGAAATATAAAAATTATTTCAGTAAAATGGTGTTACGTGAAATGTGAATATATAATTTATTGACAGACGTGGGGGAGTCTCGGGCTGGCTCTTGTGTGGTGGTAAGGAAGAAGTTTCAAGTTCACGTGGTCGCCGCTGAACTTCAGATTGTGTCAAATGATAAGATAAGAGACTGCTGCTCCTTCGGCCCGACTTTCGGGGTAGGTACCTCATACTCATCCCACAGAAAATCGTTGACTTAATAACGATAGTATATAAAGACATAAAATTCAGAGTTCTTCATCATGGATAACTAACATTTACATTTGAAATAAGAATCATCATCATCATCATCATCATCAAGTGCCCTGCCAGCTGACGTAGGCGTTCATGTCTCGCAAATGATCTCGATCTTTGGTGTTCTGGATCAACTCTGCTGATGATATTCCTCCATGCCATCGTCTCAGTCCATCCAGCATCATTTCTCTTGGTCGCTATCTGCCTCTCTTCCTCTTGATTTTCCAGTCGTCACGATGTCCTCCAATACCTCTCTTCTCATCACATGACCAAAGAAAGCTGTTTGCCTCGTTTCTAATAGTTGAATATAATATTCTCACCTCATTAGTCGTGATAATTTACTCTGGCTGTCCAGGGAATCCACAACATTGGTCTCAGGAACCATATCTCTGTTGTTTCGAAGTTCTTCATAACTGGTTCATTTACATACCAAGATTCACTGCCATACAGCAAAACATACTCTATAGAGCATTTCAGCATCTATTTCTTACGATCAACGATAGTGACTTATAGCATATGATATACTTTTCATTTGCTGAAAACTAATAATTTATTGTCTGGCATATTTCGCTTAATCTCTCTGATTACGTACTGCAGTAAACACAACAGTTTGGCTTTAGTTTACGTTGTATGACTTTTGTAGTGCGCAATTTACGAGATGCAGCGGTATACGCCGGGCAATACTCTTTGCAATCTATTGTTTGTGATCTCTTTATTCATATTCGTTTATTACCAGTTGACTGCTTTATGCGATACGCTTTTTTTGTGTGTTAACCACATCGCCATAATTCAAAAGTTGTTGGCAATGGTTAATAACAGATCTGGAGGGATATAACTTTTTCGCAACTCTTGTAGTCATTCACCTCTTTTATCTATTTAAAAACCTTCTGCCATAAATGTCTAGCTTAAAGTGTTGACCAAATAGCTCAAAACTCAATTAGTTTCCAGTTGGGATTTTAAGGCCTGTTCACAATACTGGGTTTTTGGATTGATAAATACAAGTTCATTTGGTGTACGTTGATAATGGTTCTTTCACAGATAGAGTAGATATCATCACTTGCACCTTGACGCCTTGACAGACAATAGTTTGTTACATTATGCTTAACTAGGTATAACTACAACCTATGGCGGTTAAAACCAGGGATGGAGTTATACCTCGTCATAGAGGTCAGCATGGCCAAATAGATAAGAACCCAGGTAAGGGGTTCAACCTTACACCGGACAGTTGGACTAACATGTTGACTTATCGTCCTTGACTTGAGGTCGTAAATTACAAGTACACCTGAAGTCTAAGTGGGTTCGCCTGATGGTGAGTGATACTGTTAATAAGGAAAGCCAATCCAGAAGAAAAATTCAGTCCAGCACTACTAGAAGTAATATTATGGAATACGCTTACGTTCAAAGCGAGCGAGAGCAAAGAAAACAACAACAACAAACAAACAACCTCTACATAGCACACAGCCTGTTCCGAATTATAGAGATCATGTGTTGCCCATGCAGCATGATCCCACTCTCGGCCTGCCCATTTATTCCAAAGGAAAGGCAACCCCGATATATCTGGAGCAAAACAAGCCGCAGAAGCTGCCGGATCAGCAAAGCAATGCTCTAACTGTCCGCCTGTGAAAGCTTCGATCCTTGGCCAGTTGCTGAAAAAGGCTTAGGACCATGTCTGCCCTGTCATAACATTCAGTCTTTAGGTTGCATTTCCTCACACTAGGATCAGGCGTGCACCTTCCCAAAACTGTGCTCCTCAGCCCGAAGTCTTTGGCACGATGTGGGGTGTTAGGTTTGGTGAGCGCTGCCCAACACTGGACGCTAAATAGGTATCATTGTGATTTTATATCTTACGATTGTTTCAGCAGCAATGACTATTTGGTTCACTGATGTGTAAGTCAATTATGTATTCGTTTCATTACGTCGTCTCCTCTTCACGTTAGCTGAAGAAACACTTGAAGTTTGGGAACCGATGTTTCTGTGGGGCTTATATAGGTGGCTGGCAGTTGCGCTCGATGAAGACGGTTGGGTACCAATTAGATTCTAAGGTCTTGTTAAAAGTGTCAAATGTTTCTGCTGATGTATTGCCAGAGTGAATTTTCCAAGCACGGGTGAACAGGATTCGTAACAGGCCACGCTTCTATAGGACAAGTATAAAGCTGTTGAAGTAAAGATATCCGTTGACTGCATTTACGTCTTATTCAGATCAGTTAGTTTCCAGTCTAACGGATAACAGTTACTGTTGGACAAGTTACTACATGCTGTTTGAGCTGTTTGGTCAACACTTTAAGCTAGACATTTATAGCAGAAAGTTTTTACATAGATAAAAGATGTGAGTGACTATAAGAGTTGTGAAAAAGTTATATCCCTCCATATTTGTTATTAACCATGTGCGTATTACGTTACAAATGAAGAACCAAGAACATCGTATTAGTAACATTGAATATCCATATAACACTGAACACGGTTCCAACATCGATCATCTGTTTAACACTGTGTGTCTGTCTTTTAATGAACAACTGTCAAATTATATATATCATTCAGACATTGAGTATCTATTTGTTGCTGAAAATATATCTGTCAATCAGCTTATGTTTCTGAAAAAATTCTATCTTTCAGCGCATATTTAACAATGAGCATTTATTTAAAAATGAATTTTAATTTAATACTGACCATCTATCTAATACTGAACATGAATTTACCACTGACCATCTATCTAACAATGAACATCAGTTTAACAATGAACATCAATTTACCACTGACCATCTATCTAACAATGAACATCAATTTACCACTGACCATCTATCTAACAATGAACATCAGTTTAACAATGAACATCAATTTAACATTGCCCATATATCTAAAACGTAGCATCTATTTACCAATGGCCAACTATCTACAATTTAACGTATATTTACCACTGATCATCTATCTAACATTAAACATCTATTTAACAATGAACATCTATTTAACAATGAACATCAATGTAACAATAAACATCAATTTAACACTGACCATCTATCCAAAACTTAACATCTATTTACCACTGACCATCAATTTAACATTGAAGATCTAAATATGAACAATGTGCACCGAATATAAAACATCTGAGATTGAACATGTAATATCGTACATATTTCAGTTATCACTAAATAGTAAACATCTATCAGCTGAATTGAGTTGAACTAAGTCAAGAACTGATATCACAGTACAAGGATTCCCATACGCTCTCCGTCCTCATCGTCAACAAACAGCGAAGCGTCACAACACTAATGGTGTCATTCGCAGCTGATTATGTATCAAAATGGCCTTTCTTAGAGTACTGAATGTAGGCCAGATGCTCCGGTCACTCCCCGCCGCACCATTCTCTCTTGGCCATCTTCATTTATCTGTTAATATACACTATACAAGTGACCACAACAGGTGCTGACCACACCTGCCTTTATCGGGCACACTACCACATCCAGCGGTGCAGATCCTACCAGTCTGTCCACATACTCGTTCCCCATCACACCATCAACTCCCGGGGAAAAGACCCAACGGATGCTCACTAACTTTAATTTTTTACATCACAGCATGTCTCTTCACGAAGCATACCTGTCTTCATACCTAATATTAGTCATCTAACAGTGAGCATCTAACATCTAGCAAGAGGTAGACAACGATACAAGTGGAAAGATAACATCAAGTGATGGACCGAACATCAATCTGACAAAATGTACAACCAGGATGAAAGACAGAGAGTGTTGGAGATCAATTGCTGCCAACCAT
The DNA here is from genome assembly GCA_014155875.1 of Cepaea nemoralis. Taxonomy (NCBI): domain Eukaryota; kingdom Metazoa; phylum Mollusca; class Gastropoda; order Stylommatophora; family Helicidae; genus Cepaea; species Cepaea nemoralis. The sequence continues at coordinate 75,290 of JACEFZ010000700.1, forward strand.
TGTGGAGACGGCACCTGACTGATAACGAGTGAACATCTAATACTAAAAATCTAACTAAAATTCTAACATCAAACGTTTGTTCGGAATATCTGCATCTAACATCATCTAGGTCGTCTTTAAGTACTGGGAAGTTTGAGAAATGCCATCATGTTTTCTAGGAAATCCAGTTAGTTAATCGTCAGATTACCTTCACTACATAGCGAAATATTAGTCCTTAAGTGCTCCGACTCCTTCCACAATATCTTCCTCAGCCTGTAGCGGTCGACAACACCAGTTCTGTGTTGGCTGACCGTTCTTCTTTGGCTCCCTGCATAGAGCTTTTGCCTGGGTAACCCCGTTTACTGGATGTTTTTGCAATCTGGTCAAGTTTGCAGATTCCGGTCTGGTCGAGGCTGCAGATTCCAGTCTGGTCAAGGTTGCAGATTCGCAGCAATCATTTGATCCGTTTAATCGTCCTCCCTCTCTGAGGGCTTTCACTATATCAGCCTCGTCCATTTCTAGCTCGCTTTAGACAGTAATCTGGTACGCAAGCTCCAGTAAGGGACAATTCCAACTGCAGCACCTCGTTCTTGAGTAGTAGTTCTCAACCTTTTTTGGCACGTGCACCCCTTCACCATATTTTCAGAACGTCATCCCCCCCCCCCTTTCGTATTTCCTCCCTATAAATCCCCCCACCGCCCCTACACAGAATACGTAAAAATGGAAGCTAAATTTAATAACACATACTAGAACAAAGTCTAGACGTCTACATAAAACGTGATTTGTGGGTCTACTTACGTTATAAAATGAATTTCAGAAGGGCGAGAAGTACAAAACTGTGAAATATGAAGGGGGAAACAATATCAAGCAACCGGTTCTTATTTTAACGCGATCTTGAAGTAATCTTAATTCCCTCTCCCCCCCCCCCCCCGGAAATATTAAATTCTCACCTGAGTGGGGGGGGGGGGGGGGTGAGGGGGGGAGGGGAATTCTCCAACGGTTGAAAACCACTGTTCTAGAGGATGAAAAAGACAATAGAGTGTTGAAACACAGCTCTGGCTACCGGGATAAGTGGACAAGTATGCAGCTGAGCAGAGCAGAGCAATTACTTATCATGAAAGTAGGACATGGCTTTCGGGGGCAGGGATAAAAGACTTACGTTTGGATGTGAATGTCAAGCGAAAATCACCACATTACATTCCCAATACATCATCTAGTGACACATTTAGAATTCACAGAACGACCGGAATAAATGTTTTAGAACAGCCTCATTTGATATGGGCTGTCTCGAGCCCCAAGTGACACCAGACTCCAATCAGAACATTATGCTAGATAGATTCGGATGTAGGCATGAAGGAATATCATCGTTTGAATTGATCTATTACAGCAAGGGTTGAAATATTTGGAGACGTATGAAAACCTACTATAACTGGCATGAAAAACCACGATGTTGCTGACGTGCTACTGAGTTCGTTACCACTCAGATGGTCTCTCAGTATGATCCGAAAGATGTGATCTTTGCGCTAATGGATATGTTCACAATTGGATGAAGATGATCCTTGGACTTAAGTATACCAATCTGCTACCAACCTTATCAGCTTGGGTTGATCTCTTTAACTCTTGCAATTGCTAAACTGAAGATTGTACCATAACATTGTGTTGGCAGGGAAGCGCATTATCTACTATACCTTCACAGCTGCATCAAAGTAGATTCTATAACAATTAACAACACTAACTATACAAGGAGAACTGCCAACTTAACAATCCGAGACCCAGTAAGAAATGTTGTTATCAGACAGACAGTGGGATCAACACCTTGTGCCACATTTATTGAAAGACAGAAGATCAAGTGGTTTGGCCATGTCGTTAGAATGCAACACTAACAACTACCATCACTGGCCTTACATCAAAGATCATCTGCGACGAGACCAAGAGGATGTTCAAGAAGAAAATGGATTGACGACATCAAAGACATTGTACAATCACACGGAATGACACTATCAAGTGCCGTCCACCGGGTGCTGGAGAGCAAATTATTCCTTCCCAGGACGCTTGACGGCAGAAGTGGAAGATGATGATGATGATAATGATGATGATGATGATGATGATGATGATGAGGATGATGATGATGATGATGATGATGATGATGAACTATACCATGCGTTCGTCTGGTGATTTACCGCTGTGTGCATCGTCCAGGGAAAAATATCTGCGTGTAAAGAATAGTATGTCGCATCTATGTTGTATACTGTTCTCGTCTTTATGTTGAATATAATAGAGCGTGTTTCAGTGTTGTATGTTGTAAAGCGGTGGTCCAATTGATTCATCATTTAGTGCTTGGCCTCAGTGTTTCATTTTATAAAGCATGGACTTAGTCTGCTTTGTGTCAGTATTACATATGATAGTGCGTCGCCTCAGTATTACATTTGATTGTGCGTCGCCTCAGTTTACATATGGTAGTGCGTCGCCTCAGTATTACATATGGTAGTGCGTCGCCTCAGTATTACATTTGATTGTGCATCGCCTCAGTTTACATATGGTAGTGCGTCGCCTCAGTATTACATATGATAGTGCGTCGCCTCAATTTACATATGGTTGAGCATCGCCTCAGTATTATATATTGCAGTGCGTCGCTTCAGTATTGCATATGGTAGTGCGTCACCTCAGTGTTGCATATTATAGCGCGTCGCCTCAGTGTTGCATATTAAAGAGCGTCGCCTCAGTGTTGAATATTATAGTCTGTCGCCTCAGTGTTGCATATTATAGACTGTTGCCTCAGTGTTGCATATTATAGGGCGTTGCCTCAGTGTTGCATATTATAGCGCGTCGCCTTAGTGTTGCATATTATAGCGCGTCGCCTCAGTGTTGCATATTATAGTCTGTTGCCTCAGTGTTGCATATTATAGCGCGTCGCCTCAGTGTTGCATCTTATAGTCTGTTGCCTCAGTGTTGCATATTATAGCGCGTCGTCTCAGTGTTGCATATTATAGTCTGTTGCCTCAGTGTTGCATATTATATCGCGTTGCCTCAGTGTTGCATATTATAGTCTGTTGCCTCAGTGTTGCATCTTATAGTCTGTTGCCTCAGTGTTGCATATTATAGCGCGTCGCCTCAGTGTTGCATATTATAGTCTGTTGCCTCAGTGTTGCATCTTATAGTCTGTTGCCTCAGTGTTGCATATTATAGCGCATCGCCTCAGTGTTGCATATTATAGTCTGTTGCCTCAGTGTTGCATATTATAGCGCGTCGCCTCAGTGTTGCATATTATAGTCTGTCGCCTCAGTGTTGCATATTATAGCGCGTCGCCTCAGTGTTGCATATTATAGTCTGTTGCCTCATTGTTGCATCTTATAGTCTGTTGCCTCAGTGTTGCATATTATAGCGCGTCGCCTCAGTGTTGCATATTATAGTCTGTTGCCTCAGTGTTGCATATTATAGCGCGTTGCCTCAGTGTTGCATATTATAGTCTGTTGCCTCAGTGTTGCATCTTATAGTCTGTTGCCTCAGTGTTGCATATTATAGCGCGTCGCTTCAGTGTTGCATATTATAGTCTGTTGCTTCAGTGTTGCATATTAAAGAGCGTCGCCTCAGTGTTGAATATTATAGTCTGTCGCCTCAGTGTTGCATATTATAGTCTGTTGCCTGTGTTGCATATTATAGCGCGTTGCCTCAGTGTTGCATATTATAGCGCGTCGCCCCAGTGTTGCATATTATAGTCTGTTGCCTCAGTGTTGCATATTATAGCGCGTCGCCTCAGTGTTGCATCTTATAGTCTGTTGCCTCAGTGTTGCATATTATAGTCTGTTGCCTCAGTGTTGCATATTATAGTCTGTTGCCTCAGTGTTGCATATTATATCGCGTTGCCTCAGTGTTGCATATTATAGTCTGTTGCCTCAGTGTTGCATATTATAGCGCGTTGCCTCAGTGTTGCATATTATAGTCTGTTGCCTCAGTGTTGCATCTTATAGTCTGTTGCCTCAGTGTTGCATATTATAACGCGTCGCCTCAGTGTTGCATCTTATAGTCTGTTGCCTCAGTGTTGCAACTTATAGTCTGTTGCCTCAGTGTGGCATATTATAGCGCGTCGCCTCAGTGTTGCATATTATAGTCTGTTGCCTCAGTGTTGCATCTTATAGTCTGTTGCCTCAGTGTTGCATATTATAGCGCGTCGCCTCAGTGTTGCATATTATAGTCTGTCGCCTCAGTGTTGCATATTATAGCGTGCCGCCTCAGTGTTGCATATTATAGTCTGTCGCCTCAGTGTTGCATATTATAGTCTGTCGCCTCAGTGTTGCATATTATAGCGTGCCGCCTCAGTGTTGCATATTATAGTCTGTCGCCTCAGTGTTGCATATTATAGTCTGTTGCCTCAGTGTTGCATATTATAGCGCGTTGCCTCAGTGTTGCATATTATAGTCTGTTGCCTCAGTGTTGCATATTATAGCGCGTCGCCTCAGTGTTGCATATTATAGTCTGTTGCCTCAGTGTTGCATATTATAGCGTGCCGCCTCAGTGTTGCATATTATAGTCTGTCGCCTCAGTGTTGCATATTATAGTCTGTCGCCTCAGTGTTGCATATTATAGTCTGTCGCCTCAGTGTTGCATATTATAGTCTGTCGCCTCAGTGTTGCATATTATAGTCTGTCGGATCAGTGTTGCATATTATAGTCTGTCGCCTCAGTGTTGCATATTATAGTCTGTCGCCTCAGTGTTGCATATTATAGTCTGTCGGATCAGTGTTGCATATTATAGTCTGTCGCCTCAGTGTTGCATATTATAGTCTGTCGCCTCAGTGTTGCATATTATAGTCTGTCGCCTCAGTGTTGCATATTATAGTCTGTCGCCTCAGTGTTGCATATTATAGCGCGTTGCCTCAGTGTTGCATATTATAGTCTGTTGCCTCAGTGTTGCATCTTATAGTCTGTTGCCTCAGTGTTGCATATTATAGCGCGTTGCCTCAGTGTTGCATATTATAGCGCGTCGCCTCAGTGTTGCATATTATAGCGCGTGGCCTCAGTGTTGCATCTTATAGTCTGTTGCCTCAGTGTTGCATATTATAGCGCGTCGCCTCAGTGTTGCATATTATATTCTGTTGCCTCAGTGTTGCATATTATATCGCGTTGCCTCAGTGTTGCATATTATAGTCTGTTGCCTCAGTGTTGCATATTATAGCGCGTTGCCTCAGTGTTGCATATTATAGTCTGTTGCCTCAGTGTTGCATCTTATAGTCTGTTGCCTCAGTGTTGCATATTATAGCGCGTCGCCTCAGTGGTGCATATTATAGTCTGTTGCCTCAGTGTTGCATCTTATAGTCTGTTGCCTCAGTGTTTGCATATTATAGCGCGTCGCCCTCAGTGTTGCATATTATAGTCTGTTGCCTCAGTGTTGCATCTTATAGTCTATTGCCTCAGTGTTGCATATTATAGCGCGTCGCCTCAGTGTTGCATATTATAGTCTGTCGCCTCAGTGTTGCATATTATAGCGCGTCGCCTCAGTGTTGCATATTATAGTCTGTTGCCTCAGTGTTGCATCTTATAGTCTGTTGCCTCAGTGTTGCATATTATAGCGCGTCGCCTCAGTGTTGCATATTATAGTCTGTCTGTCCTCAGTGTTGCATATTATAGTCTGTTCGCCTCAGTGTCGCATATTATAGTCGCGTCGCCTCAGTGTTGCATATTATAGTCTGTTGCCTCAGCGTTGCATCTTATAGTCTGTTCGCCTCAGTGTTGCATATTATAGTCTGTCGTCCTCAGTGTTGCATATTATAGTCTGTCGCCTCAGTGTTGCATATTATAGCGCGTCGCCTCAGTGTTGCATATTATAGTCTGTTGCCTCAGTGTTGCATATTATAGCGCGTCGCCTCAGTGTTGCATCTTATAGTCTGTTGCCTCAGTGTTGCATATTATAGCGCGTCGCCTCAGTGTTGCATATTATAGTCTGTTGCCTCAGTGTTGCATATTATATCGCGTTGCCTCAGTGTTGCATATTATAGTCTGTTGCCTCAGTGTTGCATATTATAGCGCGTTGCCTCAGTGTTGCATATTATAGTCTGTTGCCTCAGTGTTGCATCTTATAGTCTGTTGCCTCAGTGTTGCATATTATAGCGCGTCGCCTCAGTGTTGCATATTATAGTCTGTCGCCTCAGTGTTGCATCTTATAGTCTGTTGCCTCAGTGTTGCATATTATAGCGCGTCGCCTCAGTGTTGCATATTATAGTCTGTTGCCTCAGTGTTGCATCTTATAGTCTATTACCTCAGTGTTGCATATTATAGCGCGTCGCCTCAGTGTTGCATATTATAGTCTGTCGCCTCAGTGTTGCATATTATAGCGCGTCGCCTCAGTGTTGCATATTATAGTCTGTTGCCTCAGTGTTGCATCTTATAGTCTGTTGCCTCAGTGTTGCATATTATAGCGCGTCGCCTCAGTGTTGCATATTATAGTCTGTCGCCTCAGTGTTGCATATTATAGCTCTGTCGCCTCAGTGTTGCATATTATAGTCTGTCGCCTCAGGTTGCATATTATAGTATGTCGCCTCAGTGTTGCATATTATAGTCTGTTGCCTCAGTGTTGCATATTATAGTCTGTCGCCTCAGTGTTGCATATTATAGTCTGTCGCCTCAGTGTTGCATATTATAGTCTGTCGCCTCAGTGTTTCATATTATAGCGCATTGCCTCAGTGTTGCATATTATAGTCTGTTGCCTCAGTGTTGCATCTTATAGTCTGTTGCCTCAGTGTTGCATATTATAGCGCGTCGCCTCAGTGTTGCATATTATAGTCTGTCGCCTCAGTGTTGCATATTATAGCGCGTCGCCTCAGTGTTGCATATTATAGCGCGTCGCCTCAGTGTTGCATATTATAGTATGTCGCCTCAGTGTTACATATTATAGTATGTCGCCTCAGTGTTGCATATTATAGTCTGTCGCCTCAATGTTGCATATTATAGCGCGCCGCCTCAGTGTTGCATGTTATAGTCTGTTGCCTCAGTGTTGCATATTATAGCGCGTTGCCTCAGTGTTGCATATTATAGCGCGTCGCCTCAGTGTTGCATATTATAGCGCGTCGCCCCAGTGTTGCATATTATAGTCTGTTGCCTCAGTGTTGCATATTATAGCGCGTCGCCTCAGTGTGCATCTTATAGTCTGTGCCTCAGTGTTGCATATTATAGCGCGTCGCCTCAGTGTTGCATCTTATAGGTCCTGTTGCCTCAGTGTTGCAGATATATGCGCGTTTGCCTCAGTGTTGCTGCGATATTATATCTGTTGCCTCAGTGTTGCATATTATAGCGCGTTGCCCCAGTGTTGCATATTATAGTCTGTTGCCTCAGGTTGCATCTTATAGTCTGTTGCCTCAGTGTTGCATATTATAGCGCGTCGCCTCAGTGTTGCATCTTATAGTCTGTTGCCTCAGTGTTGCATCTTATAGTCTGTTGCCTCAGTGTCGCATATTATAGCGCGTCGCCTCAGTGTTGCATATTATAGTCTGTTGCCTCAGTGTTGCATCTTATAGTCTATTGCCTCAGTGTTGCATATTATAGCGCGTCGCCCCAGTGTTCCATATTATAGTCTGTCGCCTCAGTGTTGCATATTATAGCGCGTCGCCTCAGTGTGCATATTATAGTCTGTTGCCTCAGTGTTGCATCTTATAGTCTGTTGCCTCAGTGTTGCATATTATAGCGCGTCGCCCAGTGTTGCATATTATAGTCTGTTGCCTCAGTGTTCATATTATAGCGCGTTGCCTCAGTGTTGCATATTATAGTCTGTTGCCTCAGTGTTGCATCTTATAGTCTGTTGCCTCAGTGTTGCATATTATAGTGCTTCGACTCTGTGTTGCATATTACAGCGTGTTGTCTCAGAATTATAAATTTAACTTCGCGTCTGTTAAGTGGTATATACAATAGTGCGTCGATACTTTGCTGCATATATACTTGTTGCTTTAGTGTTGAATTCTTTAGACTGGCACCATAGTGTTGCATATGCTGCATATTATAGTGCGTCGCTCAATGTTGCATATTATAGTGTGTTGCTTCAATGTTGCATATTATAGTGCGTCGCTTCAATGTTGCATATTATATTGCGTCGCTTCAATGTTGCATATTATACTGCGTCGCTGCAATGTTGCATATTATAGTGCGTCGCTTCAATGTTGAATATTATAGTGCGTCGCTTCATTGTTGCATGTTATAGTGCTTCGCTTCAATGTTGCATATTATAGTGCGTCACTGCAATGTTGCATATTATAGTGCGTCGCTTCAATGTCGCATGCTATAGTGCGTTGCTTAAATGTTGCATATTATAGTACGTCGCTTCAATGTTGCATATTATAATGCATGGCCTCAAACTAAAGTGCGTCACCTCAGTATTGCTTATAATTGTATGTCACCGTAAGTACGTCGTTTATTGTTGTATATTACCATCTCAAACTTGGACTTTATCCAAATCACACGTTCGCAAAATCAACACCTGTGAAATGAGATGCCTTAGGAGAGCTGCCAACTTAACAATCCGAGACGGAGTAAGAAATTATCTTATTAGACAGACAGTAGGATCAACACCTTGTGTCACATTTATTGAAAGACACGAGAAGATCAAGTGGATTGGCCATGTCGTTAGAATGCAACTACCATCACTGACCCTTCATCACAGATCATCTGCGACGAGACCAAGAGGACGCCCAAGAAGAAAATGAATTGACGACATCAACGACATTGTACAATCACATGGAAAGACACTATCCAGTGCCGCCCATTGGGCGCTGGAGCGCAAATTATTCCTCCTCACGACTCTTGACGGCAAAAGTAGAAGATGATGATGATCATGATGATGATCATGATGATAATGATCATGATGATGATGATGATGATAATTGTTGTATATTATAGTGTGTCATCTTATTTTTTTTTTAAAATAATAAACGCCGCTTCAATGTTAAATATTATAGCGCGTACCTCGTTGTTGCATATTATATTTCATCGTGAGAATGTTGCATATTAGGGTGACTGAATTCAGCGTATCATCTAATGCACATGTGTCAAACTCAAGGCCCGTGGGCCACATCCGGCACGCCGTACAATAATATCAGGCCCGAGGTCTCAACCGAGGTATGAATATATTCGGTCCAAGAAAGAATATTAGGCAAAAATATTTTTTTATAGTCACGATATAAGTGCAAATCAAATTCCCTAATTAGCAGCCTTCCGAATGATGGGCTACCTGAGAGCGTTTTCGCTTCGATAAGTATAAGCTAAAATAAAAGTGTGTTCGACTTTATAGTTACCTAGCAACGTTCAGATGCTCGTTTTGGATTGGCGCATAAAAAAATGAAAGTAGTGTAATGCCCGGATAATACATCACCTATTCCCGCTACGGCTAACCTGATATCAATCAAGCGTCTGTCGGTAGATGCGAACTGTTTCTTAATCCATTCACCATAGATGTGGAAACTGCACCTGTAAATTTGCAGATAAAGTTAATAGAGCTGCAGTGTAACGGGATACTAAAGGCAAAGTACGACACTGTGGGGCCTGCACAGTTCACTCGTTTCATTCCTGAAGAGATGCCCCGGCTTCGTTTACATGCAGCTCGAACCTTGAGCATGTTTGGTAGCACATATCTGTGTGAGCAGCTGTTTTCTATGATGAAGATTAACAAAACATCACACAGAAGTCGTCTCACTGATGAACACTTGCAGTCCATCATGAAAATCTCTGTGACACAAAACATTAATCCCAACATAAACGAACTTGTAGCCAAGAAAAGGATGCCAAACATCGTGCTCTGACAAATTGACATAGGAGTGAAAATGTGTATACCAATGATGTTTTATTATTAAAACGTTTCTTTTTCTGTTTCAATTTATAGTAATATTTAAAAACGGTTTATTTTTCCACTTATTGAATGTTTATCCTGTTCAGTCCGCAACCTTTGTGTGATTTGAGTTTTGGCCCGCTGAGCGATTGAGTTTGACACCCCTGATCTAGTGCTTCCAGTCAAGTGGCCGTGTCCTTTGGTTCATGAGTGCATTTTATCGGAGACTCCTGAGAGTCATCGCTGGAGCTGCAGTGTCCACCGCGTTGCTCAACTATAGCGCACTAATTCAGAGTTCAGCTTCTAGCGTTTTGAGTCTGTATTCATCTTTTAACTTGCTGATTCAGAGTTCAATTTTTAGCCTGTTGAATGTGAATTCATCTTCAAGCTCACAGTGTTCATCTTCTATTGCGATGAAACAATTGCTGTATGCTGACATGTGCTACATTTCTAGCACGTGAAATCTGTATTCATATTTAAGGCGGCTTTCTCAGTATTCATCTTCTAGCGCGTTGATTAATGAGCATCATCTAGTTCGCCGTCCCAGTGTTCATCTTCTTATGTGTTAAGTCAATATTAATATTATACTCTGTTACCTCAGTGAATATTTTCTCATATGTTAGTTCAGTTTAAATCGCCTAATGCGTTGCCTCTGAATTCACCATGCAGCATGTTATTTCTGCGTTCATCGAGTAATGCTTCGTTTGAGTCTTCGTACCTCGGGTATGACAAACTATATTTCAAACAATACTTGTAACTAATCACATAGTCTAAACCATACTTAAACATCACATATTCTAAATTGTACTTATTACAAATCACACATTCTAGACTAGATTTTAAACAGGTCATACAGTCAAAAAGTATTCGAAACAGGTCACGTAGTCTAAATTATATTCGAAACAGGTCACATATTCTAAACTATATTCTAAACAGGGCACATAATTCAAACTATATTTAAAACATGTCACAACGTCTAAAGTATATTCGAAACAGGTCACGTAGTCTAAACTATATTTGAAACATTTCACACTGTCTAAACTATATTCGAAACAGGTCACACTGTCTAAACTATATTCGAAACAGGTTTCATAGTCTAAAATATATTCGAAACAGGTCACATATTCTAAACCATATGTGGTACGTGGCCGAAGCGAGCACCACTGTTCATTTGTTTTCCTAAAAGGTTGGCCAGTATCGTGCATGCTGTCCACAAACAATCACGCTACCATGTGGCTGGAATTTGCTTTACACCTTCGGAATTTTCGAGCGTCATAATTTCCAGTCGGTGATCAGCGAGAGATTTGTCTTCATGAATGCCTCGTATTTCACGTACACAATTTCCGGGTAGTTTTGTGCGATATCCTGCTGCCTGGGCGTGGTAACCTCATCTTCGTCTTTCCATCCATTGATTGGGCATTCCCCCAGGACTGTCCAGAACAGACGTCTTCCCCTCTTGGGAAGGTTGGCCCAGCACATCACCATCTCCGTTATGTAAGGAGGATTTCATGAATGCAGCGTCGATAGATGATGCTCCAGTAATGTGCTCATCCAAGACACCATAACTTCCTGAGCACGGTTGCATTCCCTCACTTGCGATTATTGCACCGCCTGGCATCACGGGGTGAGCCCTTAGAGATCAACAGGACACAGTTCATAGGCTTGGGGCGTTGAAAACCTCCGCGCAAATACTTGGGGCATCTAGTTGCCGAACAATTGCCTAGAAAACCACACACAGTCAATGTATGTTGGAGTTAACTGCGGCGTTCTGTAAAACGACTTGCGAGTAATAACATTTAGTTAAGGCTATATTTGACGTAGGGAAAATATAATAAAATAGGATTATTCTTTGTTGGCCATGTTTAAACCGTTACTGTTGAGCAACCTGTGATTGAAACAGGTTGGTAGTGATACACAGTGCAGAAGAGTGTTGGAAGAGTCTCCGTGGCGAAGTGGTCAAGCCATCTGACTCAGGCTTCGAAGGTTGTGGGTTCGATTCCGGGCCGCATCCTTTGGTTCATGAGTGCATTTTATCGGAGACTCTTGAGGGTTATCGCTGGAGCTACGGAGTTCGTGCTTTGTGCGACGCTTTCCTCGCTGCGCAAAGAGACTTGGCCATATGGAATGAAAAGCCGGTGCAGTGAGGTCAACCCTGTCGACTTTTAAGCGACTATTTTTTTTAAGTTTGAAGAATCCCGCTAAATTAATAAATTGCACATCGATAAAATATTTTTTTTTTTTTAGCATATCCTTTACAGGACTTAGCTGTCAACACCAGCATCTTTCAGCTGTATGTTGATCTCTTGGCAAGATTACGCTCAGTAGTTTGCCATTGCTTTCTGAGCGGCCGACTCACATACCCCGTAAGTTACCGATGCGATTCGAACCACTGCTGATTTGAACCGTCATCACGTTACCTGACGAGAGTATACGAGATTACGGAGAAAAGTCATAACCTCTAAGCCAAATAAATAGGAGGCATTATTTATTGACTTTCCCTCGTAACTATATATATATATATATATATATATATATATATATATATATATATATGGGTCTAGCACCGTCAGCCCAATGCTCCTTAGTGTGAAAAAGTCCTTTATTTTTACTAGCAAAATAATAAATTTCACTTTACTTTTACCAGCAAATTAGGAAATCTTACTTTACACTTTAACGAGCAAAATAATAAATCTTACTTTTACATTTACCAACAAGAGGATAAGTCAGGCGTAATTTTAATCACATTTCTGTTGGAGTTACCAGCATTGGAACTATTTGGGAGGGGTGGGGCGGAACACGTGTGGAAATGTCCCTAGTGCAGTGATGTAAATTGTTATATTCAGTATTCGGTTACCAGCACAAGGGTCAGAGTTCAGTGCCGATTAGTGGCATAAATGTTCCCTAGTGGTGAGGCCCTGGGGCCAACACAGCCTCACGAAATAGAAGGCAGAGATTTATTTGATTATGTATAAGTGGTTATGTAAAGGTGGTTGCAAGGCGAGCGCTAACAAGTCAAGTCGCATTATTCTGTCAAGAAGCCTGATCAGCGGGAAAATGACACGTGGAAAATCCAACAACAAGAAACACGCTGTTGCCAAGATGTGCATCGTGGGAGTCGACAACAAGAAGAAGAACGTCGAGAGCCCACCTGCTAGCTGCATCAAAGAGCCTGATACTACAGCTATTTCTGAAGTTACTACGAGGGAGAAGATTGACAGCCCAACACAGTCAAGAATCAAGACAGCAGAGAAGAAGGAGGAGAAAGACACTAGAGTCGGATACACCGACTCAAAAACAGTCCGATGGGTTGTCAAGCGGATTCCTGTGGAGCTGACAGATGACGACATCCTGAAGCAGCTACGTGAAGAGAATCCTCACATCCGAGTCTTGAAGGCGGAGCGGCTTCTCACTTACTCCAAGATACCTACAACCCTGGCAGTGGTGACATCGGAGGGCAGCGAAATGCCGACCACAGCATCACTCAACAAGAGACTGCAGCAACCAGAGAGATTCATACCAAGAATCACGCAATGTTCAAAATGCCAGAGGGCCGGCCACAGCAGAGCAACGTGTCGCAGTAAGACGGAAATCTGTCGATACTGCGCCGATCACCACGCCTTCAAGGAGTGTCCGCTGGCCAAGCTGGACACGGACTTCCGAGCTCCTAACAACAGAAGAAAGTGCGCCAACTGTCTGGGCAAACACGGAGCAAGATACCTGGGCTGTCCGTACCTGCAGAGACACAGAGACGTCTTAAAGATCGCCATCATCACAAAGACACCATTCAAGGAAGCAATGCAGAGGGGCGAGACAGCCACGGGTATAGCACAAGCTGAAAGAGATCAACTTCAAAAGCAGATAGACGAGTTGAAGAAACAAGTCAAGGCACTGCTGACGCCTAATCCGACCAGCGACAACGAGAACCTACTGGCGGAAATAAAGGAGATCCATGAAAACATCAAGCGAGAAGTGGAACAGATGACCGCATTGAAGCAGGAAAACGAAGAAATGCTACGCACCATAAAAGTGGAGAGAGAGCGACTAAAAGCTGAAATGAAATCAACTCAAAACAAATCAACAGAAGTCAGGCAAGTGACCACAAAGAAACAGCAAGAAACACAACAAAAAACCGACCCGGAGACGCAAGATAAAACCAGCAGCCGAACCTCGACGCCCAAACCATCCAAGGGGAAACCAACATCCCACCAGACAGCCGAAGAAAGACAAGATAAGATACCTTCCGACGGCATACCGTGGATTGGAGGGGAACCTACCCAGGAGGAAATGGAGGGGTACATTAAAGAAGGAAAGAAACGAGCAGAACAAGAGGAACTCAGACACGAGGAATACATAAGGAGACAGGAAGCAAAAGGAAAGAAGCCCAAGAAACTCAGGGGGAAACCGACAGAATACCCGGAATTACACTATGACGTCGATGCCGACTTCGAGTACTACATAGAAGACGGAGAGATCTTCCCATGGCTGACCACAGAGGAAGCAATCGAAAAACAGCAAAAACTTACACACGAAAGTGAAAGAAAGCGCAAGGATTTAAATAACATCGAAAAGCTTCTAGGGGCATTACACAGAACAGGAAGCAAAAGTACTAAATAAAAAGTCCTTTTAAGGACTGCAATCACTCAAGCCAGGAGCCTGCGCCAAAAAAGGAAACAACAAGAGGAAACAAGCACTAAGGACGGCCGCCGACCGATCCCCTAGCTGGAGGGGGATTACGAAAAGTCCTCATAAGGACTGCAGCCAGACGAGCCAGGAGCCTACACCAACAAAGAAAACCATAACAACAGAAGAGCACAAAGGATAGCCGCCGACCACTGCTGACGTCACAGACACAAACGCTACATAACCAGTCCGAGATAGGACTCACAAGACAAGAATTAGGGTGAATAAACCCACAAAAACCACGATCCTCAATTATAACCACAGCTGATGAAGCAAGTTAGACGAGGACGAATTTGGAATTTTTGTTTTTGAAATTTGGAATTGGAATTGGAATTGGTTGCAAGGGTCTAGATTACTCTCTGTCTCTCTCTCTCTCTGTCTCTCTCCCCCTCTCTCTGTCCCTCTCTCTGCTTCTCTCTCCAGCTCTCTCTCCTTTACTGAACATCTCTCTCTCTCTCTCTCTCTCTCTCTCTCTCTCTCTCTCTGGTTTCTCCTGTCACCATACCACCAGAGGCATTCACAGGTCAGTAAATTGAACAGTTTAAGAGCAATACTATAAACAGTAATTTAACGACGATTACCGAAGCATTAATAACAACAATCACCGAACCATCTCCCTATAATTTGTTAACAGTTTTGAAAGTTGCCCCGGTGTTTACAATAGTACTCTCTGATCACACCAGAATTCACGGGGCACTTTAACACTAATACGCCTCACTCACGGAGAACCGCGGCGTGCGTTAGTTACAAGCACTCGTCAAAATTGAGTAATTTCAGTAATTTGTTACAGGGAAAAAATCCATCGGAATGCAAGTGCCATGACACCATCTCTGATTATACTTCGCTATGTTACCTTTGTTGAATTATTTGTATGAATCTTTTCGCCTAAAGTGATATGATTACTGCACTCAGATTTTTTCCTAGGTGACAGCGTTCATCGATAGTCTATTAAACTTTTTTCTTCTGATTTTACTGGTACTGTGGGTAGAGAATGTAACCGCAACTTACAGGCGATTGTACTTGTCACCAGTTTCTCGATGAAACATCCACTGGCAGGGTCTTAAACAATGGCAAATGTAAGGAGAAAACGTAAAGAAAGGATACCGTTTTACTCCACCAGGAATATTTGGTATATGGTGCTTTTTCCCCGCATATCCTTTACAGGACATCGCTGTCAACACCAGCATTTTACCACTGTCGTTGATTTCTTGGCAAGATTACGCTCAGTAGTTTGTCATTGCTTTCTGAGCGGCCGACTCCTCAAAATATAAATACACGAGGACAGTTGTGATTATAGGAAAGTCTGTGTTCTGTTGGGCATGTTAATTTGTTTGGAATATCTTTACGTGGAATTTTTTTTTTTGGCATATCCTTTACAGAACATCGCTGTCAACATCAGCATCTTTCAGCTGATTGTTGATTTCTTGGCAAGATTACGCTTAGTAGTTTGCCATTGCTTTCTGAGCGACCGGCTCACATACCCCTAAGTTACCGACGCGGCTAGAACCGCCACCGATTCTCAAGCAACGTCACGTTACTCACGAGAGTATACGGTATAACGGAGAAAGTCGTGTAACACCTAGACCAGGGAGACCGGCATACGTGGAAATTAGCTAGGTAAAAATCGACAAGACAGTTACAATAGCTATCGTCGGAGTCATTTGATTCATGCGCGCTTGTAAAATTGACAAAGTAAATAGTTATGTGTGTAAAGTCGTTTAAGTTGGAACTTATCGTATTTCTATATATAAGTTCCTGGAGAAGTGGAGATTTTGAAATTGGTATTCCCTTTAACTGGGGTTAGAATTAAATTGTAAAAAGACTCAGGTTATGGTCGTCACAAGGAAGAAAGAAGTGCCACAATGTAATATACAAGTAAATGGAAATATTCTTCAACAAGTGAATCGGTACAATTATCTTGGAACAGTCATAACATCTGATGGGAGATGCCTTGAAGAAATTAGAACAAGAAACGCCATGGCGAAAGTAGCCTTTAGCAAGATGAAAAACATTCTGACCAATAAAAAGATGTCAATTGAAACGAGAAAAAGAGTGTTAAGGGGATACATAGAGCCTGTTCTTTTGTATGGATGTGAAACTTGGACAATGAGCAGTCAAGCTGAAAAACATCTGATGGCTGCAGAAATGTGGTTTCTGAGGAAAATGCAAAGAATACCATGGACAGACAGAAAAACCAATGACCAAGTACTACAGGAGACAAATGAACATCGTAAGCTGATTGGAGAGATTAGACTTTTTTGACATGTTATGAGAAGAAATGGATTGGAGAACTTGGTGACAACTGGCAAGATCGAAGGGAACAGACCGAGAGGAAAATACCTGGATTGCTTGGCCACATGGCATGGACGGGACAGGAACACTGAGCTGATCCACGACACTGGTGACCGAGTGAAATGGCGAGTCATGACCGCCCACGCTTTCCAGCATGGCACATGATTGATTGATTGATTCCCTTTAATATTTCAAAGATGATTTCCTCTATAAGATTTAATTTTCCGATGATCACAGATATGCCAATCATTTGGTGTGTAAAGTCACTTAACTTAGAGTTTACCTTATATCTAGCTATTATGACCTGGAAGATTGGAGATTGTAAAACTGATATATCTGTTTAGGTTTTCACAGATGATTTCCTATATAACATTTGATTTTCCGTCAGCAGCAATATTTCAAAGACTGCTGCTTCGATACACTTTTAACTTTCTTTATTTCAACCATCAAGATTACAAAGATGATTTACACTTCAATATTTGATAATTCTCCCAAATAACAATATTTCATCAATGATTTAAGCTACAACATTTGATTATTCCCTAAACGACCAATATTTCAAAGATAATTTTTTCACTGTAACACATGACCGTACCCTATAACGACTAATATCTAACGACATTGTTCCCTTTAAAACCTCGGCATGTCTGTCCACTATAATTATACCAACGTGTGTTTTCTCTGTATCTGATACATTTAAAATACCGTATGTGACTTAGCGGATGGGGAGACGCTCAGTTTTATTTTTCCCCGACACACCGAGTCGAGCGTTTGAGATTAGCATAGCACAATTTGAAAGCAGACATTTTGCGTTGATGTTCATGCTATGAGACTTCGGCCGCTCAGAAAGCAATGGCAAACTCATCATCATCAAGTGCCGTGCTGGATGGCGTAGGCGTTCATGGCTCTCCATAGATCTCGGTCTTTGGTTTTCTGCATCAACTCTGCTGCTGATATTCCTCCATGCCACCGTCTCAATCCATCCAGCATCACTTCTCTTGGTCTACCTCTGCCTCTCTTCCCCTCGATCCTTCCAGTTGTTACGATGTTCTCCAATGCCTCTCTTCTCATCACATGACCGAGGAAAGCTGTTTGTCTCTGTCTTATTGTTGTATATAATGTTCTAGTTTCGTTAGCTTGTTTCAGGCAGTCGTCGTTAGTTACTCTGGCAGTCCAAGGAATTCGCAACATTCGTCTCAGGAACCACATCTCTGTTGCTTCTAATTTCTTCTTAATTTGTTCATTTACATTCCAAGATTCACTGCCATACAGCAAAACTGGTTCTACATAGCATTTCAGCACTCTCTTTCTTACATTCAGTGATAGTGACTTATTGCATAAGATACTCTTCATTTTCTGAAATGCGGCTTTTGCCTGCCCTATTCTGCTCCTAATCTCTGTTGTACATCTTCCATCTGATGTTATAAATGCCCCTAGGTATCTAAAATTATGAACTTGGTTAAGGATTTTCCCTTCTATTTCTATGTCACATTTTGGTGTCACCATTTTATTTGATATTACCATTGTTACTTTTTTCTTGATATTCAAGGAGAGTCCTTTCCTTGCACTCTCTGTTACTACTACGTCTAATAATTGTTGTAGGTCTGTTGAATTATCCGCCACCAATACTGTGTCATCTGCATAGCGTATATTATTTATATTATAACCTCCAACTAGTATTCCTGGCATCTCTTTGATCTCTCTCATTATTACTTCGCTATACAGGGAGAAAAGATCTGGTGACAAGACACACCCTTGTCGTACTCCTAGCTTTATCTGTTCATAACTACCCTCTTTATTTCCCATTTTAATTGCTGCTACTTGGTTCCAGTAAATATTCTTTATTATTCTTAAATCTTTTCCATCAGTGTTGATATCTTCCAACATTTTAATCAGTTCATCATGTTTTACTTATCAAATGCCTTAGTATAATCTATGAAGCACAAATATATGTCTCTCTGTTTCTCTATTGACCTTTCTATTAGTGTCCGTAATGTATAAATTGCATTGTTTGTGCCCTTTCCTTCCACAAATCCATACTGTTCTTCACTAATTTCCATTTTTATTTTCTTTTTGGTTCTTCTCATTATGATTCTGAGTAGAAGCTTAGTGATATGGTTTATAAGGTTAATTGTACGAAAATCTTCACAATCAATTGCTCCTGGTCTTTTTGGTATAGCTATAAATACAGATTTCAGCATATCACTGGGTAAATATCCACTGCTGTAAATATCATTCAACATTTGGTTAATATATCTACTCCAAATTCTCCCAATATTTCTAATTCTTCTATTGTGATTTCATCTGGCCCAGCTGTTTTTCCTTTCTTCATACGTTTCATAGCGTCAGAGACTTCTTCTTTCAGAATAGGTGGACCTTCTAAGTTACTATCTTCTGTTAATTCTTCCCTTTCTCCTTCATATAATTCTCTTATATACTCATTCCACCTCTTCATTATAGCATCTTCCTCTAATATTATCTTTCCTGTTTTTGATTTCAAACACCCTGTATTTATTCTTATTTTTCTTCCTGTAAGCTCACTGATTTGTCTGTGCATATTTTTTGTATCTTTAATGGAATTTAATTCAATTTTTTTGCATTGCTCGTTTAACCAACTTTCTTTAGCCTTCCCACATTTATCTTTTATTTCTTTATTTATCTTAGCGTATTCTTGTTTGTCATTTTTACTCTGTTTTCTTTTGTCCATCTGTTTTAAGATATCTTCATTCATCCATTTTTTCTTAGCTATTTTGCCCCTCTCCGGTAATACTTCTTTGCTAGTTTGATGAATGGAGTCCCTTAACATTTCCCATTGTTCATCTATACTCTGTATTTTAGTTATTGCATTGTACCTATTTTTCACAGTCACTCTGTATTGTTCTTGCATTTCTTTATCTATTTTCAGAACCTCTTTATTAAGACTCATGTTCTTAACCATTTTTTCCCCTCTCTTTAATCTTACTTTTATTTGTCCACATAGTGGTACATGATCACTATTACAGTCAGCACCAGGCATTGTCTTTACATTAATTAAAGCATTTCTACATCTTTTATTAATTAGTATGTAGTCAATTTGGTTGCGTATTTTCTTATCAGGGCTTATCCATGTGTACAGTCGTCTTTTATGGTGTTTAAACCATGTGTTTCCAATTATCATATCATTGATATTTGCCCATTCTATTAGCTTTTCCCCTCTTTAATTTCTTGTACCTAAACCATAATTCCCCACTACATCTCCATTTTTCCCTGTCCTACTTTTGCATTAAAATCACCAAGTATTATCTTTATTTCTTGTGATCCAATTTGAGCCATCGCCATTTCTATTTCGTCGTAAAAGTGTTGTATTTCTTCATCACTACTGCTTGCTGCTGGTGCATATACTTGTATAATATTTATGTCTATTGGTTTGCCTTTGATTTTTACCATAATAACTCTATCTGAAATACACCAGTATCCATTAATTGACTTGGCTGTTTTTTCGTCTAATATTATTCCTACACCTTTTTCATGTGTATCCCCTCCAGAATAAATTATTGTGTGATTGTCAGCTATAATTTTGCCCGATCCCTTCCATCTCATCTCACTAACGCCTAGTATATTCATTTTCATGCTATCCATCTCTCTTAGAACATTGGTCAACTTTCCTAGCTCATTTAATGTCCTAACATTCCATGTTCCTACTCTAAATTTATTTATTTTAGTTAAGTTTTTGCCATCAGTAGCTGGATGACGGTCTGGTGTCACCTGTGGCTCATGACTGTCCCTACCGGACGAGGATGCCCTAAGACAGCCATTAAAGTCCTTCACTAACTTTGAAATATGTTTGCCATGAAGTCTTGGGAAGATAATGTGGTGGTTTCCCCTTGCCTTCCACATCCACATGGTGGTCTTTTTACCTCTGCCTTTGACAGCCATTTCCGACTGTAAGAACAAGTGAGTGCCCTGCTCTGCTCAGCTGCAGAGTTGTCCACTTATTCCGGTGGATACTCGGTCCCCAGAGCTGTGTTAGCCACACCGTGGTGTGTTTCCATCCTCTACCGCGGGGAGGTGCAGTTGGGATTTTCCCTTCATAAAGTTATGGTCTCTGACCAAACCTCTCCAGTACTTTTACGGAACTAAAATTTGCCTAGTACATCACTAGCAACCAATAAGTTCTGGGGTTTACTGCAACCTCCTGTAAAGGACATGTAACTAACAATTACATATACACTTTGCTGGATTGAGTGTCTTTACTATATGCTCATTTTCTCACGGTAGGTGAGTTGTCTCACTGTTGGCTAACTCTTTCATCAAAAAGGACATTTAAAATTATGTGCTTGTATAAGAAATGAGGCCCATAGAGAGTAATGGTTAATCAATTCGTCTATCAAGATACTGATCAGGAGCCCATTTCTCAACAATAGCAGGACTTAGAACTGTTTTATATTCGGGCCAATCTCATGAAAGGTACCAGAAACAGGTCACATATTCTAAACTATATTCTAAACAGGGCACATAATTCAAACTATATTGAAAACATGTCACAACGTCTAAACTATATTCGAAACATTTCACAAAGTCTAAACTATATTCGAAACAGGTCACACTGTCTAAACTATATTCGAAACAGGTCATACTGTCTAAACTATATTCGAAACAGGTCACACTGTCTAAACTATATTCGAAACAGGTTTCATAGTCTAAACTAAATTCGAAACAGGTCACATAATCTAAACCATATGTGGTACGTGGCCGAAGCGAGCACCACTGTTCATTTGTTTTCCTAAAAGGTTGGCCAGTATCGTGCATGCTTTCCACAAACAATCACGCTACCATGTGGCTGGAATTTGCTTTACACCTTCGGAATTTTTGAGCGTCATCATTTTCCAGTTGGTGATCAGCGAGAGATTTGTCTTCATGAATGCCTTGTATTTCACGTACACAATTTCCGGGTAGTTTTGTGCGATATCCTGCTGCCTGGGCGTGGTAACCTCATCTTCGTCTTTCCATCCATAGGTTGGGCATTCCCCCAGGACGTCTTCCCCTCTTGGGAAGGTTGGCCCAGCACATCGCCATCTCCGTTATGTAAGGAGGATTTCATGAATGCAGCGTCGATAGATGATGCTCCAGTAATGTGCTCATCCAAGACACCATAACTTCCTGAGCACGGTTGCATTCCCTCACTTGCGATTATTGCACCGCCTGGCATCACGGGGTGAGCCCTTAGATCAACAGGACACAGTTCATAGGCTTGGGGCGTTGAAAACCTCCGCGCAAATACTTGGGGCATCTAGTTGCCGAACAATTGCCTAGAAAACCACACACAGTCAATGTATGTTGGAGTTAACTGCGGCGTTCTGTAAAACGACTTGCGAGTAATAACATTTAGTTAAGGCTATATTTGACGTAGGGAAAATATAATAAAATAGGATTATTCTTTGTTCGCCATGTTTAAATCGTTACTGTTGAGCAACCTGTGATTGAAACAGGTTGGTAGTGATACACAGTGCAGAAGAGTGTTGGAAGAGTCTCCGTGGCGAAGTGGTCAAGCCGTCTGACTCAGGCTCCGAAGGTTGTGGGTTCGATTCCGGGCCGCATCCTTTGGTTCATGAGTGCATTTTATCGGAGACTCTTGGGGGTTATCGCTGGAGCTACGGAGTTCGTGCTTTGTGCGACGCTTTCCTCGCTGCGCAAAGAGACTTGGCCATATGGAATGAAAACCCGGTGCAGTGAGGTCAACCCTGTCGACTTTTAAGCGACTTTTTTTTTTAAGTTTGAAGAATCCAGCTAAATTAATAAATTGCACATCGATAAAGTATTTACATAGATACAAATAAATAGGAGGCATTACTTATTGACTGTCCCTCGTAACTACAGGCTACCATA
This sequence comes from Cepaea nemoralis, assembly GCA_014155875.1. NCBI lineage: Eukaryota > Metazoa > Mollusca > Gastropoda > Stylommatophora > Helicidae > Cepaea > Cepaea nemoralis. Next base: position 97,910 of record JACEFZ010000700.1, read on the forward strand.
TGACCCATCTATATGGGTCTAGCACCGTCAGCCCAATGCTCCTTTGTGCGAAAATAGTCCTTTATTTTTACTAGCAAAATAATAAATTTCACTTTATTTTTACTAGCAAATTAGAAAATCTTACTTTACTTTAACGAGCAAAATAATAAATCTTACTTTACATTTACCAACAAGAGGATAAGCCAGGCGGAATTTTAATCACATTTCTGTTGGAATTATCAGCATTGGAACTATTTGGGAGGGGTGGGGCGGAACACGTGTGGAAATGTCCCTAGTGCAGTGATGTAAATTGTTATATTCAGTATTCGGTTACCACCACAAGGGTCAGAGTTCAGTGCCGATTAGTAGCATAAATGTTCCCAAGTAGTGCGGCCCTGGGGCTAACTCGGGGGCCTCACAAAATAGAAGGCAGAGATTTATTTGATTATGTACAGGTGCTTATGTAAAGGTGGTTGCAAGGGTCTAGATTACTCTCTCTCTGTCTCTGCTTCTCTCTCTCTCTCTGCTTCTCTCTCTCTCTCTCTCTCTCTCTCTCTCTCTCTCTCTCTCTCTCCCTCTCTCTCTCTCTCTCTGGTTTCTCCTGTCCCCATACCACCAGAGGCATTCACAGGTCAGTAAGTTGAACAGTTTAAGTACAATACTATAAACAGTAATGTAACGACGATTACCGAAGCATTAACAACAACAATCACCGAACCATCTCCCTATAATCGGTTAACAGTTTTGAAAGTTGCCCCGGTATTCACAATAGTACTCTCTGATCACACCAGAATTCACGGGGCACTGCCATTAATCCATCTACTTTAACGCTAACTATACGCCTCACTCACGGAGAACCGCAGCGTGCGTTAGTTACAAGCACACTGTCAAAATTGAGTAATTTCAGTAATTTGTTACAGAAAAAAAATCCATCGGAATTCAAGTGCCATGACACCATCTCTGATTATACTTCGCTATGTTACCTTTGTTGAATTATTTGTATGAATCTTTTCACCTAAAGTGATATGATTACTGCACTCAGATTTGTTCCTAGGTGACAGCGTTCATCGATAGTCTATTAAACGTTTTTTTCTTCTGATTTTACTGGTACTGTCAGTAAGAGAATGTAACCGCAACTTACATTCGATTGTAATTGTCACCAGTTTCTCGATGAAACATCCACTGGCAGGGTCTTCCAACAATGGCAAATGTAAGGAGAAAACGTAAAGAAAGAATACCTTTTTACTCCACCATGGGAATTTGGTATATGGTGCTTTTTTCCGCATATCCTTTACAGTACATCGATGTCAACACCAGCATTTTACCACTTTCGTTTATTTGGGAAGATTACGCTCAGTAGTTTGCCATTGCTGTCTGAGCGACCGGCTCACATACCCCGTAAGTTACTGACGCGGCTAGAACCGCCACGGATTCTCGCGCACGTCACGTTACTCACGAGAGTATACGGGATTACGGAGAAAGTACGTGGAAATTAGCTAGGTCACAATCGACAAGACAGTCACAATAGCGATGAATGGAGTCATTTGATACATGCGCGCTTGTAAAATTGACAAAGTAAATAATTATGTGTGTAAAGTCGTTTAAGTTGAAGCTTATCGTATTTCTATATATAAGCTCCTGTAAAAGCGGAAATTTTGAAATTGGTATTCCCTTTAATATTTCAAAGATAATTTCCTCTATAAGATTTGATTTTCCGATGATCACAGATATGCCAATCATTTGGTGTGTAAAGTCGCTTAACTTAGAGTTTACCATCTAGCTATTATGACCTGGAAGATTGGAGATTGTAAAACTGATATATCTGTTTAGGTTTTCACAGATGATTTCCTATATAACATGTGATTTTCCGTCAGCAGCAATATTTCAAAGAAGGCTGCTTCGATACACTTTTAACTTTCTTTATTTCAACCATCAAGATTTCAAAGATGATTTACACATCAATATTTGTTAATTCTCGAAAATAACAATATTTCATCGATGATTTAAGCTACAACATTTGATTATTCCCTAAACGACCAATATTTCAAAGATGATTTTTTCACTGTAACACGTGACCGTACCCTCTACGACTAATTTCTAACAACATTGTTTCCTTTTGTCTACTATAATTATACCAACGTGTGTTTTCTCTGTAGCTGATACATTTAAAACAGAAGTATGTGACTTAGCGGGCGGGGAGACGCTCAGTTTTATTGTTCCTCAACACACCAAGTCGAGCGTTTGAAATTAGCGTAGCACGATTTGAAAGCAGACACTTTGCGTTGATGTCCATGCTATGAGACGTCGGCCGCTCAGAAAGCAATAACCAACGGCATATGGGCATATGAATTGGCAAACAAGTGAATAGGTACAATTATCTCGGAACAGTCATAACATCGGATGGGAGATGCCTTGAAGAGATTAGAACAAGAATCGCCATGGCGAAGGTAGCGTTTTGCAAGATGAAAAATATACTGATCAATAAACAGATGTCAATTGCAACGAGAAAAAGTGTTGAGGTGATACATAGAGCCTGTCTGTACTTTTATATGGATGTGAGGCGTGGACAATGAGCAGTCAAGCTGAAAAACATCTGATGGCTGTGGAAATGTGGTTTCTGTGGAAAATGCAAAAGAATACCACGGACAGACAGAAAAACCAATAAACAATTCCTTCAAAAAACAAACAAACAAACAAACAAACAAACAAACAAATAAACATCGGAAACTGATTAGAGACATTAGACGTAGACAGTCAAAATTTTTAGGGCATGTTATGAGAAGAAATTAATTGGAGAACTTGGTGATATCTGGCAAGATTGTGGGGAAGAGACCAATGGGAATTCCGAGAAGTAAATACCTTGATGGCTTGACCACGTGGCATGGTCAAGGCAGGAACACGGAATTGATCCACGACTTTGGTGATCGAATGTGATGGCGAAACATGACCACCCACGCTCATCGGCATGGCACCCGATGGATGGATGGATTATTGTTGTTGTTGTTGTTGTTATTGTTGTTGATGATGTTGTTGTGTTGTCTTCCACTTATGCCATTAAGCTTTCTGGGAAGAGATTATTGTATTTCCAGGCGCCTGTGACTACCGCCTTTCGTCCATAATTCAAGAGCATAATTTTTCTAGGTTCAAGTAAATGCCCTATCGGTTTGTTAGACCTGTCACAGGATCCTTACCTACTTAACCATTTTATATTTGCAACTACCACCATGTCACAAATGTGTTTGGCAATTATCCTAATTTCACGTCAAGACCAACATTTTCCTTGAAATCAAATAAATTACCTACCTGTGTGCTTGACATGCCACATGTCCCTAACCTACTTATCCATTGTTTCTCCCCGACTGGGATTAAAGACCTACTCTAGTAAAAATAAAGCCAGCTGTTTGAGTTAGTTATTATCTTGGCATCACTCAGCAATCTATAATAGAATATAATAAGACCTGGCTGGCAGCTTGCTCAAGGACACATAATGAACCCATAGGCAGACTTCAAACCTGTGTTCGGGGATCAGCATGGCCGAATGGATAAGATTGCTTATTCTTAAACATCCGGTGTGCTGGTGCTGAGGTAGCAGATTCAACCCCTACACCCGCCAGTTGGACTAATATGTTGATTTCTCGTCCTTGACTTGGGGGCGTAAATCATAAGTGCCTCAGAAGTCGGAGTGGGTCCGCCTGATTGCGAGGGACACTGGTAATAGGGAAAGCTAATCCACAGGCAAAAATCAGTCCAGTGCTACTAGCAGTTGTATCACATATATTGATTAATCTTTAGTTCAATATGAGCGAAGGAAAAACCATCTGCATGAGTTCTGGAATTGGATCTCCATCGATTATCAGTTAATTAACATTGTCAATGATCTCATCATATTTTACTTTTCTTGCATACACGTTGAACAGGTATGGAGAGAGGCGGCAGCCCTGTCTTTCTCCAGTTTGCACATCAAATAAATGGTATTTTTCACCTGCTACTCTAACAATTGCTTGTTGTCAGTTCATCACTTCAGCTATTTCTGTCATTAAACGGTAACACCACATCTTGAACGCCTCCAAGAACTTTTCAGCACTTTTATCCACGGCCCATTATTCAGAACCATGTGTTGCGATTGGCGAGGTGTTCATTTACAGGATTTCTTAACTTAACTGATGCAGTAAATAAAAATAAATGTTTGCATATCCTTTACAGGACATTGCTGTCAACATCAGCATCTTTCAGCTGATTGTTTATTTCTTGGCAAGATTACTCTCAGTAGTTTGTCATTGCTTTCTGAGCGGCCGGCTCACATACCCCGCAAGTTACCGACGCGATTCGAACCACTGCTGATTCTTACCGTCGTCACGTTACTTACGAGAGTATAGGAGATTACGGAGAAAAGTCGCCAACCTCTAGGCCAGGAAGCCGGCAACTGATGCAGTGCTGACGGATAATGCATCGCCAAATGTGACTTCCCGTTGGAACAGAAGGGCGATATATCACAATATAAGTCATTGTGTTATTTGTTTCGTGGCTCATCAACTAATTTAATGCTCAGTGAATGGACATTTACATTATAATTCTTATTATAGTGTGTGTGTGTGTTGTTGTTTTTTTGGTTGCCTCAATATAAAATTCAATATCTCAGTAACCAAGTGAGGGGAAATGATGAGATTTAGCATATAACCTTATCATTATGTCCACCCAACAAAACATTTTTTTGTTCTGGAGATTGTACAGCAGATTTCAATGTTTGTTTATATGCGGTATATAATTTATGGCTCCCGCATTCATGCTATCATTTTAAGAGTATTACAGCTTCAGCAAGACACACGCCCGCTCTTTTCGAAATTGTCTGGCGGGTTTCGTTTTGGCACAAACAGCGCGAAGTTAAATGGGTTTGTTCAGAGGTGTATCAAATGGGGGTTCTTTCATGAAACGTGATTATATAAATAAACTAGCTGACTCGGCCTGGCTTCGCCCAGCTCCTGGCGGGTATCTATCTATCTATCTATCTATCTATCTATCTATCTATCTATCTATCTATCTATCTATCTATCTATCTATCTATCTATCTATCTATCTATCTATCTATCTATCTATCTATCTATCTATCTATCTATCTATCTATCTATCTGTCTGGGCCGCGTCCTTCATTTCACGAGTGCATTTTTTCGGAGACTCCCGAGGGTCGTCGCTGGAGCTACGGAGTTCGTGCTTTGTGCGACGCTTTCTTCGCTGCGGAAAGAAACTGAGCCATATGGGATAAAAACCCGGTGCAATGCAGCCGACCCTTCGATTTTAAGCTACTTCTTTCATTGCACCCACTCCCATACGAATCCGGATACGCCTTTGTGTGTCATCTGAATTGGCATGTCTCCCATTACTGTAAGCATAACTTTGTTAGCGAGAAATCACTAGTTGTTCAGCAAAACATCAAAGGAATGTCGCCGCTTTCGATGATTTAAGTTGTTTTTGGACCTATCAAAGACATATTCCTTGGGTGGGGATAAATATAAGACGGCTGGAAAAATTTCATAACGATGCAACAGACAGTTTTCAAAATAATTGATCGTGAATGAAGGCATTCAAATCGGAACATACTATAGTTTTATTGTGCGCCATGTTTGGTACCAACCTACTTTTTGTTGGGCGTTGAATTTTTATATTATTTGTTTTCAGGAGGTTAAAGAATTAACAGTTTTATTTTTTCGTTAACTTTCTTCTGCTATTTTCAGTTTTCTTTCATCTAATCTTTGCTGTGGCAAGGGTGTTACGGACGCGATTCGTAATGACGTTTGTTTTCATACAATGGTATAGGTGCCGGTCGGTCAGAAAGCAATGGCAAACTACTGAACATAAACTTGCCAAGAAATCACAAACATCAAACAATACTGGGGTTGACTGTGATGTCATGTAAAAGATACGCAACTAACTTGTTTTAATCTAATCACTATTGCCTGATTATAATTTGTTTAAGTTTCGTTATTTAAGCCATACATATTTGCTATGTTTATATTTCCTCAGGATTTATTAGACCAGGATACTATCAAGTGGAACTACATATGTTCATTTGGGCTTCACAAATATACACGGACTATTTGGTTCTCTGGAACACACTAAGGTGCTTCACAAGGGGACTCCGCTCCAGCAGCCCATCAATCAATCAATGACTCAACAAACACCAGAAGTAGAATCGATCAGCTTTACTAGAACACGATCACAAGGGACAAAATGGAGTTGCGGCTAATGTCTTCGTCAGCACACAAACAACTATCAAACCACTGATACAACCACATTAACAACTCTACATGAGAATATATATGAAGAATTCTACATGAGAATATATATGAACAACTCTACTTGAGAATATATATGAAAACATCTACATGAGAATATATATGGAGTTTACTCATCTGTTTCCTTGTTGTGGACTTGATACGTGTGTAATCAACGCCTCGTGTGTGGGTGACGATTCAGTCAGGAAGACAACCAAACATCTCCACAACTGACTTATGGAGATAATATAAACTGAGTGATACATTCTTTCCTGTTTATTTCCAACAATGAAATAAATCCTATCACCATGGAAGATATGAGTGTGGAGCATGACAACCACACTATAGAGGCAATAGAAGAGAAGAGGCATGACTATATTGTCAGCGACGAAGTTCTAGCCCAGTTATCGTTTATCAACTTTGTGATATTAACTGGCTCCATCAGTTCTCTGGGCGTCCTCTTCAACATTATCAACATCATCGTGTTCATCCAGCTGGGGTTTAAGGACCCATTAAATATTTCCTTGCTGGGGTTAGCCATCGCCGATACGGGATCTCTGCTACCTATGATCTGGATCAGCGTATGCAATAATCCTTTAGTAGCACACAAGCACAGTAACTTGAACTTCCAGGGTATTCAACATCTAACTGCTGGCTGGCCTCATGTCTGCTTCAGCCGCATATCTGGTTTGTTGACAGCGTTCATTACTCTGGAGCGACATCTTTGTGTTGCCCTGCCTCTGAAGGTCAAGAGCATCATCACGCCGAGGAGACGGGTCATCATCGTTGTGGCCATCTTCCTTGTTACAACAGTTGGTGTTCTTCCGACCTACTTCGGCGCCGGTTTGGGACCAGAACATAACTTAGTTACAAACATGACCACTATTGGTTTAGTGTACTACACAAACGGGCAGAGCATCGAAAACGGCGCCATATTGTTCTCAACTTTCTGTCAGCTTTTGGCGTTTGTTTTGGTTACTGTTTCAACATTGGGCTTGGTTCAAGTCCTTCAAAAGAAATCAAAATGGCGGCAGGAATCATCGAGTTCGTCCAATAATACTTCAATAAACTCCAGAGATAAGAAAACGGTTAAACTTGTAATAACAATATCAGTTATATTCATCGCTAGCTATCTTCCTATATCCATGAGCCTGCTGGGAATGTTGACCTACGAAGAGTTCACAATGGTAGGCATGTATCGCAATCTACTGCTGGCATTCGCAACTGTCTTCTTCTGCATAGAGTCCATTAATGCAAGTGTTAATATTTTCGTGTATTTAGTAATGAGTTCTAAATATAGGGATAAATTTGTATCTATACTAAAACTATTATGGTCTAAAAATAAAACAAAGTAACCCACCGTTCTTCCGTATAAGAATTGAGTTCGTGAAAATATGGATTTAGCCTTCTTTGGTGTTCCGTACTTTATTAATTATTTTTCTTACCTTGTTACGTATGTGATCTTGGACTTTCAGAATCGACATACCAGCCTCTCTGGTGTATCTCCCTCAGCGAATATCGTGAGATGTAGATGCTGATGGATGTTGTTTGTTTGTTTGTTTTTCTTCCACTTATGCCATTAGGCGACGTTGGGAGGGGTAATAGAAGTTCCGGCGCTTGTGACTAGCTCTTTTCCTCCAGTTTCCTCCATGAATCTCGAGCAGAGTTTTAGGAACAAGTAAATTCCTTACCGGTTTGCTAGACCAGTTGTAGGTTCCTTACCTACTTAACCCTTGTTAGATACAGAGTAACAAAATGGTAGTAGACAAGTCGGAATAGTACCCTCGTACGTTCCTCTTTAATTTAAAAAAAAAAAAAACGGCCATTACTGCCTATATTACATTGACGCCTCTTTAATTCTTATCTTTTCGTTCTCTTGAAATGTTGTCTCTTTTATGAATTTCAACGTCTTTTTTTTTAGTGCATTCAATGGTTCATAGAGTTTATCCTCCACTATTGTTTCTCATGGCGCCAGGTACCTCGATTGCCCCTGCCACCATGACAGTAAGGAAGTCATGAAGATAGCCATCAAATCTAACCTATCATATAAAAAGGCTAGGAGGCAGTACTGACTATCAATAGACTCACAAAAAGCGACAAAAGCGCAACTGGAAGGCCACCTGAAGGACCTAAGATAAGGTTATAAAGCATGGAGGAAGAAAAAGACAAGACGCAAGAAACACAAATAACAGCCGTTCAGCGCATCCTGGACGAATTGAAACAAGTTCAGCAGAAGATTGAGCAGGAGTCTCTCGAATGGTTGCTATAAAGGCTGAAACAGACGAAACTATATCAAAAATCCAAGAAGAAAGGGAAAAGAAGAAGAAACTCTCAAACAAGAAGAAAGAGCACAGACAGAACTACTCAAGTCCAAGACCGAAACACCAGAAGCAGAATATGCAAAGTCCAAGACAGAAGAAGAAGAAAGAGACGAGGAGAGAGAATTGCACAGCGACAGCGGCGAAGAAATGTGGCCGAGGATGAGGGAATATATCCGCAATGGACAATCGGTCCTCGTAGAAGACCGTCTGAGAAGACACATACGGCGTAAAGATAGACCAAGAATATCCGAACCAGAAAATGCAAAGACCCAGACACAAGAAGAAGCAGCAGATGAAGCAATAGAACTGGATGAAAATGGCAGCCCAAACCAAGAACAATGGTCAGAGAACCGGTATCGCTCCACACCAAATTCGAACTGGCGAACACAGAGAAGATTCGAAGACAAGCCAAGACGACAAGTGGTAAAGCTCCCTGAAGGAAACAGCACCATATGACGGGGTGGGATCACAATTATTTCAGGCCTTAACAAGTGCGCGACTCTGTCCAGACATGAAAAACCACATCAAGAAAATAACGAACGCAGTCAAACCATCAGAAGTCGGAAAGTTGACATCAAGCAGCCCAATGTACGAACGACAAACTACAAGCTACACCGTAAATACCCCAATTAGGCTGAAAGGGGGTATTCGTACCAAAAAAAATTTGATTGGATTGGTCTAGGCCAGAAGGTTTGCCTAGATTTATCGTATTTTGGGCAGTCTTTGAGTGTGTAATCTACTGTCTGGGACGCCAGTCAATGAGTGCACATGGCTGATTCGCCAATGTTGAATTATTTTATGCACGCTGTGTAATCTATTGTGCTCTATTCTGAGGCACAGAATAATGATTTGTTCTGGTCTGTCCATAAAGTGTTAATCGTTTTGTCTGACGGTTACTTACTGAATGATTTGATAGATTTGTTTATTTTTATTTTGGTGGTATGTAACAGGTACATCAGGTTGTTCTTTTATTGCTCCGACCATAGGTAGTCAATTTAACATATTAAAACTAATTTAACACTTCTCAGATGTGTTACTTCTCACCCGTTATGTATTGTTGGACAAGGTCGATTTCATTGCACACGGATATTTCCATAAGTGCTTCAAACTCCTCTAGTAGATCACACACAGAGAATCTCAATACAGTCCACTAACTCCGTAGCTCTGACGAGGATCCAAATGTGTGTATACGAAGTAGTCGAGAGGTTAATGACGTCAGCCTCTTCTTCCTCTTCTTCTTTCGTTCGCTTGAAATATGTCTATAACTGCAATGCTATCTCTTGTATGGATTGAACTGTCTTTTTCAGTTCATACAGCGGTCCATAGAGTTTATCTTCCACTGTCGTCTCTCTAGGCCAGAAGGTTTGCCTAGATATGTTATATTTTGGGCAGTCTTGGAGTATGTGCTCTGCTGTCTGCGACGCCAATCCACATGTGAACATGGCTGTTTCACCAATCTTGAATTTTGTATACATGTGGTTGCGTAATCTATTGTGCCCCGTTCTGAGGAGCAGAATAATGACTTGTTCTGGTCTGTCCATAACGGGGTAGTCATCTTGAGCAGGTTTTGGTGGCTTTCTGACCGATTTAATCATTCTTTTCTTTTGGTGGTATGTAACGGGCACATCAGGCTGTTCTTCTTTGGCTCCTTCCTTAGCCAATTGATCAGCTCTGTCGTTTCCGGGTACTCCACAGTGGGATGCTATACGTCAGCCTCTGACTCTCGTAGACCTGGTTGGACTCACACATAAGAAATATGTAGGATCCGACAATGGGTCTGTGATGTGCTAAGACCATCACATTTTGTATGTAGACCTGGATGCACAGAGGACAAATTATCCAGTCATTTCCTCTCTTAACTGATTCAGCGCCCAACAAAAAGTAGTAGGTTTGGACCAAACACTTTCCTACTCTTCTCTGTGTTCAGCGCTTGACTATTTTCCTTTATACGCTCTTTTCGATTCTGGACTATTTTCCACTCTATGCTGCGGTCAATTATTGAAAATTTTCTTTTCTACTGTTTGTTCAATTCTTGACAATTTGTTAAATTTTTGATCCCCTATTAGTATTCTCCGAATTCAGTTCTTTCTTCAAAAAGTCGGTTGCATATCCTTTACAGGATGTCTCAGTCAACCCCAGTACTGTTGGGCTGTTTGTGATGTCTCATAAAATTTGTATTCAGAGGGTTCTTAATAATCAATATTACTCACTCACTGGATAATATGATAAATATCGGCTTTCTTTACTTCCCGGAGCATTTTCTAGTACTCAAGCCAATGAGACGTCATGGGAGGCCACTAGCGTGCTACATGTTTCAATGTCGTCAGACTAGTGTCTCTTTCTCATTTCTTTCATCAACTCGTCTTTCGTCTCCAAGACATCTGTATTTTCATGAAATGGGTTTGTTTTCATGAAATACTACGTATTTATCTGTATATGAACAACGTCTTGGCCTCAATTTGACTTTTATTGTCCAGATTTATACGTCGTATAGCAGTGTTTGTATATTTGTGAAGGTGTGTGTGAGTGTGTATGCATGTATGTATGTTTATATGTACGTATATAAGTAAAAGGATATCTTTTTTGGTGAATTACAGATGGGTAAGAGATCTCAGGGTCGGCCTCTACTGCGATACAAAGATGTGTGTAAGCGGGACATGATTGATACAGGCATTGCTAATGCACATTGGGAGCAAGTCACCGCTGAACGTGTTGCATGGAGGGCAAATATCAGAAATGGAATAAAGTCAAAGGAGAAAATTATTGCAGAAAAGTCACACACCAAGCGTTTGAGACGTAAGATGGTGCATGATGGTGGAAATGACCACGTGTTCACATGCACCCACTGTGAACGGACATTTACAGCGCAAATTGGCCTCATCAGTCACACTCGCTACCGCCATAGTTAAAAGTTATTATGCCTTTTTAAAGCACAAACTATCGTCTGTCAAGACGGCAAGGTGCCAATGAATGAATGATATAAGTAAGAATTTTTTTTAATATCTTCAACACCAGCATTTTACTGCTGTTACTGATTTTGTCTTGGCAAGTTTACGTTTAGTAGTTTGCCATTGCTTTCTGAATGACCGGCTTCCATACCAACACGTTAAAACCCAGCGCAAAGCAGTCTGCTGCCAAATCAGTTGCAGCTTTGTTTCGAACGCGAGTAAACGGGCTTACGAATCGCGTCCGTAATGCCTTAGCCACGGAGACTGCAAGTAAGTATTACGCAAGTAAATCAATGAGTAAGTGAGTTAAGTAAGTGAGTGAGTGAGTAAATAAGTGAGTGAGGTTGAATGAGTGAATCCCTTCTGCTGTGTGTCCACCGTGACGAGGTAGAGGAGCTTGCGCGTTCCAATGACCCCAAGAGCTATGCCAACGGTAGCACAGCTACTGGTGGGGTCACCCATGTCGGACAGGTCAAGGGAGGGGGACCAGACGAAGAGACGCACAAACCTGCTGCATTGTAGGTAGACTGGGGACAGTCAAAGGCTAGGGTAAGGACCCCTAAAAATACTTGTCGAAATCGGATGCACTGAGCCACAGGCTTGACAAAGTAGTGCAACGTAACTTGATTCATGATGTCACAATTTAAAATTAATCGATATGGTGCTACACCCGCGAAGTCCCATCAGGTGGTGATAGTGCCGGGCCCCCTGCCTCGAGGGGGTCCACCCATGACTACTGGTGGTCACCTTCCCCTGTGCTGTGGAGTCAAGGCACAGAGGAGTAGGTTAAGAACTATTGACCAAACACCCCGGACACTCAACATGCTACAGTGGAATGCCGAAGGAGTTTATAACAAGAAAGTCTCCCTAACACAGCGTCTTCATAAAGATAGAATAGATGTGGCCTGCATTCAAGAGACACACCTCATTGCCAATCGCAAATTCTCAGTCAGAGGATACCAGGCCACACGTTTTGACCGCGAAGGACACAAAGGAGGAGTTCTAATACTTACACGAAATACAATACCTTGCAGCGAAGTATCTATGATCTCTGACAACCAAACGGAAATTATAGGTGTTGATATAATGATAAAGGACGTGAAAATAAGAATTTACAATCTGTATAGCTCAGCAGATAAGGTCCTTACACTCTCGAACATGAAAATAACTGACACAAACTGCATTATTGTCGGAGACTTTAATAGCCGTTCAGAAAGATGGGGATACCCAGATACTGACAAAAGAGGAGATGAAGTGGAAGACTGGGAAATAGACTCAAATCTCCATCTACTCAACAAAGCGGATGACACACCGAGCTTCTACTCCAGAAGATGGTTTACCACTTCTACTCCAGACTTAGCTTTCTGCACAGGAGACATCCTACACAAAATCGATCGCCATGTGTTTGACCAATTAGCAGGTAGTGACCACAGACCAATCAAGCTTGTAATGAATATGGAGTATGTTCCACAGGAGCAAAAGCCTTTGCCCCGCTGGAATTACAAACGAGCAGACTGGGACAGATTTGCCATACTAACAGACAAATATTGTGAAAACATACATACACGATACGGCAACATGAAGCAAATGGTGGAAAGTCTAAACAGAGCAATACTACAGGCGGCCACTGAGTCTATTCCTAGAGGAGCGAGGAAAAATTACAAACCATACTGGACTGAAGAACTACAAATTTTGGAGGACAAAGTTGAAGATGCCAGGAAGACAGCAGAGAGAGAACAAACAATTGAAGTGAACATCTCTCTCAAAGCCATCTCAGCAAAATATAAAAGAACAGTAAATCAAACAACAAGAGATTGAGGGAAAAAACAGAAAACCTGAATTTTGACAGGGATGGAAACAAACTATGGAAACTAGTGAAAGCCATGAACAATGAAGGACCTAGAAACAAACAGATAACAATTAAACAAGGAAATGCCTTGCTTACAGGAAAAAAGGCTACAAATATACTAATGGAATACTATGCCAGTGCAAACCACATTGATATTACAACCGAACAAAAGAAAGCAATCAAAGACAAACAGATAAATCATAGTAATACAGAGACAGCAGCAGAATATATGATGGCAAATCTAACAATGGAAGACAAAAATGGGAATATGATAAATACCAATGAGGAAATGTGCAACACATGGAAAGAATACTTTGATGAATTACTAAATTGTGAAGCTCGAAGTAACACTTTCCCACAGGAAGAGGTTCTAACGTGTGAACCACAAATTGAAGAACCTGCATTTGAAGACATCCTTTATGTAATCACACGACTTAAAAACAATAAGGCAACTGGGGCTGATGGAATTGCTGCTGAATTTATAAAGGCGGGTGGTCATGCATTACATCTAAAGCTATACGAACTAATAATAAAAATCTGGAGGACTGAAGAATTACCCCATGACTGGAAAGAGTCATTATTGATGCCTATCTTTAAGAAAGGAGACAAGTTCCAGTGTGAAAATTATGGAGGAATATCACTACTGTCCATAAGCTATAAGATTCTATCCGCAGTATTACTAAATAGACTAAAACCATATTCAGAATACATATTAGGTGACTACCAGGCGGGTTTTAGACAAAACAGATCAACAATAGATCAGATATTTATCTTAAGACAATTAGCCGAGAAAAATTGAGAATATAAAAGAGATCTCCATAACATTTTTGTGGATTTTAAAGAGGCTTATGATAGTGTCCATAGGAATAGTCTATGGAATGCTATGCGGGAATTTGGAATACCAAGGAAGTTAATCAACATGACCAGACTATACATGGAAGATACTTATAATATAGTAACATATAAGGGCAGGAAATCAGACCCTTTCCAAATAACATCTGGCTTGAAACAGGGTGATGCACTATCGCCGCTACTCTTCAATCTGGTTCTAGAGAAAGTTGTAAGGAGGGTAAAGGAGGATTGTGATATTGGGGGAACATCCAAGCTGCTTGGTTATGCAGATGATATAGATATTATAGGGGAAAATGAACAAAAGACATTGTAAATATTGACTCACTTAAAGGAAAAAGCCCAACAGATGGGGCTGGTTATCAACCAAGATAAGACAAAATACATGGTAATTTCAAGAGAAGGAATTGCTAAAAACTCTGGCCACATACAAATAGATAATATGACCATTAAAAGAACGGAAACATACTAATACCTGGGTACAGTCTTCAACTGCTCCAACATCATAAGGGAAGAAATACAAACTAGAATCAATTTTGGAAATAAGATATACTATGCACTACAACATCTACTAAAATCAAAGGCGCTATCTCGTAACACCAAGATCACAATATACAAAACACTGATCAGACCAGTTGTGCTGTATGGCTCTGAAACCTGGAGTACAACGAAAGGAGACGAAGCCTTGCTACATACCTTTGAGAACAAAGTTTTAAGACGCATCTTTGGACCCATTAGGGATACACAAAGTGGAGAGTGGAAAAGAAGAAGTAACAAAGACATTTATGATCTGTTTAAGTCCCCGCTAATCACTGGTATCATGAAGGCTAATAGACTACAATGGCTGGGGCATATATAAAGAATGGAAGATAATAGGGAAACAAAACTCGCTTACACTCAGGAAATAAATGACCGTAGACCCCGAGGTAGACCAAGAAGACGGTGGAGAGATAATATATATATATACAGACCTACAAGCACTTGGAATCAACGACTGGCAAGAGAAGGTCAACCAGAGAGACGAATGGAGACGGATTGTATCTGCAGCAAAGAACCTCAATGGCTCGGAACGCTGAAGAAGAAGAAGAAGAAGAAGAAGAAGAAGAAGAAGAAGAAGAAGAAGAAGAAGAAGAAGAAGAAGAAGAAGAAGAAGAAGAAGAAGAAGAAGAAGAAGAAGAAGAAGAAGAAGCAGAAGAAGAAGAAGAAGCAGAAGCAGAAGAAGAAGAAGAAGAAGAAGAAGAAGAAGAAGAAGAAGAAGAAGAAGAAGAAGAAGAAGAAGAAGAAGAAGAAGAAGAAGAAGAAGAAGAAGAAGAAGAAGAAGAAGAAGAAGAAGAAGAAGAAGAAGAAGAAGAAGAAGAAGAAGAAGAAGAAGAAGAAGAAGAAGAAGAAGAAGAAGAAGAAGAAGAGAAAAGAAGAAGAAGAAGAAGAAGAAGAAGAAGAAGAAGAAGAAGAAGAAGAAGAAGAAGAAGAAGAAGAAGAAGAAGAAGAAGAAGAAGAAGAAGAAGAAGAAGAAGAAGAAGAAGAAGAAGAAGAAGAAGAAGAAGAAGAAGAAGAAGAAGAAGAAGAAGAAGAAGAAGAAGAAGAAGAAGAAGAAGAAGAAGAAGAAGAAGAAGAAGAAGAAGAAGAAGAAGAAGAAGAAATGGAATAGGCAATGAATAACTTTAAAAAAAAAAAGAAATCACCAAGAAAGGATGGTATCACAAATGAAATGCTAATAGGACTAGGCACTAAGGTAAAAAAGAAACAACTAGCAGTCCTAAATTACAGCTGGAAGAGAGGAATAGTCCCACAGGCATGGAAGGAAGCTATACTAATACCAGTCCCAAAGAAAAGAAAAGACCTGGAAGAACCAAATGGCTATCGACCTATCAGTCTACTTAGCTGTGTAGGAAAATTAATGGAAGGCATTATCAATGGCAGGCTAACATGGCATCTGGAAAAAAAAAAAAACACTTAACACCACACCAAGCAGGATTCAGAAAGTACAGATACATTGAAGATCAAATAACTTATATAGCTTAGGAAACAGAGAAAGAGAGAAAAAAAAAAGAGATAAAAAACACACACTAGCGGTCTGGATAGATTTAGAAAAAGCATTTGATAAAGTATGGAAGGAAGGACTGAAAGTAAAACTGCAAAAAAATGCATGTCTGTGTGAAAATGTATAAATTGATCAGCCACTACCTTGAGAACAGAATTGCCAGGACAAAAGTACAAGGACAAACCAGCAAAATGATGCTGTTGGAGCAAGGTGTCCCCAAAGGAGGAGTTCTTTCACCAACATTATTCCTAGCATATATAAATGACATCACAGAAAATTTTCCAGCAAGAGTACACACATCATCCTTTGCAGATGACCTAACAATATGGACATCTGAAGAATATAATAGTACAGCTAACAGAAGAATACAGCAAGCCGTATTAGCGCTAGAGGACTGGTCAAAATCATGGCTAGTGAAGATAAGTGAGGAGAAAACAACATGCACAGTGTTCTCCCTCTCAAATAAAACTCAGCAACCTAAGCTGGTATTGAATAAAAAAAATATTGCGCCCTGAAGAAAATCCAAACTATCTGGGAGTCACCTTTGATCGTCGCCTGACATGGAAGACACAGGTTGAGAAAAATCGAACAAGAGCAAGGCAAAGAATGGTAATCATGAAAAAGCTTGCTGGTACAACGTGGGGAGCAGATGAGAAAGTTCTCAAGAAGTTCTATACTGGACGGGTGAGGCCAGTACTGGAATATGGCATTGCAGCTTGGGCAACAGCAGCTAAACCAAACTTTAACAAAATAAGTGGAGCCCACAATCAAGGAATGCGAATCATAACTGGAAGCTCGAAGACAACGCCTATTAACGAACTAGAAAAGATCACTTGTTTACAACCAATGCAGGATAGAAGAGATAGCAGAGCCCAGCAACAAGCAGAAAAATTCAGAAGATTGACAGACCACCCTATGTATAACAGGTTTAATGGTTTTGGAAAAGGAAGACTGAATCGAGGCAACTTTGTAGAAACTGCAAAACGAAAGATTAGGGCAGATCCCATACTTAACATATCAACAGTCAAACCCATTTACAATGCACACAAGTTCCTAGCTTGGAGCCTGAGATGGTAGAAAACATTATTGGTATTGAGAAAATGAACACTCAGAATGAAACCGAAAGAAGAATAATAACCCTAAACTACATAAAAGAACATTACCCATGCAGCAATTGGACCCATGCATATACAGATGGATCAGCCAAAAATTCAATTGAAAATGCAAGAGGAGGAATTCTCCTAAATTTAAAAAAATGGAATGAAAAAAACACAGTCAGTGGCAACTGGAAAATTTTCAAGTAACTTCAAAGCGGAGGTAGAGGTTTTGAAAACTGCAGCAGAAATGCTCTTGATGGAGGAAAATACAGAGAAGCAAATAGCTATCTTCACAGATGCAAAGTCAGCTGTCTCAATACTGAAGAGCACAAACGGCAAAGAATTAGCTGACCTAAGAGCAGCACTCCATGGTCTATGCCAGAAATCGAAAAAAGTTGTAATACAGTGGATCCCATCACATTGCAGTATACCTGGAAATGAAGAGGCTGACAGACTAGCAAAAAGAGGGCGGACGATTACCACAGCCTGACATAGACATAACCTATGAGGCAAAGAGGTTTATAAAAAGCACTTACAGAACCAAGTGGGAATCAGAGCATCCAGACCACCAGAAGGGTGATGCATATTACAAACTCGACCGGAGAGAACAAGTAGCAATCTTCAGACTCCGCACAGGTCATAACAGTCTGAAATACCACTTGTTCAAAAACATAAAGATAGGAGATACCGATGAATGTAATTGTGGAACTGGTAAAATGACAGCTAAACATTTGCTGCAGGAGTGCCCAATATATGCAGAACAGAGAAAGATATTTTGGCCCACGCCTGCTTCATTTGACGACAAGCTCTATGGAGATATCAAAAAGCTCAAGTTGACTGCAGATTACTTTAACTACATTCAGGTTGACATTTTAAGTTGCATTAAGGTATGTCGGTAACAAAAGCGTCCCAGAGGCATGAAATGGAATATTGCTTGGATAGCAAATCCATTACGTGAAAAGTCCGAATCAAAAGCTCACTGTGTGGGCTTCATAAAAGGTGGATAAAGTGTCCTTGTGGCACGAAATGGAATATTGCTTGGATAGCAAATCCATTACATGGAAAGTCCGAACCGAAAGCTCACTGTGTGGATGTCATCTGCAGACTGCATTCTTCTGGTTTCCAGAAGAACAGCCTATGGTGAACGGAAGGCCCAGTATACGGAAGTGAGGCTAAGCAGCCATGTGCAGGACGTGACGATTCCTTGGGTGAGCCCAGTACCAGAGCGCTATGTATCGGCTCTGCAAGTATGGAAGCCTCTTGGATGGCGGGGAATGCCCATGGTCTGCCCCTGTCTTCCCTTGAGGGCTGACCAGGATGTCTTTGGCTGTTCTATATGGGCCAGCTGGGATGGGAGATAAAACCACAACAGTGAGAGTCAAACGTCCTAAGAAACCCCCGGGAAGGTTAACCCGGTCAACAAATGCCCGCAGAAGTCGGATGTGTCGGCGTAACGGTGCAAGAACGCAGCTCTGCTGTAAACAGGCACAACGCAATCACATCCGAAAAAAAAAAACAACCTACGGATGAACGCAGAAGAAGACGAAGAAGAAGGAGGAGAAGAAGAAGAAGAAGAAGAATGAGTGAGTGAATGAGTGAGTGAGTGAGTGAGTGAGTGAGTGAGTGAGTGAGTAAGAGAGGTTGAATGAGTGGGTGAATGAGTGAGTGAGTGAGTAAAGGAAACTTTGTTTATACGCCTTACAGCGCATTGGACACATTTGTATATGCCAATCAGCACTCGACTTCTCGTCCTTGACTTTGGGACATAAATTACAAGTACCTCCGAAATCGGAGTGGGTTTGCCTGATGGCGAGGGACACTGGTTATAGGGAAAGCTAATTCACACCTAAATATAAGTAATGGTAGCATGTATACGGACTACGCTTGAATTCAAAGCTCATCTCATCTCATCTCATCATGTTCCTCTTGTACCTTGCGGTGTCGAGGTGAAGTATAAACTTCGTGAGAGTGCCCGGTTATGGGCTTCGTATATCGACATTTCCATGGATTCTGTTATTCCCTCCGTCCAGCGTTTACGTGGTCGGCCTCTTCCTCTGTTTCCATCTGGTCTGTACGTCATTGCTTGTTGTGGCATGCTGTTGACTGGTAGCCTACTTGCATGGCCAAACCATTTGACTTGCTGCTTTCTAATAAAATCTAGAGCAGCTTTAACCCCCACTTTAGTCCTGATTTCTTCATTTCTGATCTTATCTCTTCTTGATACGTTGAGTATTCTTCTCAGGAACCTCATTTCTGTTGTTGTGATTTTTCTTTTCTCTTTTTCTGTCATTGTCCAGGTTTGACATTGGTAGCACAGAGTTGGTAGGAAGATTGTGTTGTAAAGTGCTTTCTTAGTAGTTATTGATACATGTTTGTTCTTTAGTATTGGTGCCATTTGTCCAATGAGTTGATTAGCCTTATTGCACCTATTTTCGATCTCGTCTTCTGATCTGCCATTTGATGATATTATACTTCCTAGGTACTTGAAGCTCTTTACTTGTTTCAAGGGATGTTCGTTT
Source organism: Cepaea nemoralis (assembly GCA_014155875.1). Classification (NCBI taxonomy): domain Eukaryota; kingdom Metazoa; phylum Mollusca; class Gastropoda; order Stylommatophora; family Helicidae; genus Cepaea; species Cepaea nemoralis. The sequence goes on from JACEFZ010000700.1 coordinate 117,782, forward strand.
AGGTGAATTGTTGCTGTTTGTTCTTCTTTAGTTATAGTCATTACCTCTGTTTTGCTTGTGCTAATTTTCATGTTATGTTCCCTACACATTTCGTTTAGACTATTCATGTGGTCTTGTAATTCAGCTTCTGATTTTGCTATTAGTGCTTGGTCGTCCGCAAACAGGAGTTCTCTAATGGTTAGATTTGCAGATGGTTCTTCTTCTGTGTTCTCGTCATGCGGTATTCTTGCTGTCTCTGCTTGGCTGGTTTCTTTACATATGTTGTCTATATATGTTATGAACAAGAGAGGGGACAGGACACAACCTTGTCGTACTCCAGATCTTATGGTGAAGGGTTCTGAGTGTCCTCCAGTTGCTCTCACTATGCATTCACTGTTGTCGTATAAACTTCTACATAGGTTTGTTAGATGTGTACTCACTCCATATTGTTTAAGGATTTCCCACAGCTTGTTTCTATCTACCCTATCAAATGCCTTTTCTTGGTCAACAAAGGCTAAGTAGAGTGTTTCATTGAATTCAATTGATTTTTCTATAAGTTGTCTAAGAGCAAAAATGGCGTCTGTGCATCCTTTGTTTTTCCTAAATCCAAGCTGCGTTTCGCTTAGCTGGGGTTCTAAAGTAGTTCGTAATCTTTTTTCAAGAATTTTGCAAAATATTTTCCCAGTATGACTCAACAGTGAAATGCCTCTGTATTGTGTGCAATCTCTTTTGCTGCCTTTGTTTTTCCAAATTGGGATAATTATGGCGTTTCCCCAGTCTCGTGGTGTCTGTTGTTCTACCCAAACATGGTTGAATAGTCTATGTAGCCAAGCTGTTCCTACTTCCCTTGCTGCTTTTATTAGTTCATTTGGTATTTCATCCTGTCCTGGTGATTTGTTCAATGGGGCTAATCTGATGGCTTCTATAATTTCTTCTTTTAGTATGTCTGGTTCTAGTTCCTCGGTGACATCTGTGTAGGTCTCTTGAATTCCTGTGACATCTGATGGGATGTTGAGAAGTTGTTCGAAATACTGCTTCCATCTTATTAGGATGTGTTTTTGTTCACTTATTGGTTCTCCATTTTCGCTGTTAATTATTTCAGTTGGGTCAAAGGGTACTCCTCTGGTTCGCATTGCACTTATCTTTTTGTAGAAGTTTCTGGTTGCCTCCTTGTAGTTTTTATTTAGGGTTTTTCCATACTCTTCCCAGTCTTTCTGTTTTTCCCTCTTTACTATTCTACTCACATGTCTTCTCGATATTCTGTATTCTATGAGATCACATTCCTGTTTGCTCTTCAACCACTTTTTATATTTTTCCTTTTTTTCTTTTACCGCTTTCTTTACTTCTGCGTTCCACCAACTTGTTATTTTCTTTATCCCTGTTTTGCGTTTTTTCGTGGTTCCGCATGTTATTTTTGCAGTATTTAAAACGCTTGATTTGAACGTCTCCCATTCTTCTTCCACTGTTTTTCTTTCCGTAGGTAATTTTACAAAGAGTTCAGTTAGTTCTTTCTCATAATTTTCCCTTACTGCCTCGTCTTTAAGGTTTTTTAAGTTTACTGATTCGCATGGCATGTATTTTCCTGCTTTTTGTTTTCTTCTTCTAATGGTTCTTATTGTGGCAACGACTGCTTTATGATCTGTGTTTATACTGAAATTGGGCACTGCTCTTGCATCTAATATATTTCTCTTTCTGTTATTTCTTGTTAATATAAAATCAATTTGGCTTTTAGTATCTAGATTGTTCCATTTATACCAGGTGTATACTTGCGAATCTTTATGTTTATAGAATGTGTTTGTTATATAGAGATCGTGTTGGCTGCAAAGCTCTATCAGTCTACTTCCGTTATCATTCCTTTCATTTTGCTGATCTCCAAATGCTCCCAGGTGTTTTTCTATGCCCCCTCTGTTATGTCCTAGTCTTGCATTGAAGTCTCCCATAACTATGATGTTGTCCTGCTTATCTATTTTATTTAGCACATCATGTATGTCTTCGTAGAAGTCCTCACATTCTTGCTCATTATTGTTTGCATTACATGGTGCGTATATCTGTACATATGTTGTGATTGTTTGTTCTTTTATTCTCACTGTTATGATTCTTTCTGATATATATTTTATTTCTAGTATTGCTCTTGCTAGCTGTGGTTCGATGACTATTCCCACACCGTGTCTTGCCCTTTCTTGCTGTTCTACTCCAGAGTAAACAAACGTGTAACTGCGGTGGAGCTCCTTGCATCCTTTCCCTTTTGTTCTGGTGTCCGCTATTCCCATCAGACCAATATTCCTCTTCTCCATTGTTTCTATAAGCTCTTCTTCTTTACTATTGAAACCACAGACGTTCATTGTGCCTATTTTTTGAATCGCTGATCTATCTCGTAGTCCGTTAACATTGCCGGGTCGATAGCCGTTTGGGTCAGTCCGTTTATACTTCTTAGTTTTTCTACGAGCAGTATGAAGATCCCCTGCCGGCTTGCTAGGCCAGTCGCAGGTTTAGGACACTAATCTGACCACAGGGAGTCCATCCCCTATGGCGAGCCATAGCCCCGTTAGCCCATGACCTCGCGGTCATGGTTGCCCGGTCTGCACCACGTGGAGGTGGGGGTTGACTTGTGTAGTCTGCGGGTCATCGGCAGGCTACTAATTTTCGCTCTTCACCCCTCCTGGGAGAGGCTAGCCGATCCTAACCCTGCTGGCTGCAGGGCCAGGCGCATTCCACACCTTACAGACCCTTGAATTCAAAGCGAACGAACAAAAAAAAAAAATAAAAAAAAAAAAAAAAATGAAAATTGCAATTGCTGACGTCAAATAATTTAATTAATTTCTCATAACATTTCCTGGTATTGGATGTAAGCTGCGTCAATGTAGTAGCCTACGTCATTTAAAAAAAAACACACAAAACAACAACAGCAAAAGTAAATTATTCACTCCTGGATGGGTATTCAAATACATGATCATCGGACCGACAGACAATTACAGGTTACAGTTACGGAGCAGACAACAAATGAATAGGCACGTTGATAAGCATAGTTATGAAATTTAAATATTGAGCACAACCCACTACTGGCAACGCCGATCGCATTCTGGTATGAACCTAAGGCCTATCCACGTCAATATGAAAGCACTATACTCGAGTTTCGCCCTCATTTGAGCTCGTCAGTAGTGCATATCCCTGACCGGATCCAGAAACAGTCCTGGATCACGCGTGTGTAGCGGGATAGTTATGAAAGTAAACATCAAGGGGATGCAACTGTGGTAATACTAATTTAACACTTCTCAGATGTATTATTTCCCACCCGATTTGTATTTTTGACAAGGTCGACGATTTCATTGCACACGGGTATTTCCAGAAAAGCTTCAAACTCCTATAATATATCACGCACGGAAAATCTCAGTACAGTGCACTAACTCCGTAGTTATGAAGAGGATCCAAATGTGTGTATATGAAGTAGACGAGAGGTTAATGACGTCAATCTATGACTCGCGTAGACCTGGTCGGATTCACACATAAGAAATATGTAGGACTCGGCAGTGGGTCTGTGATGTGCTAAGACCATCACATTTTGTAGACGCACAGAGGACAAGTTAGCCCGTCATTTCCTCTCTTAACTGATTCAGTGCCCAACAAAACGTAGCTTTACCAAACATCCTACACAATCAATTGAGCAAGAATTATAATGTAAATTTCTGTTCACTAAGCTTTAAAATTGCGGAAACTACCACGAAACAAAATAAATAACACGATGAGCCTAGTATGGCGATATATCATCCTTATGTTCAAATTTATTAATATATAGTATAAGAGAAAACCGACGGTGCCTCTTCACATAATACATTTAAAAATTAGACACCATACCTATAGATGTGTATTTGTTTCCCGTTCTCCCGTGTGTTGCCGGGGCCCATAAGGGAAGCAAAGAATAGTAACACTGTAGCCTACCACGCATGTCGTAAGAGGCGACTAAGGAGGCTATGGTTCCGTCGCCCTGCTACTGAGTGAGTGCGTGGCGTGACACTGTGAGCTGTGAGTTTCGTGTGAAATGCTTTTGAATCTGCCCGAGGTTTTTTGGAATGTGACTGCATGTTCGGAACGATGGCAGATGGCTTATGTCCCAGAGTTGACCGGTTTTTTGCCTTATGCAGAAATGCGTGGCTGCTGGGCTTCTGGTTGACTGCCACTGCCATGACGATGAACTGTATTTCGTGGACTGTGTGGGTGAACATCTAGGAAACATTCAGATGGGAGATAAACTGGGTGTTTCGTGGGGGACTATTGTGTTGACATTCTGGCGTCAGCATTATGCACAGTGTATCTGTGCGGGCTATTGTTTGTCGAGACTCCTGTCTTTTCCACTTTTCACATTGGGCAGTGGGGAGCGTTTTGTGTGATATTCACTGGCACAGGAACGGAGCATAATGGGGACGACCCGTTGCTGTGAAGTTGGAACCTCGACTAACTAACTAACTAACTAACTAACTAACTAACTGACTTGTTTCCCGTTGTGAACACTAATGTTGAGGTGCTACATAGAACCTGTTCTTTTGTATGGATGTGAAGCGTGAACAATGAGCAGATAAGCTGAAAAACATCTAATGGCCGTGGAAATGTGGTTTCTGGGAGAAATTCTAAGAATACCACGGAGAGACAAAAAAAAAAAAAAGGTCATACAAGAAGCAAATGAAAACAGTAAACTGATTAGAGGAATTAGATGTAGACAGTCAACATTTTTTGGATAGCTTGACCACGTGGCATGGTCGAGACAGGAACTCGGAGCTGATCCACGATTTTCGTGAACGCTCCTGTCATTGCAGTTCACTATAGAACTTCTTTATTTACGAGTAATTGATTTTGTTTTCATGAAACACTCAATATTCATCTGTATGTCAACATGGTCATGGCCTCAGTTCGACTTTCATTGTCCAGATTTCAACGTCATGTAGCAGTGTGTGTGTGTGTGTGTGTGTGTGTGTGTGTGTGTGTGTGTGTGTGTGTGTGTGTGTGTGAGAGAGAGAGAGAGAGAGAGAGAGAGAGAGAGAGAGAGAGAGAGAGAGAGAGAGAGAGAACGAACGAATGAACGAAACGAACGAACAAACTTTATTTTCAAAGGGTTAAGAATTGGGCACGCTGGCCCGTCTAACATTCTGCCCTTCTATCACTCTCTTTCATACATTATTTCATTCACACATCATTCAAGGCTAACAAAGAACAGCAACAATATAAAAGATATGCATTATAAATGCATGGGCAAAATGCGAACATCAAAACTACACGACACAATAATATTAGATAATGGTCTGACACTTATTAGCCATGTGGAATATACTGGCCTACAAAAAGGGGACTGGCTGTTATACTAGGGTTTTGTTATTATTATTATTATCTCTATTATTAAGGGGGAAGATAATCCGTATTGAGATAGTGTTCGAATAATTTGCGATTATATGAATAGGGATTGGTGATGTCTTTGATTTCTTGAGAGAGAGAGAGAGAGAGAGAGAGAGAGAGAGAGAGAGAGAGAGAGAGAGAGAGAGAGAGAGAGAGAGAGAGAGAGAGAGAGAGAGACAGAGAGAGAGAGACAGAGAGAGAAAGGGGGATGTATATTCCCCAGGGAATAAAAAAACATCCAGAAAAAGATGCTGAAGACGTTTAGCGATTATAAAACCTCTGCATGTATAGTGAGAGCCGTGGTGGCGTAGTGGTGGTGTAGAGACTAGACGTTCCCTTCCCTCCCCGGTGGTTATGGATTGCATTCCCATTGGGGCGGACTCGAATGGTTAAACAGTACTCTGGGCTCCCCAGTCCCCTAGCCTAAAATGAGTACCAGAAAATATATTGGGAAGTAACGGCGGTATGCGTGATTCTAACTACAATAGGCACCGGGTGGCGAATGGTCTCATAAATTGCCTTAAACGTCGAGAGGATCGACTTAATTGCCCGGTTTTTATCCTATATGGCTCAGTCTCTTTCCTCAAAACATCCTGCCGAATGCTTGGCACAAAGCACGAACTCCGTAGCTCCGGCAACGACCCCCAGGAGTTTCCGAGAAAAATGCACTCGTGAACCGAAAGACGTAGCCCGGAATCGAACCCACAACCTTCGCAGCGCGAGGCTGACGGCTTGGCCACTTCGCCACAGAGACTCCCGACGATTGGTCTATAAAGCTATAGGTCTAGCACCTATGTCCAATGCGCTGTAATGCATATAAAGGCAGCTTTTACCGCTTCACTTTATATCTCTTGGTGGACGACCTCTGTGTATTCTGCCCTTTGCTGATTATATAGATCGGACAGCTGAAGCAGAATCAGAAGTGTAACAACCTCTCCACACAGTTATCCTTCATGGGAGCCTGGGTATTAATCATCATAATCTGCCTTGACGAATGGCAGTCGTGGCTGAGCAGTGGCTAGCACGCTTGCTTGTCTACTCGGAAGTTATGTGTTCGAATCTCTATAGAGGCAGAGATTTTTTTTTTAAATATTGATCATATTGATATAACCTAAAATAAATATCAGGAAAGGTATGAAAAATATCCCAGTGACAATCAGTCTATTAAATGTGGGGCTGGTATCTCAAGGTACAGAAGAAGGTGCTTTAGTTTTACTTACCAGTGTTACAACCTAGAATATGTGAAGATCTAACATCTCAAAACCTTTCAGCATAAAGGCATTGGATTAACACAATGTCTTGATGATATACACGCTTTAACAGGCTGACGTATACAGGTTGCTTTCTGTTAATCATCGTATTTTATAAGGGTAAACTCAAGTAAATTGACACCGCAAATTCTTATCTTTGCGTTTGTAGCCATTTCCACAGATTTAATGGAAGCGAAAGTTTGGTCAGTAAAGGGGAGCAACCAGCTATTGATTGATTAAAACTATACACTTTATTGAGTTGCATCCCTTCGACCAATTCAAAGTAGATGATCTTATTGTTATGTTGGCATTCTGGTAGTGGCATGTATACCTGTGTGTGCTGTTGGTTTCTCACACGGGACAGTGAGGAGCATCTTGTGTGATATACACTGGCATAGGATCAAAGCATTATGGGGTGACCCTTCGCCGTGAAGTTGTAACCGTGACTAACAACTAACGGCTACCCTTAGATCAAGTACCGTCCAGAAAACTTCTTGGTATTCATTTTAAGCTGATGGGGATCCGAACACGTATCATCCAGCCAGAAGGCAAGCATGCTAGCCACTCCCCTAACTTGGCTCTCGTATCAGGATATAAAAATGCCTACAATCGGTTCTACAGACAGATATATTATGAACAGACCTCAGAAAGTGATGTTTATTAGACAGTTTTAAGTTATTTTATCGTGAACAGATCCCAACCCAATGTACTGGGAAATATATGTTAGTTGCATATCCTTTACAGGACGACGCAGTCAACCCCATCATTTTCTGGCTGTTTGTGATTTCTTGGCAAGTTTACGTTCAGTAGACTCCCTGGCTGTCATCATCTTACTCTTATCTAGGTAACTGAACTCGGGTTCATACAGGCAACAATAAATCTGTTCGCTATGAGATCGAATATTTATTGTATTGAATATACAGTTGGCGCAGTGGGTAAACAGACCCGCGCTATATTATATTACATATCACAGATAGTTAAACATCAAACACATAGTTGTCATACAACAATCTAGCACACTATCTAGCCTATGTATATATATATCTATGAATATCTATTGAGTCCCTCTCAGGCAGGCCTTGTTGCCTCTCTCAAGTCCGTCTGTCCTCTGCCGGTCTCCTCGTGTCCTAATTCGACACGGGCGGTAACTCTGTCCGAGTTCCTCGTGGACCCCGCATTAGGCGGGCCACATCAGTGTCCACGGAGCCATGGACTCGGTGACCAGCTCTTTCGAGAAGGCTCTCGATTACTCGGGTCCTGAGCGACCCTCTTCTGTCCCTTGGGCTGGAGTTGCAGCCCTCTAATAATATATGAGGCGGTGACAGGATCCCCCCTCCCCCCTGATATGACTTGTTCTTGGGTAATTAGATCTGTTCTAATTCTGTCACCGAATCACATAAAGTTGGTGTTTGTAGTTTGGTGGACAGTAACCTGGTAACCTACATACTGGCATTAAAACTCATGTATTCTCCCATACACCACTTCTCTGATTTTGG